>CAEFZP010001908.1:0-398176 GCA_903064625.1 Mallotus villosus | reverse complement strand
CGTCAGGCAGACTGCATCCAGTCGATCACAGGAAATGAAAAATGTCCAGGGTTCTAGAGATTTCTGATGCTAATGTTGCCTCATGATAGATCATATCAATCAAACAATCCAATTTCAGAATAATACAATTTCGCCAGAAGGTTTGGAAGCCTGCATAACGAGCTCCGGGGAGTTCTGGGGCATGGTATTCAGTTCCCGTTTCAAGTCACAAAGCAGAACTAATGCAACTGGGGAAACTCAATGGCAGCCGGGGGGTACTGTACTAGGAGAGAGCAGCAACATTTTCTGCTGCATGCGTGGCTTCATGACTGGCGCTGAGGTCACATGGGCGCGTGTCAGGGGCGTCACCGGCTCAGGCTCACCGCCCACACAGACACTGGGGAGACGGACACGATGACAGCAGAGGCACCATGGCATGCTAACCCACAACAATGACTCAGAGATCCGCAACGTGACAGAGGGCTACCAGACACACCCGCAGACATTCCCACGCACACACAAAGAACCGCACACAGACCGTCACACAACACACACACACACACAAACTCCATACATACACAACCATATGCAGAAAACCACACAGGGATAACCACACACAGAGATAAACACACATGCACTCACACAACGAACCACCCATTACACACACAAGTACACAAGTGTCCTTAGGCTCACGCTGATCTAGCCTGTGGGCTGGGATGCTCAGCAGTAATTAAGACTGAGGAAGCGCTCGCACAAATACTATTTGCCAAAAGGAATGAGTTCTTTAATTGGGTCTATGCTTTCGTTTAGGGGAGCGGGGATGTTAAATGTAACTTTGTCAAGCGAGAACCGTACTGTTGCCTTCTCCATTCCACAGAGAGCTTCACAGCCCACAGACGCTGTCAGCTGTACTTATTATACCTGCTGGAGATGCTGGTGTGTGTATATGAGTGTCTGCCACAGAGCCCACGTCGAGCAGAGGATGTCAAGGAGAGAGCAGAGAAGGTGAGACAGTGACAGAGCGAGAGAAGGAGGCAGACAAATAAAAATGGAGAGCTAGAGCGAATGAGCATTGAAGAGAAACAGTCATAGTCATGGAGGGACAAAGAAAAATGGACAAAGAGAGAAGAGGCAGGATGAACAGGCCCAGGGTTCAGTTCTCAGTATTCAGTTATCCTGGTGTTCAGTTATCCTAGGGTTCAGTTCTCAGTATTCAGTTATCCTGGTGTTCAGTTATCCTAGGGTTCAGTTTTCTCAGTATTCAGTTATCCCGGTGTTCTTACAGCCATTGCACCTCAACATATACATAACATCCATAAGCTCTCTCTCCCTCTCTCTCTCTCTCTATGCCACTCTCCCATTTCTTTCTCCCTCTCTCACACGTTCTTTTTATCTATCCCTCTCTTTGCCTGCTCTTCCTGACTCTCATTCACACACACACAAACACACCACACACACACACACACACACACATACGTGAGACTGAAGCCACATCCCTAGACAGCCTATAAGGAAGCACACAGACTTGCCCTGCATTCTGAAGCATCTACACACACACACACACACACACACAAACCACTACCTATAATCCTTTGCCTATATGTCGCATACAATCTCATCCATGTGTCAGGAAGACAACACATTTAATGAAATCTGAATATGTCTAACATAAAGTAATACATTCCAATAGGCTCCATGCGTCCAGATCCATCAGGTGATGAGCCACAGACAGACTGCAGCAGGACAAGAACAGACTGTCTGTCTGTGTGAAGATGGAGATGCACTGTTCAAGAGCAAGCATTCCAGACAGGAGACATCCTGACATTCAGCGAGCAGTCAGCACACAGAGACACACCCCGAGTCTGAGACTGCTGGCTCTCCTCCTCTGAAAATACCCCCAAGCTGAAGATGGAGGATAAAGATAGCTCCTTCTTTTTCCTCTCCACTTTTTTTCCTTGACTTATTTCACAGTTGTGTCAGAGAGAGTGCTTGCCATTTACGAGACACACTCTCTCGAGTCTAATTGCCATCCGCAAGGACATGAGTCCTTTACCTGCGAACAAGACTCCATCTGCTAATGACACACCATTTAAAAAAAAATACTTCGCACATCAAATAAAAACATGACGTACCTCCATGTGAGTGTGTCTATGTGCACACAATCTCCGTTCCCTAAAACACACGCGTTACGGACACACAGCAACATCCCACAGGCGTGACGTACATCACCAGCGCTTAACGTCACCCTTGGGTCATCCCTATAAATAGCCCCATTCATAAAAACTCCTCATCATTGTCTTAGTGACAAAATCCCAACAGGGGGAGGTGACAATTGGTGACAGCAATCAGATTGGTAGCACCAATCAGAGTGTCTCCAGCTGGCTAGCCTATAGGAGGAGCAGGTGATGGGCTCCAGGCCCAGAGCGTACACGCCCCCTCCCCTGACGCCCATCAGCTTGAAATAGAGCCGTCACTGGCCAGAGGTGGACCCCTTTATGGTCAACACCACCACAGGAGTTTGGTTCGGTTTGATTTTGTAACTGCGGTGTGTCGGTTTTGCTGTATGAGGTGCATGGGGGCGGTATCGCTAGGGTATGAAACATAAATCAGAGTGGTCAATTTTGAAATTTGGTGCAGATGTGACTGTGGAGAACAGGGTCTTTCATTTCCCAGATGGAAGTGGCGAGCAGGGCAACTTGAGAGGAAGATGAAAAGAGGATTTCATATGAATTCAGCCCAGTGTGTGCTGGTCCGAGCCAGCTGGGAGGCGGGGGGGGGCTCAGCATCGTTCTCTGTCCCCGCACTCGCCTCCCACTGCCACTCTCCCTGAAAAACTTAGTCAAAGTCTAGGTAATATGTGTGTGTGTATGCGTGCGTGTGTTTGAACGTGTGTGTGTGTTTTCGTGTGTGTAAATGTACCCGATCTGGAAACAGTTTCAATAGAAGACGAGAAGCCCTGTAGATGTCATGAACTACTTACTTGCTATTTCTCTACCTGAACTGTCTGTGTGTGTGTGTGTGTGGTGTGTGCGTGTGTGGTGTGTGCGCGTGTGTGCGTGTGTGTGGTGTGTGCGCGTGTGTGTGCGTGCGTGCACACACACAGACTCACTCCAGAGGCCTAAGTGACTAATACAACCAGACTGTTCACGGTCACGCTCAACATGCCTGTTTACCCAGGACTGGTAGGGACAGTTTGTGTCTGTGGTGTGTGTGTGTATATGTGTGTGTATGTGTGTTGATGCAGCTATGTGCCTGTGGTGTGTGTGTGTGGGTCAATGTGGCAGTAGGGAGCGTGTCTATGTGTCTGAGGTGTGTGTGTGTGTGTTCTCAGTCTAGCAGGTAGGCGCTGTGACAGCCCTGCCACAGCAGAGTAAACACACAGGAGAACAAGCCAGCATCGTCACCATCTCCTCTCTGCACACATAACCCTCATCTTGTCCTCCACCCGGCCTAGTCCTAGAGCTCTCCTCTGCTCTACACGGACCCTGCACTACCTACAACCACTGGGCTGGACCAATCAGTCGTGTAGTGCCCCTCTCTGTGTGACTGTGTAACCGTAGGCAATAGTCTTATTACCATATGGCGTTAGTCACAATGAATTAGCTGTAAACTCGAAATGATTCATTATCATTACATGTTGATGACTTCTATGGTGTGTGGTATGTGGTGTGTAAGTGTGTGTGTGGTGTGTGTGCATGTGCTTTTGAGTGTGTTTGTGTGTGCGCAAGTCTGAGTGTACACAGACGTGTGTGTGCCAGCATGTGTGTGCAAGCTATCATGTGTGTGTGTGTGTATGTGTGTATGAGTGTGTGGTCGTTGGTAGTGATGTCACTCAGTAGCATTAGGAATGTGGGCGTACGTCAATGTACAGCCTGTACGTGTTAACCAGACCATGTGGCCCTTCCAACTGTACCTTCCAAACACACCTCGGACACAAACACACACAAACATCCGCAAAGAAGCAACAGAATTCGAGATCTGGGGGGGTATTCCAGAAAGCAGGGTATGCAACATAATCGGGTAAATTTACCCTCCAGCTGACACACAATGTTGCAGCAACTTACTGGTAATGTTGCTACAATGCTGGGCCACAACATCATTCTCAGAATTCAGGAAATTGTTAGACGGTCCACCGTCTATTTAATCTTTGACAAGCTCTTTCAACACGTTGATGAAAGGTGCTGTGCTTAATGAGCTTGGCGGTTGCTAATATCTGGACAGGCTTTCTATCTGACTTAATGAGAACATTACATCGCTGGAGATGGACTAGCTGGCGCAGCGTTAGCTGGCGCAGCGTTAGCGGGCTAGCGCTCCCCTGCCTTGGGCTAGTGTCAGAGATGAGAGAGGGAGAGCGCTGAAAGATAGAGAGGGTGGGAAGGAGGGAGTTGGAAGGAGAGAGAGGATAGAGGGTGAGAGATTCTTTAACCAGATCGATAGATCTCTAGCTTCTCCTCCACCCCCCCCCTCCTCTAGTGAAGCGAGAGTTTAGGCTGAGGGTCTAACTCAATACCATGCAGCAGAATCAATCACAGTCAGACAGACAGGAAAAGAGACAGAGTAAGAACTGAAAAGGAGAGAATGTGAGAACAGAGAGAGAGAGAGACAGAGAGAGAGAGAGAGAGAGAGAGAGAGAGAGAGAGGTGGGTAGAGTGGGTACGTCACAACATGTCTACACGTTGTCATACTCCCTAATCTCCACAATCAACACCTCCAAACTATTTTACGCACACACAGATATGCACGCACACACAAGTCTGCATTTCCCTGCATTTTTCTCTCTCTCAGGTTTTTCTCGCTCAGGTTTTTCTCGCTCTTTACACACACACACACACTGACGGTCGAGGCACAGACGGTGTGGTGAGAGGGAGCGTGGCGCTGTGTCGGTGCCGTGGCCGCAGGTGGTTCAGACGTGACCAGCTCCTGGACACCACAGGCGTTTCCTCAGATACACCCACGAGTCCCTCACACACACACACACGCACACACACACCTACCGCCACACTCATGGAGTGTACAGTACATACGGGAATGTGCGGAGACACACCGTGACCATCACGCCACCCAGATCACACGGTACTAATGGAGCTCCAGGTCAGACAGGAAAATACATCATAAACCAGCTTACTCACTAAAGCCCCACTCAACTCATGCACAACCTCAATACAACCTCGTTGTAAATTCTACAATCACACAGCACGGTATACTATTATCACAGTTTCAGAATCGGCACCTGAGTGTGTGTGCGTGCGTGCGTGCGTGCGTACGAGTCCGTGCGGTTTGATGTTTAATGGTAGACACACACACACTAGCAGCAGCTGCAGCCGCAAATATGAAACACCTTTCCCTTCTCCTCCTCTCCTCCTCCCCTCATGCCCTAAAACAACCTGTCAACCCTCACAGCACTCTACAGGCATCCCATTTTCTCTCTCGCTCTCTCTCTCTGTCTCTCTCTTCAACGGAGTCCTCTCTTCCCTCCCTCCCCTCTATCTCTATCTCGATCTCTCTCTCTCTCTCTCTCTCTCTCGCTCTCTCTCTCTCTCTCTCTCTCTCTCTCTCTCTCTCTCTCTCTCTCTCTCTCGTCTAAATACCTGTAACTCACTCCCAGCAGTCCTGGCAGTAGTAGCGGCAGTTACAGCCCCATCCTCCCTTTCCTTAATTCCTGTCTCAGTCTCTTACCACCCTCCTCTCACTCCGTTCCTCTCTTTCATCCTCTCTCTTTACCCCCCCTCCTCCTCCTCCATCCACACTCCTCTTTCCCTCTCTCCGTCCGTCCCCGACTCTCCCTGCCCCTGGTCCCTCTCTCCAGGACACGGCGTCTGGCGTGCGTTTGGAGCGAGCCAGGGGGGTGTGTGGGCACTTACCGGGTCTTCTGGCAGGCGGAGCAGAGCCAGGCGCGCTCCTTCTTGCTGTAGGTGCGGCAGGTCTTGCAGACGTTGAAGCAGCAGTCGAGGCAGGGCCGCTTGGGGTTGAGCAGGAAGGTGAAGGGGGCGCAGCAGCGGATGCAGCAGTGCTCGTTGAAGCGGTGCTGCCTGGCGAGGATGGAGCATCTGCTGCCTTCCTCCGCCAGCTCCTGTTTCATCTCGCTGACGGAGAGAGCGGGAGCGGGAGAGAGAGGGAGCGAGCGAGAGAGGGAGGGAGGGAGGGAGGGGGGAGCGGGAGGGGGAGGGGGAGAGAGAGAGAGAGAGAGAGAGTGAGCGAGTGCGTCTGATAGAGATGGAATGTGAAGAAAAAAAAACGGCGAGGCGGAATAATTGGAGATGCTGTAACAAATGAAAAATTAAAAGGGGATAATAAAACAGGATGGTTGGGGTGGGGCGGAGAGGAAAACGCTCTCTCCTATTCTCCCACGCCAGTCCTCTGAATTAACACGACGGACGACATTTCAATCTGGGAGCATGTCACTCCTTGTTTCTCGACATCAATCAAACCCAAGGAAAGCCTGAATCCACTATGTGTGTGTGTGTGTGCACATTCATTTGTGAAACAACACAATGATGACAATGATGGTGATGCTGGCGATGATAATGATGGTCATGCTGTTGATGATGATTAAACAGTAAGATTAAAGAGATACAACTAAAGGTCAGACAGTAGATTTATACGAGCCTGCAAACCACATAGGAAATCTCTGAATTAATCCATACATTTCCTTTTTTTAATGTATGGATTATGGACATACTGTCAGACTATACTTTACTGTAAAAAAAACAAGGTATTTAACCAGGCCAGTTAGGAAAAAAATCGTATTTGGAATTACAGCCTTGAAAATAATGTGTCAATTGTCTAAGATACACTGACTGTTCTATCTGATTTCCACAGTGTGTGCCAGTGTGAACAGTGGAGACAGACATGGACAGACTCCAAAGGTGCAGATGCAGGTAGAAAACACTGGAAGGGTTCGGGCTCATAGTCACTAAGTAAATTATTCAGGCCATTCAACCAGGATTTACAGTGCTAGCGCCAGCTCGAACACGACTTTCAATGATCTCCGACACAAACACACACCCATAAACTCACGCTCCTTTAACCACAATGTGCACACACACAAACATGGCAAGACACACACGCTTCACAACAATCATTCACGTGCGAAGCAGCATCACCAACAATCTATCGTGAAAAATACCGTGTTAGTACTACAGAGGTAAAGGGGAAGCAGTGTGGAGCAGTGAGTATGTGGAGCAGCCAGCTCAGTGGTGAGGCCAGGAGGATGAGCCATCTTCTGACTCCTATGGTATGTTTACTCATCTCCCTTACTCATCAGCTCCTGCCTCTCTGATTGCTTTTCACACGCGTCATTAGCCATCGTATATTCATCCGATGAAACATCCCCCCCATACATATTCAGTCCACTTTATATACGGTGTGACAAATGCACACGCCCAAATGCTATTTTTACTCACGGAAACAATCGTTTTCACACGAACACACACACATACAAACACAGATTAACAAACGTCAAACCGGGAAGGACCTTTTGCCAACTCATCCAGCACAGAAAAAACAGGGCACAGTACAGTAGAGAGAAAGGCATGTTGTGGTGAGGCTAAGAAAGTAGCTAAGTTGCGTGTCCGAGACAGATATGCCCTTAATGAGCTGAGATGAGCCGTCCAGCTGGCTTACAGCTACAGCGTGTGATAGGTCATTGGAGTAAATGAGATGGGCTAAAACACACACAGACACAGACACACACCCAAGGACAGACAGAGCGCCGGTCACGCCCGCTGCTCTGGCAGATTAACTTCCCTCTCCCTTAACTAGGCATAATAAACGTCCCTCCCAGTGTCACAGCAGCGCGGGCTCCAGGATGACATCACACGGAGATGCCAGCACGGAGCAGGGTAGAGATGCTACCGCCGTCGCACTGCCTCACGCACGTACACGCCCACGCACACCTCACCCCCCCCACACACACACCCACAGGTGTACACAGGTGCACGCGGGCACACACAAACAATAGCACAAACAGAAACACACCCATGCACGCTCGTACAGGGCTCCACAGGGCTTGTCCTTGCCCCTCCTTCAACTCTGTCTGGGGGTCACAGCACCCCTCGGGGAATGTCCCCAATACACCACCATAGATATTCCAACAACGAACGTAGAACCTGCGTGTGTGTATGCATCTGCAAATGTGCATGTTTGTGTGTGTGTATGTGTGCGTCTTTGTGTGTGCGTGTCTGTGTTTGTGTGTGTGTGTGTGTGTTTATATATGAATAAATGAATTAAACATGGTAAAGGTGAGAAAGTCTTAGCGGGGGTCTGTGTGTCGTTTAAATGGGCCCTGAGTTATTTCATTAGCTTGCCCTTTACTATTTAGTCAATAATTCATCCCCCTCTCATTCTGTATTCATGGAACTGTTTACCACTGCCTGCTGGACTCTGGGACTGTGTAGGGTCCAAAGCATTTAACAGGACTGAAGCGCCTCACATGCATGGCAGTGTTCACTTTATGAGGTATCCTCCTATCTTGTCCTGTTACGAGGTCCTGTTATAAGATAGAGAGCATCACCACTCAGATGAGCTCGACAAGTCGTTTGCTCTCCTACAGAATATCAACACGACTGCATTCAGGCAGAACTCAAATATGTTCTCCTGACACCTGAGACTTTGAAAAAAGACTGAAATACAGGAGGAACTTCTGTGTGTGTTTGTGAAGAGAGAGAGAGAGAGATAAAAAGAAACAAAGAAAGGAAAAAAACACGAAAGCAAGAGAACCCAGACCGGCTAGTTGAATCTCTATCGAGCCTTCCTTTGCCAAGACATGCTAATAACCATCATCATCATTAATCATTAGACTATCAGTTTTAAAGACATGAATTAGCATTCCTCTCTTCTGTATTCACCATGGTGTCACAATACAGTCAGCCATTTCCATAATCAATACTTTTTTAATCTCCCTCATGGAAGGTATACTGTCAAACTTCCAGCAACTTTCTGGTCTTGTTAGCTGGTCCAGAGCCAGCTGTAATGGTTCTGCTAGATCTTGGTCAAGATATGAGCAGAGTTTAGGCAGCTGATCCTAAGTCAGATGTCATGTTCAGACATTACTAGGCTGTTAGAGCAGACTTGACAATGCCTTAACTCTTCTCTGCAGTGCAATAACAGATCAACACATAACAGCCATGAATTGAGCGGTGGGAGTCTTATCGGTGTGAGGTTATCAGGCCTGTCTCCAGGCCGCTGATTGAGGTGAAGGGTAGCCTGTCCGGCTGAGGGAAGGGTTGAAGTTGTGCGGCAGACTCCTTCCTGGGGACCTAATGGGCTAACTCGCTAGGCTAATGTGTGCTGTGAGTCACACACCAGTCCAGGAAGTCAGTCAGACAACTTCCAGTAAGAATATTCAGCCTGTGAGGTCATTTCCTACAAATCCTGGTTATATGCCATGGATATTTCCTTTTTGACAGAGCTTTAGCCATCTTCCAGACTCTTGGATGAGTCCAGACTGGCTTGGATTGATGCCATCTTTCCTTTAGCCTCCTTCCCTCATCATCTCTTCATTGTCTATCACTCCTTCTCCGTCTCTCTCCCTCTCACTTTCCGCTCTCTCCATTGCTCTATCGATATTGTCCCCTATCCCCCACTCTCCCTTCTCTCTTCATCCATCTCTCCCAGCCAGAGCAGGTGGCGCTGCCTCGGGGTTGACCTGGAGATGAACCAAAGAAGTTTGAAGTGTCAGATCTCGTCCTCCCCATGATCTCCTCATTCAGCTACACCATCGCTTCTCCCTCTCCCTCTTTCCTCTCTCCTCTCTCTTTCCTCCCTCTCCCTCTCCCTCTCCCTTTCCCTCTCTCTCTATCCTGGTGCATGGAAAAATAATGAACTCTGTGGATATTCTGATCTGTCACGAGCGTGTGTGAGTGTAGTGAGCAAGTTCTCCGGGGTGTGTGTGGGAGAGGGGGTAAGAGCAGAGAGAAAATGAGCACAGAAGAGACCGGGGGACATGAGGGGCGTTTTTTAGGGAGGAGAAAGAAGAAAGGAGATTGCTATACTCACTTCTAGGAAGTTCTTCAACAGCCCTACTGAGTTCTGCCAGCGGGGCACCATGCAGGGTTGCCCCACATCTGCATACACACTAGTGTATAAGCCACAGGGAGAGGGATCTCTCCTAGTTCCACCACAGACAAACAAGGCTACTACAGTACAGACAAATAAAAAGCAAGATCCGCCTAAGGTCATTACACAGTCTAAGTATTATTTATACTGCTGGCAAATTAAACTCCACACAGCGATGTTGTCACAGTGTGCATCCAGGAGCTTCATTATGCATGTGTTGATGCATTTTGTATTCAGGATTTATCCCAAAACATCCGTACTCACAGAAATTATTAAAGGGCGTTTGAATGAACTTGTCGTGTAAAACTAACTAGAGTTATCAAAATGTCACTGGCTTCAGGCAGCTTGAGATTCAGCTGCTATTGTAATGAGACTGTGAATGTTCTGTGTGTGAGTGTGTGTGTGTGTGTGTGTGTGTGTGTGTGTGCACACACACACACACACACACACACTAAATTTCCTCATCAAATTGAGTTATTAAGGCACTTGATTGGATGAAGAGTTGAGTGCCCTGCGTCTCATTGGCCGGAACTGGGGCTGACAGTGAGGTCACAATGCTAACTCAACGTATAGTGCTGAGCCGACAAGGAGCATTGCTATTTGGTCCTATTTGAAACATGCTCAAAATCATGCATGGTTAAAAGGAAACAGAGAATGAGTCAAAAGCACGATGACAAAGTGGTACTTATTAAAAGACTAAACTTGTATCCTGGTTTAAAGTACCTTCTGATTAATATTTTTGATCAAGGTTGAAAATAATGTACTTTGTGAAATGTGAAAAGAATGACTGCTGGAGTAGAATGATAGGATAAGTTTATATTCTCTCATAACACTATAGTCCTCCTCCTCGTATCTAGCCCAGAGCACACCCTACTTTTCCTCTTTCTTCCTCTCCTTTCCCCTCTCTCTATATCTTTTTCTGTCACTGTCCAATCCCCTCTTCCTCATTCTCCCCCACCCTACCTCTTCATCTCTCACATCCCACTGCAACAATTCGCCCAAGGTGACCACAGCAAGGGCAAAAAGACCATGTGATTATATCTCTTGGTTGGGTACGTGTATGCATATGTGAGTGTGTATGTGTGTCTGTGTGTGTGTGTGTGTGTGTGTGTGTGTGTGTGTGTGTGTGTGTGTGTGTGTGTGTGTGTGTGGGAGACTGTGTTACTAAGTATGTGCTGGAGCTTTTATGTGCGTGTTAACCTCAGCAGGGTTTTTGCAGCAGTGAAAACACCTTTGGGAATGGAATCATACGTGTGAAAGCATGCCACTCTTTAGTACACACACACAGACACACACACATACACCAGGGACATGTCAGATGCCAGAGAAAGTGTGTGTGTGTGTGTGTATGTGTGAGAGAGTGAGTGTGTGAGTGAGTGAGAGAATGAACAAGATGCCTGAGATAATAGTGTTGGTGAGGGCCTCTGTTGGATTAGCAGAGGATGCTGTTGTGTGTCAGTGAGGCTCGCCGCTCACCGGAGATATTAGAAGAAGACCATGTGTCTCACACACACACACACACTCATCTGCGCACACATCTGCGCACACACACTCATCCACACAGGTACGTACATCCAGGTATACATGAGAGAAAGAGACAAGACGGATGAATGGCTAAACAGTGAGGCAATATGAACAGACCAGAACGTTCTAAATCCTAGTCATGTCAGGCCCCCACTAAGCGCCACATCTGACAGGCTAAACCAGACACAGAAGCTCATGTTTATACCATCGATCTGCCTCCTGCTCTGCATGATCACAAAACCGATACCTACGTCAGTTCTCTGTGAGGCACATGAGACATGATGCCTGTCTGCATGTTTACACTACATCACCCAGAAGTCACCCCGGGTCAGGCCTGTGGACGTTGGCTCCCTTCCACACCCAGTCCTCCTCCGCCACACAGCTGTTGGCTATTAGCATTATGAAACTGCTCAAATCAAAGCCTATTGCTTCGCTATTGCGAATGGACATTCGTCTCAGTCTGAAATCAATACCTCGCCGTCAAGAAAAATCCAATGCCATATTTTCACCCCTCCTCGGCCAGTTCAGGGAGTGTGTGTGTGTGTGTGTGTGTGTGTGTGTGTGGGGGGGGGGCGACTGCACCTAGCTGGGGAATGAGGCTTGTCCAGAGACCAGGCATCCATCACTGGTGAGCAAATGAGCGTCTTAAAAGCTGTGCTCTCTCAGGCATGTCTGTCGGTTGGCAGAAGGATTGAAGCTGGCCCTAATTGATTATTTGAGGGAAATTTGTGCGTGTGTGTGTATGTCCAACCAACATGAGCCTATGGTTGTGCATGTATGCATGTTTGTGTATGGCTGTTTGTGTGTGTGCCTAGTCTAGCCCTGAGTCTTCTGTGGAGTGTGTGCTAGTGCCTGTCAAATATCTCAGCCATAAGAGTCCCCCGCAGAGAAAACGGTCTCTTATCAGCAGAGCGCACAAACTCACAGACCAGCAGACAAACTGAAAGACAGACACTCTCTCTCTCTCTCTAGTATCTACATGCTGCACACACTACCCTGGGCACTTTGGCTACGCCAGTCAGTGTCTCTCTGTGTCTCTCTGTACCCAGCCGGCCAATCCGAGTCTACTCTTCCTCTCTAATTGGGATCAGGACAGCATGCCCAGGAAGTGAACCCAGGTTCTCATTAAGTCAGCGCCAATCCCCTGCGTTCCTAATTGAAATGGCGTCTCCCTAAAATAACTACCCCCCGCCCCCATCTCGCCCCTCCGCCCAGTCCCCAGCCCCTTATGCGTTCCTCTCTCCCGTTCTCCTCCATTATCTGTCCTCTCTCATCCCATTGTGTCCCTCCTCTCCCTCATTGATGCAGCACAGTATTCATCCCAGGGGAATATGTTGAAGGATGTTCCTCCTAGCTCAGTGTCTTTGTTGCCTCTAAAATAGCCACTGTTTTCCCAGTGGCAGTCCCAGACCCACATGTGTATGCTCTCAGCCAATTACAGCACACCTTCAAAAACATACCAAACACTCATTCGCACCACCGTACATGGCCCCAATTGCAGTAAACGACGACAAAAGAGATTCTTTTGAAATGCGGAGTAAAGCTCCCCGTTTCCCTCTGGTCAGCTGGGTGGTGCGATGCAGGACATGACA
Organism: Mallotus villosus; assembly: GCA_903064625.1. Taxonomy (NCBI): domain Eukaryota; kingdom Metazoa; phylum Chordata; class Actinopteri; order Osmeriformes; family Salangidae; genus Mallotus; species Mallotus villosus. The sequence goes on along the minus strand of CAEFZP010001908.1, from coordinate 385,025 downwards.
GGCATAACTGTGTGCATGGTCTGTATGAATCACACGGTCAGAGCAGCAGTACCAGCATATTGAGTGTGAGGCCGAGCCTATTGGAGCCGGCATCATTATTCCTCAGTGTCAGCCCAACAACAGATTGACTCCTTCGCACGCTGCCCACAATGCATTTCTCAGCATTGTTGTCCCGGGCCATCGAGGAGGCCATTGGGTAATCGGCCGAATGTCTCCGTTCCCTCCCGCCCCTCCACCCTTCCTCCTTTCCCTCTCACTTGACTTCTGGTAGTGGGTGGGAAGGGGAGGGGAGGGGGGGGGGACACTTAAGCTGAATTGCTGGCATATTTGTTTTTCTTTTCTTTCCAGTGAAAAGAGATTATTCAGCAAAGTGGGAACAATCACAGCCTTCCACCGAGTTTGCGCTATGTGAACTGCATGAGTAATCCTTCTGAGCCAAGAGGTGTAGCGGGGAGAAGAAGGGAGAGAGGGAGAGAGGGGGGGAGGGGGGGGAAGACGGTTGGATGGAGAGATGAAGGAGGGGATGGTTGTGGGGAGAGATGAACAGAAATGGATGCATGAAAGGTTAAAAGTGGGATGGGATGATGTAAGGAGAGATGAATGAAAATAAAACAGATTAATTTAATTGAATGGATGAAGCGATGGATACCGTGGAAAGAGATTTGGCAAGATGAAAGAAAGGGAGGAGGGATGGATGGAGAGATGGAGGGGAGTCAGAGTTAAAAGCGTGAGACTCTGCTGGACTTGGACTTTGATCCTGAGTGCGTGTAAGATCATTAAACCATGACCTCTGTAGGCGGTATTCCAGCGCTCACGGCTGCTCACTGGTTGGTCAGCTTCAGTAGCCAATTGATATAAAGATCCCACACTGCAGCTCAGTGTCGAGAGGAAGTTTGTCAGAATTATATTTTTCGCCTGTGGTCTGGAGCTACAAGATGATGAAATCCAGTCCCCTAGATGATATCTCTCATCAACGTGAAATCGATCATCTCCCAGCTTGCAAAGAAAAAGCCATTAAGCCAAGTAGTCCTACAAAATGTGAAAAAAATAAGAAATAAATAAATTGCCTCTAAATTACCTCACACCCATGCTGTGCTTCGTAATAAACACTCAAGAAGGATTTTTGCCCCCCTTGGTTCTGTGAGAGGGCAGCCATTTTGATTAGAAAGTGTTATCAGGGATGCACACATTTAACTTGGATTACTTCCCAAGGAGGAAGTTCATTATTGCAGTGTTAGATAATAGCCAGAGAGAGCTCTGAGAGGAGTGGTGCAGGCTCTGGACTCTGCAGCTGTGTTGAGGAGGAGAAATACTCCAGCCACAGTGAGGAGGGGAGAGGAGAGATGGGACAGGCTCAACACCAGGCTTTGGGGACTGTTAGGATTCTATAAAATGTCCGTCACTCTGTCCCTCCCAAACGATCCCAGGAAAGAAAACTACATGGGAGTCGGACGGAAGGCAGGCAGGAATGACAGGAAGGAAGTAAGGCAAGGAATGACGGAAGGACGGAAGGACGGACTGACTCAGGAAGGAATGCGGAATGCACGTTCCTTCCTGACTGAAGTCAAAGTAAGTCCTTCAGTACGGCCTTCCTGACATTCCGTCCAGTCCTTACTCCCATCCCTCCCTCCCTCCCTCCCTCCCTCCCTCCTTCCTTCCCTCCCACCCTCCTTCCTTTTCCTTAAATCCTTTATTCTTGTGTGTGTCAGGAATGAGGGATCAGGCACAACCAAGGAGAGATGACACCTCATCAATCACTCTGGTGGGCGGCAGCACTGCTGACACACACATGATGATAATGACACATAAACACAAAGCACACACACATAAAGCACATCTGCGCCCATTCATTCACAGAACTACAGACATACAAACAACTTCTTCATTTGTCATTGTGTGGTGCCCTGGCAAGTGGCCTCGCAGCAAGAAGGTGCTGGTTTCAATCCCTGACCTGGGGAGTCTCTCCGGTGGAGTCTCTCCTGTGGAGGCCTCTTGCATGTGTGCACCTCTCCCTGCACCTCTCCCTGCACCTCTCCCTGCACCTCTCTCTCCAAGCCTGTGGGTTTATGCGTGCCACAATTTGAGATCAATGAAGGATTGTTCTTGTTCCCTAAAGGAACGCTGACACAATGACACGCAGGTTCAAATTCACAGATCTCAGATGTGTCACTCTGTGTGGGAAAACATCTGATCCTGACAGCCAATCTCCCAAACTGCACACTGAGGGATTCCAGGCTCTTTACCTCACAATTACAAACTGTCAACCATGACTCAAGTTAACTCTCTACACAGACAGCCATGATGGCAAACATTTATCTTCCAATCTGAAAAAAAACTATTTTTTCCTTATATAGCGATGGAGAAGCTAGGAGCCAGATATTCCTGCACTGGTTTATTTTGAATGCGATAAAGCAGCAGAATGCCATTGAAAAATGCAGCAAACTAAAGAAAATGATGGTATGGTTATGGCTGGACCCAAAGAGCAGGAATTAGGACAAGAAACATCACACAATGGAATCCCTTTGTCACTTCAAACCCTTTCTGCAAACTCTGTTTAAAAATACTCTGAGTAAAAACATAATAACCTTCAGTGACAAAATGAGTGTAGCTACAGTAGATTTCTACAAGGAGACTATGGAAACTGCTTTTCACAAAACAGCCACAAATCAAAGAACAGGGCTATTTATCCAACTGAGATGAAAAAGATCCAAAAAGAAGAAACACTTGTGTTTAGTGTCACAAGGTAATAGTTCCCTGGGGAACAAATATAGTTTCACAGCAACAGCGAGGAGTCCCTCTCTCCCCTGATAGTACTCTCTCTCTCGCATTCTTACCCAAGGTGAGACACACTGTCCTACCACTGTCTAACGGGAGGACAAGCTGTGTATTGCTGCGACGCAGGTGTGTGAGTGTGTACCTACCACCTCAGTGTCAGTGTGTGTCCAGCCCAGCTGGTGTTGAGGCAGGTTGAGGCTGTATATTGTAGCCAAGCCCCCCATACTGGATCTGTCCAGTTCCCCTTCAAAGACTATAACTCTCTCAAAGGCTCTGGAGTTGCTTCTACAGAAATGATAGCAGGGGAATCAGTCACGCTCCCTACCCAGGCTCCCCAACCCAAACACATATCATGAGGAGAAGTACAAACACTAATATTCAAGTTGTCAATAAGTATGTGAATATACAAAATGTATATCAGGGAATATACATGTTACTATATACATTGTATTTAAGGGAAATACAAATTTCCCTTAATCATCCCTTTCCCTTAATCCCTAAAATTCCCTTAATCAAATTTCCCTTAATCATCCCCGTGATCTGTAGAAGAGGGGAAGTGACAAAGAAAGGAGAGAAAGAGAGAATGAAAGAGAGGGAGAAAGACCCATTGGAAGTGGGGGAGAGAGAGCTTTGATCATACAGGACAGAGAGAGAAAGAGATACATAACATTTCCCCTAAGTACACTTCCAATTGGGTAAACATAATGAAAATATATTGTCATTTCATAAAAGTACATTCGATTTAATGATTATCTTCTTCCAGCAGGGGTGGAAGCTCAGCCTAGGGAGCTGGGCAGGCAGGCAGGCAGGCAGGCAGAGGAGGCAGGCAGGGCAGGGCAGGAAGGGCAGGTGGAGGAGGCTCTGGAGGGGTGAGGTAGGGTCACCACTTAACAAGGACTCAGCTCTCTGACAGGGGTTCTGGCCGACAGCCCGCCTGACAGACGGATGGAGAGAATAGACAGAAAGATGATGAGACTAGACTATCAGGCAGGAGCTGTAGAAGAGGGGAAGTGACTAAGAAAGGAGAGAAAGAGAGAATGAAAGAGAGGGAGAAAGACCCATTGGAAGCGGGGGAGAGAGAGCTTTGATCACACAGGACAGAGAGAGAAAGAGAGAAAGACTGTTTTGACAGGAAGCCGGGGAGGAGGTGGAGCAACGTGTGGATGAGTCATAACTATCGGTGGAGTGATTACTTCCAGTCACTGGGGCTTTTGCACATAGAGCAATGAGGCGTCTACCACCACCATCTCCTCATGCAGCACAGCACTGAATCCAACATCACATCACACACACACACACACACGCGCGGGCACATATAATATGCACTCTTCCCCCTCCGTTAGCTTTGGCTCTCACGTCATCTGTAGTACGACACTTTCACTATTTAGATAACTCCTGCATTCCCTACATCTCCCAGTCTGTCTGCTCTGTAGGCGGGCGTAGGTCTCCCATCACAGGAGATCCTGGATCTACTTTCTCAGGGCGAAGCTGTGGTCCCTCATGTGGCTGGGCCAGCATGTTGAGGAGCAGCACCGCTGGGGAGCCCGTCTCTGTCTCAACGCCAGCCCCTGTCTGAACACGGGTCTCTCCTCCGCATCACGGCCCGCTTCTGATTAGCAGCGGCCGCGGATAAGATCGACAATTTGACACGACACCGGGAAAGACACACAGGGCTCGGCGTGCATCCGTCTTACCATTATGAGAAACGAGCAAACCCGGATCCAATCTCGACAGTGGCCAGCTCTCCACCAATCACACAGAGCGTACGGCTCCCCTGATGGATCACTCCAGTCGTGTCCCTCCCCCCCGGCCCCTCCTCCCCCTACATGGGCAAATGCTCATCAGAACGATAATAAATGGCTTGCGGATCACGTGCGGCTTGTCGTTAATTTGCAATATGAAAGCAATAAGGGAGAGCGGGGGGGGGCACCTCTCGGAGCGCCGGAGAGCGTACGTACTCACGCGCACCTGTACGTGTCACACATGCTGATTGGCTCTAATCTCAAATCACGACCCAGACAATCGTACCCTCATTAACAGGTCACGTGGAGCGCCGTTGGCCGTTGCCATGGCAACTCCTGCTGATTGGCGGGACCCGTTCCGGGGGTCGGAGACCAGGGGGTGAGTAATTATTGTGTCCACTTTTAAAACACTGTGATGGTGCCACGGTAATGACTCGGAATAATATCGATAGACGATCCACAGCTCTGGGATTAGAATACACGCATGCTTACACTCGCACACACATTATACCGGTTTGATCCAGTCATGTCTGTACAGGCTACAGCAAGGCTTTAAAACAGGTAACCTCTTCAGTCTAGTTGAAAGGAAACACAAAACATTTACATCATACAGTAAACAAAAACCATATAGAAAATTGCCTACAAAGAGGAAAATCCTAGTTAAAGCAAGAACTCTCTAGAAGGTTGTCCTAATGTAAAGAGCTCCTGGGAGCTGAGACCAGGAGGCTTCTGCACAGTGTGTGTTGGGAGAGTGAAGATGAGTCTGATCTGCTGCAGTAACAGCCTTCAGCTTCCAGCACACAAACACCAGCTTAGCCCCACCATGCCACAGACTGCAGTCTTACTGATGGACCCAATGGTCTACAAAAGCGTTGTTCATGTATATATGAAGGTCATTATTTCAAGATGACTGCTGTTCACTCTCCCATGTTCAAATGTGATCAGAAGGCTTCTGTCTCCAGAACAGCAGAATGCCAACATTACAGTTCCTAAGAGACCGAGCAAGATCAGACCACAATTAGAGGGCATTTAACTGCATCAGAAGGAGGGGAAACAGCTCTATGAATACTGCATGTAATATTCATCAATGGGACTTGTACTCGAAAATGTATCACCAAAAAAAGTCTAGCACACAGCCACGGAGCTGGGGGAAATGAAGGCTGAGAAAATGTCAGAAGTAATTATTTATAAGCACTTCACAAGGAGCATGATGCTGTTTTTAATATAGGATCTGAACAGCCCCTCATAGTAGCATGCTGCTACAGCCAGGAGGAACCCATGAAAGGACATGACATGATAACAAATGATTAAACAGGCACCAAACTATATGTAATAGTGAAAGTCATCATTTATCATCATGATCACAAATTCGAGAAAAATCTATGAAATTGTAATGAAATATTGTACATAATGCCTTTGACAAGTAGAAATCTAATCATGGTGGTGGAAGTGTAGGCATGAGCAGATTGGTGTTTGTGTGAGTGAGTGTGTGTGTGTGTGCGTGTGTGTGTATAATGTTGTGTTCTGAGGATAGCAGAGCAACATCCCTGTAATGTCCTAGCAGCCGTGTCATCACGCCCCTGTTAACAGCAGTACCAGAGAACACACACACACTCATACACACACACACACACACACACACTGAGCTTGATCCACAATCAGAGCATAACTGGTAGCATAACAATACAAGCTCATTAATCTATCTCTCTTCATTACATTATCTAACCACAAACACATGCATACCCACACATACATACACACAAACACGCTTCTCTGCCTGCCTCTGTGTGCGCTAGTCCAAAGTGCACTGGCTTCAACTGACTCATTCAAGTATGAAACGCTTACTGGGCAAGCTCTCAGCTGCAAAAGACAATCAATCACCTCAATCACCTCTAACCGGTGTTGGTACCAAACGCTGTACAGCACAGCCGCACAGCATTTACAGTTGAACAAGGTGCCGCATTTCTGTATGGTTCAGTAAAGGCTGGATCTCAGCGACAGAAAACGAGTCTGAAATGACTGTGGGCCTCAGGGACTCTGAGTCAGGCTGATGATTGACTGAAATGCTTCATATTGCTACTGTCGGCCATATACACTTATGGCTCATGATGGGAGCACTGGTCGAGAGAACTATCATTTCCTCCATTTTCCAACCTGTGTGTTCCTTGCTTTTCAATCAGAAGGGCACACATGACACACACACACACACACACACACACAGATGCTGGACCTGAGGAAAAGCTTGTTTGGGAACTGCAACATGTCGGTGGCACTGTATATGTCTTGAGTGTGCAGGTGTGTGTGAGTGTGTGTGTCTGAATGAGGTGTGTGTCCAGGCACTGGTGTGTGTGTGAACTCTCACAAGGCTGATGCACTGAGAGTTGGGAGAGCTGATTAGTTTCCACCGGGGGAGCATCAGCCAGGTCCCTTAAGCTGGGAAGAAACCTCAATTACGGATATTTCCGAAAACCTCACACACTCACACACACACACGCACACACACACACTCGGGGAAGGAAGCATTACAATGTGACTCATTAGATTTTCAGGAAGATGTCTTTATCATTATAGATAACAGGCAAGAGACCGTGAATAAGAATCAGCCCAACAAATATTCACTCCATGGTCTTGAAGAATGTAAATTGTTTACTGTACATGCAGTAGTGTTTTGATCGCAAATGTAATCATAATTCCTCAAAAACAGGAGTATACTAAGAGGCTGGGAAAGGGTAATAATGAACAAAAATAAGGTAATCTTTTTCTGCTTGAATCTTTCTCCTGCAATGCCACCCCATTCCAGAAGAGGGCACTAGATGCAGTGTGACATACTGAATGTTAGGCAGGGGAACATTCACAGTCACAGATACATGTTTGGGCCACTCATAACAACTTACTCCAATAGGGAAGTATATTTTACTATAAAGACTACAAACCTTGCAAACCTGGAATGTCATTCCCCAACATCTTGGAGGATGCAGAAATGTAATTTGTTAGCAGTCCAGAAACTGTTACTATAAATTCAGCCATTCAGACAGAAAACCAAACCATGGTAACATCGAGGCTATCCTGAGGTACTGACAAGGATGAGTTGGGGCTGGAGGAGACAGCCCTGACCTAATAGTAACACGGACAACAGTGCTCCCTATAGGCTCTGCACAGTAGCTCTACACACTAGGTCAATCTGCAAACCTGGCAACCCAGCCAGTAGAAAGAAATGACTGACTAGGATTATATTGGTCAAGTTTGGTGAAAGGAAAGTACTATATGGAAACCCACTAATCGCCTTAGATCATAGCTATAGATAAAGTAAATTCCAAGATACCTAACAATCTCTGAACTGTAAGTATATGTGTTGCATTTCAAAGAGGCAGACCCTCAAATTTGGCAACCCACTAATCCATTCCATAGCTACTTTGCAATCCCTCAGAACTACTGTCCACAGTCGCCACTAGCAACCATCTGAGGAGCGGTGTTTAACTCATTGGGTGTGCTTTGCCTTCGGCATGAAGCACAACCTTTGTTATCTCACATATATATTTATTATTATTATTATTTTTGCCGCCCTATTTCTCTGTCAATATTTGGACTACATAGAAAACGTTGACGTCAAAAGTTTCGTCTTGGTCCCGATTGAGTTGCTATTACTTTTATGTACGTTCCGTTGCACAGTTTAGGACCATACAACGTTTTTGTGGCATAAAGTTGATTTTGTCGGCAAAGGGTAGACTACTCAGTTATAATAGTCTACGTCACAGCGTCGGCACATGTTAGCAACGACGCATTAGATACGACCACCTGGTACCTTATCCAGCGGATGCCTCACTATAACCCAGCTGCTGGTTCATCTGCAGCATACATGTAATTGTCAACGGTCTTTTCAGCAAGGACATATTTTGCTAATTTACTAAAGGGTTATCTGTTGTAGCCTACCTACCAAGATAAGGGGACAGCAAAAATACTAGTCCGGCGGTGTACTGTAGCCACATTTCTTGCAGCAACTGAATGGTGAGATTCTCCGAGTCCTAGCTAGTACTGTAGGTGTTGTTGAGGATAGCGTTAGCTTGTTTTAGCCGTTAGCACTACCTCAGTTTGCAACCGGCTAACTTAGTCTACATTTACTAGTCTAGCCAGCGAAGCAAATGTCAACTATACAGAAGAACCCTACCGAAATAAACGTACGGTAGCCTACTGCAAACGATTTGTTTTAAGGAGTTTTTTTTGCAACTGTCTGCTTTTGGAATGTTTAGCGTAGCTCTAGTAGCCTAGATAGCTCTAGTCTAGCTAGCTAGCTAGCTTAGCTAACGACTGGCTGTTCGTTCGTGAAGGCGCCAAAAGTGGATGGTAATACAAATAGAAAAGGTAGCGTTAGTCTACTGTACAGAAGGCTACATTAAACAGAAAATTAAAAATGTGCTAACAACGTTGTGTTTTCTTCGTGTTTGTATGAATCAATTTAAATGCTAGCTAGGCATTGAGGCGTTTAATGACCAACCCAACATTCTGGGTGAAATGGTCAACCCATCTTGCTGGGTTAGTTTAACCCAACGTGTGTTCTGTCCTATATATTTAACTAGCCGCTGGGTTGGAAACGATGTTTTGGAGTGTAGACAAACTGGAATAGTATAGTCCCATAGCCTACAATTGACCCTTTCAATATAGCAAAGATGGGTGTTCATTTTTTAATCCTGTATTGTGTAAAATTACATTATGGCCTATCAACTGGAAGCAATGTTGGTTGTATGGTTTATTACAAGTTTACTAGATTACATAAAATCAAAATGTATTTGTATAGCCCTTTTACACGCAAGCATGTCACAGAGGGCTTCACATACGCCCATAGACCTGCCTCTCAACCAACCTAAACCCTCAAGGAAGACAAGGAAAAACTCCCACAAAAACTCAATGCACATGTCAACTAATGGTTGCTCTCCAGGAATTAATAACCAGATAACGGGACGAGTTGACCAACAACCTACACAAATGTTCTTTGCTGTCTAAAAGCAATGTAAAAACACTGAGTGGTTGATATCAGTAAACACAGTGAGACTATGGGCAGCTGGGGCAGCCACAAGCACACCCTCACAATTACCCCAGAAATTGTATGCTCTCTAGTTGGGTGTGCTTTGCCTTCGGCATGAAGCACAACCTTTGTTATCTCACATATATATTTATTATTATTTTTGCCGCCCTATTTCTCTGTCAATATTTGGACTACATAGAAAACGTTGACGTCAAAAGTTTCGTCTTGGTCCCGATTGAGTTGCTATTACTTTTATGTACGTTCCGTTGCACAGTTTAGGACCATACAACGTTTTTGTGGCATAAAGTTGATTTTGTCGGCAAAGGGTAGACTACTCAGTTATAATAGTCTACGTCACAGCGTCGGCACATGTTAGCAACGACGCATTAGATACGACCACCTGGTACCTTATCCAGCGGATGCCTCACTATAACCCAGCTGCTGGTTCATCTGCAGCATACATGTAATTGTCAACGGTCTTTTCAGCAAGGACATATTTTGCTAATTTACTAAAGGGTTATCTGTTGTAGCCTACCTACCAAGATAAGGGGACAGCAAAAATACTAGTCCGGCGGTGTACTGTAGCCACATTTCTTGCAGCAACTGAATGGTGAGATTCTCCGAGTCCTAGCTAGTACTGTAGGTGTTGTTGAGGATAGCGTTAGCTTGTTTTAGCCGTTAGCACTACCTCAGTTTGCAACCGGCTAACTTAGTCTACATTTACTAGTCTAGCCAGCGAAGCAAATGTCAACTATACAGAAGAACCCTACCGAAATAAACGTACGGTAGCCTACTGCAAACGATTTGTTTTAAGGAGTTTTTTTTGCAACTGTCTGCTTTTGGAATGTTTAGCGTAGCTCTAGTAGCCTAGATAGCTCTAGTCTAGCTAGCTAGCTAGCTTAGCTAACGACTGGCTGTTCGTTCGTGAAGGCGCCAAAAGTGGATGGTAATACAAATAGAAAAGGTAGCGTTAGTCTACTGTACAGAAGGCTACATTAAACAGAAAATTAAAAATGTGCTAACAACGTTGTGTTTTCTTCGTGTTTGTATGAATCAATTTAAATGCTAGCTAGGCATTGAGGCGTTTAATGACCAACCCAACATTCTGGGTTAAATGGTCAACCCATCTTGCTGGGTTAGTTTAACCCAACGTGTGTTCTGTCCTATATATTTAACTAGCCGCTGGGTTGGAAACGATGTTTTGGAGTGTAGACAAACTGGAATAGTATAGTCCCATAGCCTACAATTGACCCTTTCAATATAGCAAAGATGGGTGTTCATTTTTTAATCCTGTATTGTGTAAAATTACATTATGGCCTATCAACTGGAAGCAATGTTGGTTGTATGGTTTATTACAAGTTTACTAGATTACATAAAATCAAAATGTATTTGTATAGCCCTTTTACACGCAAGCATGTCACAGAGGGCTTCACATACGCCCATAGACCTGCCTCTCAACCAACCTAAACCCTCAAGGAAGACAAGGAAAAACTCCCACAAAAACTCAATGCACATGTCAACTAATGGTTGCTCTCCAGGAATTAATAACCAGATAACGGGACGAGTTGACCAACAACCTACACAAATGTTCTTTGCTGTCTAAAAGCAATGTAAAAACACTGAGTGGTTGATATCAGTAAACACAGTGAGACTATGGGCAGCTGGGGCAGCCACAAGCACACCCTCACAATTACCCCAGAAATTGTATGCTCTCTAGTTAACATTGCTCCCACAACCTAGCAACCCCTCCTAATGCAACAGCACACATATCATGATAGTCAAGGCCCATCCATCTCGCTGTGGGTTAGAGGAAGTCATCCAGGTCACCTGACTCCACTTAGCCTCAGCCCACTTCAACATAGTCACCATGTGTCCCCAGTGACAACTATCAGTAGCCTAGCCTTCTGGTCAACACTAACATCAGATGAAAGGGTTTCCAATGGTTGACTTTTACAGTGCGGTTACAAACTGCCCACTTCAAACCGCTGTGGGTTCTGTAGTGGTATGAACCTTTGGAAAGGGGCTCAGAGATCCTGTAGCCAGCTAACATTAGCAGTCTATCCCACACCCCAGGACAAGACAGAAACCGCCAGCAGGGAAGAAGGGAGGAGGGTGGAAGAGGAGGAGGAGGAGGAGGCACAAGCCAAGCTTTGCAGAATATCTTCCGAGATACTTTACGCCGAGTCATCATAAAAACGATACTCCCCGCTCAAACACTTTGACGCAGTGAATAGGTGGAGAGGAGTGCAGTTGCCCCATTCTAGAGTGGAACCCTTCCATGGCTGACAGACCATCAGTGGCTTGAATTACAGGACGGGCCTGAGCCATCCGCCACAAAGTGCTGCTTATCGTGACATTTCTGCCGATTGCTTCAACATCTCAACACTTCCACCGCAACTTTGGAGAGAGAGGCAGAGCTTGGCAGCTGAGGCTGGGAAAAGAGCGAGAGAGAGAGAGAGAGACTGATTTTGAGAGAATAGAGGTGGACAGAGAAAGAATGAGGGAGATTGAGAGAAGAGGGGAGGAGATAAAGACATAGAGGTAGTGAGAGAGAGAGAGAGAGAGAGAGAGAGAGAGAGAGAGAGACAGGATGCAGATGTGGATTGATCATGGTTGCTGAGGAAAGTGACAGACACTTTGTTTTTGTGCTGAGAGGGAATTCTTCAATCCTGTCACCTCATTTCCTTCCCTACACAACCTACATGCATGGACAGGTATGGAACCTCTTCATTATTCAAAACACATCCCTCTCTTAGAGCTGACTCATAAGCTAGGCAGCACTGGGCATTACCTCTGGTGAAACCGGAGGAATGCATATTGTATGCATTCTAAACATAACTGGAAAGGTAATGTAGTGTAAAATCTGCATGCACTTGCATGGCACTTCTTCTGCTCTGAACGCTCACTCACACACACTCACAAGCTGCCTGGGCATGGTAGGTGTGGGAGACAGACCTGCAGCCTCGTCGTGAACCTTCACACACACACACACACACACACACACACACACACACACAGGAGCTTACACACTTGCATGCACACACACACACACACACTATCCAAAGCGACACATAAATAGTGTATAGTACCGCAGAGCATCAAGGATCAGAAGGGCAAAGCTCTAACTGAATTTTTGCAAGAGTAATGAGATCTCAACTACAGTGCATAATATACACACAGAAACTGTACACAAGCATACTGTACACAACACACACACACACACACAAACATATACACACACTGCAGCAGCAGCTGTGAGACAGAGCAAAGCAGTGCTGATAAGGAGGCTCGGACAGCATCTGCAGCCCTTTGTGAAAACACGAGAAACACCCCTGCCAGCCTATCCCGTCTCTGGACTGACACGACACACAGCACCCCTGCACTCCCCTGTCAGAGACAGCCCTCACACCCAGAAGCAGCAACCCTCGCAAATGCATCATCTCATCATCGTCGAGATGAACAACACCGACCCTCCCCCGTCAGGGTTTACGTTACCCTTCGTCACAAGAGCAACAAAGTGAAAATCACATAGGTAAATTATTTTCCCTTTACAGCTGCTCGGCATAAACGGATGCTAACCACTTTCGCTGAAGGAGGCTGTAATTGGAATTAAAAGGCCAGCTGTTTGTCACAAGTATTGCCAGAGAGCTGCATATCTTATCTCGGCATATGTTCCCGTATCCACGACAGCGTGGCTCTGACGCTAGTCACACGCTGGCAGCGAGCCTCATGGAGGTCAGAGACCAGGGAGAAGCACCCCCCTCGCCAACCCCCTCCAACCCCTCGCCCCATCCAGCCATTACTGCACTGTTAGTAAAGCCTGAAGGAGGGGAATGTCACCCGGCAACCGTCTGGTCCCTGTCACACACACACGCTGAGCCTCACCCCAGGGACACCGGGACAGTGGAGTTTATATAATACACACCACACCAGAGAGCAAGGCAGGGAGGGAGGAAGAGAGAGCGCGCGTGTGTGTGTGTGTTCATCTCAGCCGGTGTGTGTGTGTGTGTGTGGGTGGAACGAAGACTAGTCCTGGGGGAGGTATTGATCAGGTCCAGGACACTCCCCGTTGGGAAATATCAGCCCCCTCCACGTCGTCCTTAAATAGACCCAGCAGAGGAGAAAATTAGAATCAATGGCCCTCCAAAAGGAAGCGTGAGAAGTCTTCAACATGAGCCAGCTCCCTGGCCCCGTGTTGGGGCTTCTGGTTCTAACCACAGCGTTAGTGTCAGTCAAGGCTACAAATGACCTTTTTACTTTGTCTCCAGCTTGCATCTGATCGATCCCGTGATTGGATTTCCAGTTTTTGGCTCACATATACAAAATGGGAGAGGCAGAATTCGTAGAGGTGATCTTATAGGGACTCCTCTCTCGACGGAGTTCCCGCCATTTTACTGGTTAATTGGAGTACAGTGCTGACGGGAAAGCACAGCACTAATTTAATCACCATTTTTGTATGAGTGTGTGTGTGTGCCGTGTGTGAGTGTGAGTGTGCAAATGCATGTGTAAGTGAGCAACAGAAAGCCTGTGCTGTTGCTCTGCTTCCTGGCATACAGTTCCTCCATCCATAACTCTTGTGGAGAGAGATTCCCCCGGGTGTTGACGAGAACACCAGCCAGCATCCTCTTGACTGGAGTAGGGCTGGGCTCAAGAGCTTTCTCAGAAGCGGCAGTGGGTGACTAATTGATTGTCTAAAAACCAAGACATGCAAAGCCGAGCCATTCTGAATGAGGGAGATAGGGGACGTTAGAGAAAGGGATCGAGGGATCTTGAGGAACCCCTGATTCAGCTGACTAGCGTTAAGAGCCTCACCTGCACACACACACACACACTGCGCCTCCACCCCTCCACTACCTTAAAAAGAAATTCTGAAAAGGCAGGCCAAATGTTATCTTGGCATCTGTGAGATATGTAAGGCATTTGGAGGAATAGGATGTTCCCTCAGCAAAATGAAAATAACATCACACACAGACTATAAATATATACATTAGCATCAAGCCATCCCTGAATCCCCTGACCAGGCTTAGTCTCAGAACATGCTTGAAGTTCTCCCAAGTCCTCCTCCTCTTTGTGTCCCAGATGTACTCCTGCAGGGCACCTTAGCTGTAACACACACTCCACACACTCCTCTGAACAGCTCCCAATAAAAACCGGACCCGCCACCCCGCACCCTTAAGAGGCACATTTGACCTGGGATAGATACCCCCTTCCCCCAATGAATCCATCTGGGCCCCTGTTTGCTAAAGCAGGTGTTCATGGTGAGTTTGGGGGGTTATGAGCTGATGCCAGCGGTGAGGAGGCTGAGTGATGCGTCTCTGGTCAGGGAGAGAAGAGGCGAAGGTTATGACTCAGACAGGAGGAGTCTGCCTGCAGTCTCCTGCATCACAACCCTGGGTATCAATCTCATCTGTCCATACACCTCTCAGAGAGCCCAGCCAATGATGCACAGGAGGACAGGCGGAGGGAGAGGGATGGGGGGAGAGATAGAGAGATGCAGAGGGAGCAGGAGAGGGAGAGAGAGAGAGAGAGAGAGAGAGAGAGAGAGAGAGAGAGAGAAAGAAAGAGAAAGAGAAGATGAGGAGCAGAAAGAGAGGGAGAAAAGGGGAGATGGCGGCACCGACAGAGTGAAAAAGAATGTGTAGACAAGGACATTACATACAATATAATGACTCACAGTAGATACAGTAGCTTTTCCGTATAAGCTCTCCTGGCGTTAATGTGCTTGACATTTTGCTTGGGGGGGGGGCACCCCCCGTCTTGGGCAGCCTGTACCTTGTTAAAAGATAAAAATAAAACCCTTTTTTTTGTTTCAAGTCTGTTCTAGTTGTCTTGACAGCTACAGAGCCTGTTCTGGAGAGAAGCTCACATCGAGGTGTATTTGTCTGGCCTTGAGATAAGGATAAGCAGAGCTTTGCTGCCCTTCACTTCAGCTCTGCTGAGCGTGGCTAAACCGTCGGAAGTGATTGGCTTTCCAAAGTCACCTGGTGGAGGGGAGACCAGCTGGCAGAGTCAGCTCTTTCCAAAGTGCAAGTTGTGTCACCTAACACACACAGGCAGGTAAAGTTACAATTGGAGAAGGATATCTGTCCAATCAACTGAACACACCTCAGCATCAAGCTGGTTTCTGAGAATGCTTACACACCTGGCCTGGGAACCCATTACATCTGGCTATCGCTCCTGTCCACAGACATGAGCCACAGAAAAGCTGTTTTCAGTGGTGACATTTGACTCGCTGTCCTCTAGGGGAATCAATGAGCCCTGGCGTCTGAGACTGAGAACAGTCTCTGCTGACACCTGACATTATAGGAATGTACCATCCACCAGCAGAGAAGAGCAGCCAGATCACACACACACTCTGACCACAGCACACACCAGCCTGACCACACACCAGCCTGACCACAGACCAGCATGACCACACACCAGCCTGACCACAGACCAGCCTGACGACAGACCAGCCATACCACAGACCAGCCTGACCACACACCAGCCTGACCACAGACCAGCCTGACCACACACCAGCCTGACCACACACCAGCCTGACGACAGACCAGCATGACCACACACCAGCCTGACCACACACCAGCCTGACCACACACCAGCCTGACCACACACCAGCCTGACCACACACCAGCCATACCACAGACCAGCCATACCACAGACCAGCCAGACCAGCCACACAGCAGTGTGCTCAGTGTTGACAGAGACAGCTGTTGTGTTTCAGATGAAAGTCCTTGTCTGATTGGCTGAGCGTGCACACGCATGCATAATCACCGTGGTGGAGGTTAACTGTCGGCCTGCTAATTAAACTCCGACGGTATTAAACATATTAAACATCGACTCGTCTGGGTCATATTAGAGCCTAATTAGAAATCAGGAGGCTCGTGCAGCAACGCCGATCACCCTAACGACCATTAACGCCTGTGAGGAAATTAAAACACAACCGCTGATGATCAAAAGTCACTCTCTTTATGAGGAAACAGACATTTTGCTAATCCCTCTGTTAGACTGTTGCTATGTTGTTTTTCTGCTAGCAGAGGTAGGTTACTTAGAAATGTTGCTGATTAACAGAAAAGGTTGCTGTATTGCCTGGGTAAAATAACATTGTGTGTCATAAGCCTGCTATACTGTATTTACAAACATCCACAGACAAGAGCAACACCATCCATGATGAATAAAGCCCAGCGATTGGGGATCCCTTGATCCCTTGACAGAACTGACCACCACCATGTAGCGCAGCAGAATAGCACAGAACTGACCACCGCCCTGTAGCACAGCAGCATAGCACAGAACTGCGGCTATATCGTCCTGCACCTTTTTTTAAATATATGGATATATATATATCCTGTAACAAGAGCCAATTAGCCAACATCCATGTAAAGATCAGAACGTGTCGTGTTGTATGTGATCAACGCTGGTGTAACAGATTAGCAGCTCATGAGGACTAAGGTCACATGTTATCATGGAGAAGAGCTTTAAACCTGGAGAATTAGTGCACGTCTGGGAAACACAATAGCTCTATTCAGTCTAAAGGAACTTCACCTGACCGCTGCAATACTGCTGAAAAGTTTATGTTCTGTTGTTTTTACATTTACTTGAAGGTCATACCCTCTTGGTTTAACCTCACACACACACACACACACACACACACACCACCGTTCCCCCACCAGAGATGAAACAGACCTGATTTAGAGGCACGATGAGAGGACAGGAAACGAGAGAAGTGTCCAGACAGCCGTGAGTCAGAGAGTTAATCTCTATCCATTAGTGCTCCTCTAATGAAATGAAGACGTACTAACGGGACGTCCTTCAACGGGACTCCCAATTACATCAATTCTGATTGACAGAGAACCATTCGGGGACAAAAAGAGAGGGGGTGTTTTACATAATGGTTTAATAAGTCAGCGGGGCCCTCGAATGAGTTGTGTTGTGGCTTGCAGGCTGATTTGGGGTGAACTGAAGTCGCAGGACAGCCGGTTCTGTAAAGAGGTGAGGGGATAAACGCCACAGGAAACAGAGGGCAGGCCTCCCCTTGGAAAGGCCTTTCCCCGGCTGTCTCTGTTGACAAGGTTACAGCCTCAATCTTTAACACCTGCTACCTCCAGTCGGTCACAACATTCTGTCACATTCACTCAGGGGAGAAGTGACGATGGCAAATGTCTCTGTAGGACCAGTTGAAACACCCCCTGGTGTGATAAATGGCTCGACGCATCATTAACAAAGGCTTGTCTGATGACGAGGCTGCCGGTTTGTCTGAGCATAGCGTGCAGATTTACTACCGTCTCATCGCCGAAGACCTACGCTGAGGGTTGCGGCCAATTAAAACCACAGCTGTAAAAACGACACCCTTCAGCAATCAGCTACAAGTCTGTAATCTCCTTATGATAGAGGGGGGAGAGAGAGAGTGAGAGAGAGGGAGAGGGGGAGAGAGAGAGAGGGAGAGAGAGATAAAGAAAGAGAGAGAGAGAAATAAAGAAAGAGAGAGAACATGCTTGAGCCAGGACACACAGCGGAAGGAACATCATTCTACAATGGGACGAAGGGACAGCAAATTAGAAGCAGAACATTGTTCAATTACCGTGCTATTTTTACCTTCCACGGGCGACTTGGCTCACTAAAAGGTGATGCACTCTCTCTACCCTTGCCTTTGCATGATAAAGATAGACTTGTCAAATCCTGGCTAATGGGAAAGTGAGGCGAGCCAGGAGTGAGAGTAGTAGTAAGTAATTGGCATTATCATGTCAGGAACAGAGAGAGCCCTGTGGAAGATCTCCCCATCTCCTGAGGTAATTAGTGCTGAGCACCAGCATGAACGAGGCATGGGAACACACAGACACACACACAGAGACACACACAGAGACACACACAGAAACACACACAGAGACACACACAGACACAAACAGAGACACACACAGACACACAGAGACACACACACAGACACACACAGAGACACACACAGTGAGCTTGGTGGCAGTTCATTTTTATCATTTTTGTCTCATTCCTTCCCTTGGGAGTCAT
Organism: Mallotus villosus; assembly: GCA_903064625.1. Classification (NCBI taxonomy): domain Eukaryota; kingdom Metazoa; phylum Chordata; class Actinopteri; order Osmeriformes; family Salangidae; genus Mallotus; species Mallotus villosus. Next base: position 366,473 of record CAEFZP010001908.1, on the reverse strand, counting down.
TGCTCAATTCAATTAATTTGACTGATTCTGAAGAAAACTCAAGCGTTCAGGTAACACCGCACGTGCACCATTACAGAAAAAGTAACACTCATTGGGCTGTTTGTTATAGCTTTCCAGCATCGATTTCGGCCTCAGCCTCTGATTCTGGCTGAGCCTTACCCCCAGACTCAGCCTCTGATTCTGGATGAGCCTTACCCCCAGACTCAGCCTCTGATTCTGGCTGAGCCTTACCCCCAGACTCAGCCTCTGATTCTGGCTGAGCCTTAGCCCCAGACTCAGCCTCTGCTTCTGCCTCAGCATTACTCCCAGCCCCAGCCTCAGCTCTCGACCTCAGCTCTTTCCAGTGCTTTAATGAGGGCCACTCCAGCCGAGGGACAGTGGAGAGAGAAAGAGAGAGCGAAACAGAAGGAGAGAGAGGGGACAGAGATAAGGTCAGAGGTGGAGAAGCTCCTACATGATAATAAGATGGGATCACACGGCCAGATGTATTGCTACAGAAGGCAGCGCATGCGACAAGCTGCTCGTCCATAGAAGGCAGTGCATGCTACAAGCTGCTCGTCCATAGAACCCACAGTCGAAGGCATGTGGATGACACTGAAGCATGCCAGACATGATCATCCCTTCAACATACTTACACACTAGCAGAGTAGTGGTAATTAATGCCCATCAAGTACAGTACCAGCTACACCTCCCTGACTGACTATATACCACACTGCCATAACAGCTTGTCTATGGCCTTTACATGCCAATGCTGACTAATGAAGACTCCAGAAAAAAACGTTCTCCGTCGAAACTCTAGAACTGTTTTGTGCTTATTTAAAGTTTCTGACAGGCCAGTATTTATGAGACAGACGGCAATATCAATTAGGTTTTTCACCATTTCTCAGCAGGCAACGCTGGGGAAATTAAAACGGCAGCGTTTAAGGGTGCCAGATGAGACTTGTAAATTAGCCTTGAGAAGGATTCATGGGATACTTTAGAAGTCCTTTGGGCTGTCTTCATCTCAGAGAGAACAAACAAACGTCAGCCAGGCAGAGAGAAGGCCCCTCTGGGGGCTGAAACATCCAGAAACACCAACACACCATCTGCTGTTGTTTTCATATCTCTACCTAATATGATATTATTAATGTTCAGAAAATGTACACGTCTCCAGTGTTGAGAAGTGCCGTTTCCCTGTAAATGGCTCCATACAGGGAGCAAACAACAGGCTTTGTTGGTTGTTTTCTTGACCTGGTCAGCAAAGTTGTGAAACTATGAATGCTGGTCTGATCCTTCTTAAATAGGTGTATACAGTAGCAAAAATACACCAATGGCTCTACAAACTCACTTTAACACACACACACACACACACAAAAACACACACACTCACAAAATACACGTATAGCCGACACACACACACATCCATGTTCTGTTTCACTGGTATTCAGGTTACATTCTTAGAGCCTATTATATCATTTAGTAGAAGTTAAACATTTGATGGCAGGAATAGACATTAAATCTATAGTAGTTTCTTATGTAACCATAAAAAGACCACACACATAGGCTGTGGGGTTTGTATGTGTGTGGTCTTGTTCTTGAGAAGCAAAGTTCTGAGTCCCAAAGCAGCTGGACCCCAGATAGTTAAAGACAGACCAGAACAGTACATTTGTTGTGGTACATTTTCGATAACTCTGGAAACTCATAACTTAATCTCAAGAACGGGGGCCTAGAGAAATGGGTGAGGCTGTCAGAAAACAGGAACTGGCCACTGCGGAGGGTTCATTTGACAGAAAAGGCAAAAGCACATTGTTGGTTGTTGTGGGAGTGTGTCAAACTGATGATAATGAAATGGTTTCTGAGGCGATATTTTCCAGAGTAACAAGACCGAACGAAATCAGTCGAAATAAAGGAATCCACTTTAAGTGTCCGTGTGCTGGAATCTATAATCTGAAATAACTGCCAAATTAGCATTACACTTGGAAAAGCACTTAGCTTCCATCCAAGGCTACAAACACAGCTAGATGTCACTAATGCATCTGTACTGCTGAGAAGGTTCACAAGGCCATCCATCATCCACCCATCTCTCAGCAAAGCATGGCAACCATGTCTTTCTTTAACATCGCTTAAGGAGGTTCGATATCACAACAAAACCTCAAATTTCACTTTGGATCATTAACTGGCTATCCGATAGCAAATTAAGATAGTTTGCCAGATGGACAAAGATGCACTATTGTGCCAAACAAAACATAAATTGTCTTATGTTATGTTTTATCCGTTTAATCAATTTCTACATCCTTATTCCCTGGAGCTCTGATAGGATACTTATCCAATCCCGCTGAGCCTTCAGAAAACAGACGGATGAGACTGGACAATGGATCTGATGACCAGTCCCCCAGGCAAGCGTGTCAATGTGACAGCACTGTCTCCTCTGACCACCGCCTGTCACACACAGAGATGGAGGGATAAGAAGTAGGAGAGGAAGAGGGGAGGAGAGGGCCATGAAGAGGAGGAGGGGAGGAGGGGAGGAGGGGAGGAGGAGAGGGCATGGAGAGGAGGAGGGGAGGAGGGGAGGAGGAGAGGGCCATGGAGAGGAGGAGGGGAGGAGGGGAGGAGGAGAGGGCCATGGAGAGGAGGAGGGGAGGAGGAGAGGGCCATGGAGAGGAGGAGGGGAGGAGGGGAGGAGGAGAGGGCCATGGAGAGGAGGAGGGGAGGAGGAGAGGGCCATGGAGAGGAGGAGGGGAGGAGGAGAGGGCCATGAAGAGGAGGAGGGGAGGAGGAGAGGGCCATGAAGAGGAGGAGGGGAGGAGGAGAGGGCCATGGAGAGGAAGGGAAGTGTGGGCAGTCTGTCTGAGGGAGTGAGAGAGTGGGGGGCCATGACATCACTTTGAGAACTGTCGCTGACCCCTGACTTGTACACCCAGCGCCTCTGATGTCCAGTGACGGACTGACAAGAACCTCTCCCCTCTGTGTTCCAGTCACTCCGAATCAGCAGAAGTCTGTTAATCTTGAACAAGTCACACTCTGCTTGTGAGGGGGAACCGTGTAGGTTGCGCATAGTTACTACAAGTACTCTTTTAGCTACAAATGTAATTGTTGTTTACAGATTTCTTTTTTACCTAACAGAAATAAATCTCGAATGTCTATACCCTCCCAAACAGAAAACCCCACAACTGTTCAGAACCCCTTTCCTTCTGCCCTCCACTCCCCAATCTACACCCCGTCCCCCGGACCTCACCTGAGCCTGTCCTCCTCATTCTTCCTCAGCTTCATGTCTCTCTGCACCACCTTGAGGACGTGTTCTGCCTCGTCGTCCGTCAGGCCCGACAGGTCCAGCTTCCGCCCCATCTCTCCTGGCTGCGCCAGCTCAGCGAAGGGGCTTCTCCTGGGTAAGAGGACAGAGGAGGCTCTGGGGGCCGAGGCTGGGACGACCCTGTAGGGAGGGGGGAGGGGGAGACGGGTGTGGAGAGAGAAAGGGAGAGAGGAGAGGGAGGACATGGAGAGCTCCATTAACTCTGGGGACTGTAAACGATGACACTGAGTTTAGAGCGAGAGCCTGGTGAATGATGATGAGCCTGGACAATTATCTCTCCTGTTATTGACCTGGGAGACTCTCTCCTCTCCTCTGCACACTACAATCCTGTCCTCTCTCACCCTCCTTCTCTGTCTCTCTCTCTTTCTCTACCCATCTAGCACGCCTTCCCCCAGTCCTCTCGTCACGAAGACAGATGAAAGGCCTTTCGTCTCCCAGACCAAGAGTGACAGCTGGTCTTCAATGTCAAATCAGTTTGTGGGAGATAAATGTTCCATTGTGGACTGTAAGTTTCACTGTGTACTTTCTTAGGTAAGAGCCTTGAGATCATCTGTTTCAGCCAGCTATTGAAGCCGATGAACATGCATCACAAGCCCATTGACGACACCGGCACAATGTGTTTTTAGCCACTCGCACACACAGATGCACACAAATACACACACTTAGTCACGTTCTTAACAGCCTTAAGTGGAAAGCTGTGAAATCTCACCATCGCAGTAAGCCGGTGCAGCATTTTGTGCATAACAATGTCATTCACAAGGCCTCCCACTCTGACTACTGCAGCTCCCAATGACAAACCTTCATCTGCTACTAGCCAGCGAGCTAGATTACTCAGCCTATCACACTGACCCCTGCAGCTGAACGAGAACCCCCCCACCCCACCCCATCCCACCCCCACCCATCTCCTGCATGTACGCCCTCTATGTCTCACCCTTTACCCATTCACAAACCACAACGCGTCTAAGACGGCTCACATGGACAAACTGCAAACGTAATAATTTCCTGCTGGGCTTTTTTTTCACTGTCTTTGTGCGTCACTTTGGATAAAAGCGCCTGCTAAATGAATACATGTAAATGTAACTGACGACAGAGCGGAGAGAACATGAGAACACAGCCGCCTCGTGCCCCCACCCTCCTGCCCCCACCTCCTGCCCCCGCCTCTGCCTTGGCACTTCAGTTGAGGATTGTGACTCTCTAGGCTGAGCTATCTAGGTCTGTCACATGTGCCTGTGGCCCAGGCCTTGGGGACAAGGAGGTACTGCACTGTCCTGATGTAAAGAGCAGCAAAAATACTCCATTACTAAAACCCAGGGGCGAAGGTAATTATTCAGCCACAGCTTTTTATAGCCGTGTCATGGGCGGGGGGGAAAGGGGAGGGGCACATCAATGATCTGTGTGTGTGTGTGTATGTGTGTGTGTGTGTGTGTCAGTATTACAAAGTGGGATCCGCACGTTCAGTCACAGCATTAGGCTGGATAGCATCAACCACTCTCTGTGTGGATTTATGGTCAAAGCCAACATGCACAGACACATCCTGACTGTACGCACACACACACAGCCACACACACACTCAAACACGCCTCCTCATCCCAGCACACTTGTGTGCTGATGTCACCACATCTGCATCATACACTGACAACAGCTCGCCCACCAGCACACAGCAGACAAAAGCCACCAATGAGCCGTCGCTCTGAACCCGACGCTGTAGGATGTGTGGGCAAGTGCTTCACAACACGACAAGCTGCACTGAATTAAACAGCAGCACAAGGATTGGAGATTGGGCCGACGTTCCAGAAACACTGTCATTCACTCTGCCAGAGACGCTCTTCAGTCATAAAGGGGCTGATTGCTCGACAATATCTGAATCAGACACGTTCTCTTAGGGAACCACCCATGTCATAGCCCAGCCCGGCAGTCCTGCACTAATGATAGTACTGTGGAGTACAACTGGAAGAGCTGTTTGCTTGGGTAGTCCACCCAAGACTAACAGTATAGTGGGTCATGTGACGTAAACAAAGATTCCCCTTTACTGCTTAGCCTTTGATTAGCTGACCTTTAAACGCAAGTGAGTCACTGCGAGAAATCAATGAGATGAGGGAAGGGAGATAGCAAATGAGCCGTGGCTGGGTAGGACAAGCAGGAAGTGGGCGAAAGTGGAGCACCTGACAGAACACAGACACAGGAACCTGTGTCAACTAGGAAGCACACATCAATACAGAGCATGAACATGCCAAATGGACATACAGTACTGTGCAAAAGTCTTAGGCACCCATTCATGAACGTTGTCTCGAATATGTATTTTTTGTCTTCTGAATTTGTGTGGCAGTATAAAAGTGCAATGTTGAGAGAATTGTTGTCTAGTCATTACAAGCACTTTAGTTCAAGCACTTTAGTTCCATATATTTTAATGTGTGCTTTAGACTTCTGCACAGTACTGCACACATTCACACACACATACAGAGGCACACACACACACACAGGAACACCCACATTGATGCAGAGGATGGAAATGTCAGCTTGGCACACACACACACACAAAGACGTTTGTCTGCTTGCTGCAGCCTATCACAGGCGAGTGTGTGAAGCCCAGGGCTTCCTCCTAGCAGATGGAGGACTGATGGAGCAGGCCTCAGGACGAGCTCAAAGGGCATGGGCAGCCAAGCGCTAAATGAACTGCTTGTTTTAGCCTCTCTGTAGAATCAGTGTTTAGCCACAGCCTGAAGGACAACCACCACCTCCATTCACAGACCAGCCAACTCAGATAGACATCCGAGGAGGAATCTCATGAATAGAAACCAATCGGCTCATTCCTTCCTCTGCGGCTGTATGTGTGTGGACAGTGGCGTGGAGGGTGCAGTGTGTGACCCATCTGTACAGGTCTGTGTTCTTAGAGGTGAAAAACCAGCCAGAGGTTCGTAGTGCCTGGAGTAATTGCACACACAGATCAAAGAGACCAACCCATGGCATGGCAGTCACCTTGAAACGAGGCGCCCACAACAGAAACGACAGAACAAAAGCGCAGGGGAAACGCTTCCAAGTTCCGTCAAAAAACGGTGAAGGAATGGAATAGTCTACCCGAAACAGTAGCCTTTATCTTGCGTATTGTCTTTTCTTTTGTGTCTGTTTGGCCATTTGTCTTTCTCAACTAGGCTAATGCCCCAGAGAGAGGATGAGGAAGAGGAAGGGGAGACTCTTGGGGCCTGAGACGTGAGAACAACCATCTGTCAGCGGCAGCCTCCACCCCCCCCGGTCTTTGAGGGGCAGCAGGCCATTTGTCACTGTCTGATGCAGTGCTATCACCTGCTATCACACTCTGCGCCTGCCTTGCAATTACCGCCCTGTACACAGGAAGTGTTAAGGTGAGAATATGAGAACAGGTTGCAGTTGTTTACAATCGTGTTCCGGTAAGCTTTTTGCGATCCCCCATGGAAATACCTCACCTCACAATCACTGACATCACCTTTAACCAAAAGGTAAGGCTCCTGATTAAAAAGGGAAGGTTGTTGAATACAGAAATAGCTTCAACGCTGCTCCTGCTGCTGTGACCTATGATACGACTTGCAGACTGAATAGATGTATAGCTCCTGCTCATTGCATTTGCTTCCATATCGAGAAAGATCATGGAAACGGGCTTTGAGGAAACCTATTGTCATGCGTGGATTAATCTCAGCCTATGGAGATGAAAGCTATTTTCCCCAAACGCCTTTGAATGGCCAAAGTCTTTCTTATCAACAGGTGTCAGGCAGCCATGATGCCAACTCATCAGCACCAGCAACCACAACCTGCACACAGCCCTGTCTGAATGAGTTCTCTTTACTACGGTCGATTATTTTCCTGGGCTGTAATCCTACTGTAAACCTTGCGAGTTATACTAGCCTGGATAACTATTGGAGTTGGACTAAGATCACCCTCTGACTGGTGCCTACAATCTGTGTTTCATAAAGCCAGCCCTGCTCACATTGCCCCAGGGGCTTTGAATCTGTACACACTCTCCAGACTGTTCTGCATTCCCCTGCATATCCTTTCATGGTTGTATTACCTTTCTGATGTCGGTCAGCTCAGTGTCCAAATAGCCCTTGTTTAGAATGACCAACACGTCAATATGTAAATGCAGGTGTAAGGACACATACAAAACTGTCCTCATTTCCTCTCCGTTGAAACCATGATGACTCACATGTCTATGTATTGTAACGACATTTGATTAGACTGATGACTGGTCACCTCCGGGGTTTTTGACGAATACATGTTATGTTAGAAGGTTCTTAGGCGCAATCGCATTTCCCGAGATGATTTTATCAGTGGTGATTTTGTGTTTAGCCCATTCACCGCCTCTCAGACTGCATGCCACGTTTGCTGGTTTATCAAAACAGATTATCAATAAGAACATAGTCTAGCAAGTGTTATGACAAGGAGGTTGTGCCTTAAATATACTATGTTCTGTTACACTGCGTCGTTCTGTCTAAAACTATTATCTGCAACAGAGCAAACGAATGTTTTAATCATGATTAAAATGCATGATACGGAGTGGTCACACAGATGATTGCATTAACGGACTATCGGACACAACACAGCTGCCTTGCAGTCTTGCATTCTTGTCAAGTTTTATTTATACGTTTAATATGAACATTCCGTCAATTTGCTGTCAATGTTTACACCCAAAGATGCGATCAAACAACAGGTTAACAGTCATAAGTTCATTTGTGTAGCAAACACTTACACGCAATCAATGAGCACCGGATGACCGCCAGCAACAGTGTCCAGGCAGCGCTTTATCCCAGTCAATGATTCAAAACGTGGGTTGATGCGCTCTGATATGTAGTGCTAAACTTCCTTTAGGTTAGTCCTTTTGTCACTTGCGCTGCAATGTCTTCGGGTTATTTTCCCCAAACAGTCGCAGGAACCATTGAGTGATCACAAGGTTTGGATTACAAGACGGCGCAGACCGGGCGAGGTGAGGAGATTTACATATCTCAGTTTTCCCGGTGTTAAGAGCGTTGCACATTTATTTTCTCTGGGCGGCCATAAGAACAAAAGGCGGTAGAAAACGCAAAATAATGTCAGGCACGCCACGTTCTCCGTTTATCGCCACGTAGATTTCCAGCTTCTGATCCCATCTTCTGTCGGCACCTGTGCATCCTGTGGGACAGCCAATCAGAGTGCTTCAAAGACACCGCTTCTTTCCTCTCTTGAGGAAGCGCACTCTGCTGCAGAATGAACTCGCTTGGTGTGTTCATTCACAAAAAATAAAACAAATAGCATATAAAGACATTACAAAACCGGAGGTGCTGACAACGCCATAGTAAACAATTCGATTTATCTGTATCTCAACACGTTCATAGTAACTCAGTTAAAATGACATCAAATAAAAAACGACTAAATAAACTTGTTTTAGACTTTTCAAATAGATTTCATTTGTATCATATTATCTTATCGTTAACCGATTGACTTAACTCTAAGTGGCTAGCTAGTTTAAAGAGCGACAGTGACACCGGCGCCTTTCTGACAATACTTTCACATACTTTCAGAAATAAACGCCCCAGTATGGCATGTGCACGCACTGACCTAAAGTGGCACAAAGTGAGAATGTAAAAAGCTGCATGCTGTAGCTAATGACAGGAAGTCTACATTTTGAAATAAGGTTACAAGTTTAAAGCGCCTTGTGTCTCCATGTGGGTTGGTTGTAGATTTAGTGTGAGTGCACTGGTGTGGGTTGGAGAGCAGAGATTACTAATGTGGGATTATTTGGTTGAATAAAGAGAGCAAAGCATAGTCCTTCTATCCCTGTCACATGCCTCCCACTGCAGGAGCAGTGGTGTGTGTGTGTAGGTGTGTGTGTGTGTATGTAGGTGTGTTTATAAATCAGTGGGAAAGAGCAAGCTATAGAAATTGTGTATGTGTACGCAAAGGTGTGTGTGTGTGTGTGTGCAGCGACATTCAAAGTTCTTGTTCGTCTGGGAATAGATTATCTATACAGCCGGAACGCTGGCATTTGAGGGGCTGTACAGAGGGTTTCTCTGCACACTGCGCAAACTATTTATTTGTCGAAATGTCACACTTCAAAACAATCTAGTTGGTCAATGAACTGAAGTCACGTCAACAGCAAGACGGATTAAATTCATAAATCCAGCAAGCTCCTTTTTGGAGATTATTTATAGGTTTATCAGTTATTTTATAATGTGACAATGAATAGATACCTCACTTATGTCCGAAGTGTATTGCTTTCTTCTCACCTAACTTTCAACTTGAGATACAAGAGACAGTTGGTAGTTTGTGGTGGTTTGAGGTTTGAATCAAACTTCCTTCCATTTGTATCCACACAATAACAGGGATTGAAGGCACCAAGTAAATGACACCCTTCATTATGTGTGACGCATCTTGAGGCAGACCAATCAGGGTTGTTGTTTTTTCTCTGCATAAAACGTCTGGACTGAACAAAGATGGAAGATCTGAGACCAGATTCCTGTATTGAATTCAGGTCGATTCTGAAGCAGGAAAAGGATTCCTGTTTTAGACTGATGTAAATTACTCAGTTTCTTACCAAGGAAAAAAGGAATCTCTGCATCATCATGAGTCATCATAAAGAGCTGGTCGTGCTGGCTCTCTTGTGGCTGCAATGTGCTGGGCTGTGCACGTTTCCTGTGGGGCTTTGGAACTGAAAACCTCAACCACTCACAACAGGAATTTATGTGTGTGTGTGTGTAATGCCTCAAATGTATGTGTGTCTGTGTTTGTATGTGTGACAGAGCATGTGTATGTGTGTGTTTTTACAATGGAGGAGTATGCCCCTATAGTCTGACCTCTATTGAATCAAATTAATTGGATTAGCCCAGCCTCCATTATTATCCTACTTTATTCTCTTTAGAAACTATTTCTCTACTTAATCCCACATAAGAGTGGAATCCCTTTAGCAGAGAAGTAATCATTGCATGTTTAAAAACAATAAAGATTGTGCTTCAGAAAAACTCAAAGTAAGACTGTATTGATTTTGGAATTAGCGATTCGCCACAGGAAGATCTTTCATAATGCGCTTGTTAAGCACCATCCAGGCTAGGTGTGTGTGTGTGTGTGTGTGTGGGGAGGGGGTTAGTTTGTGTGTGTGGGGGGGGGGTGTAGTTTGTGTGTGTGTGGTTGTAGTTATCTGTATTGGCTATTCATATGACTCAGTCTATGTGTGTATGCAGTAAGAATACAGATAAGCAGACTAAACGTTTGCTAGTGAATGGATGGATAGACATTCCCAGACTTTGAATCAGTAGAGTATTTGCTGTGTTCTGCGTATGTCAGGATGGGCAGTGGACAGCTACAGGACTGAGAAGGTTAGGATCACAACATGAAGGCCAAGTAGGAGGCCAGATAAGGCCAGACAGGGACTAGGTATGGAGCGGACAGGCCTGCACACTGGGGCATCCTCCTGGGAGAGACTAGCGGAGGCAGAGACAACCCTGGGGGGAAATGATTTGCTTTGTTTGAGGTCTGACACAGACACACACAGATATATGTTTGAATTGATTTCATCAATTATTTTGCCGATATGTGCTTCCTGTCCATGGAGACCACAGTGTAATGAGAAACCAGAACCCAATCTCCCCTCCAGACTTTATTAGTCACAGCCAGACACTCCCCCAACCCCCCCCACCCCCCCACGACCCTTCTACACACACACACATGCACACACACATACATACAACCGCTTGTTTATTTCACAAATGTGGATCAGTGAGAGTTTTGCCTAGCACTCCATACACGTCTCTTGCCAACAATACTCCAGCCAAGTCTAACCCCCCCAGCTGCTTCCTGAGGCGTGTGTTTGTGTTGTCATTCCTCTGTGTCCTTATTTCAATAACGGCTCCCATCGTGCCAGGCTTTGTCATTACAACACTACAAACAGCACAGACTCCAGCAGAGTCCGCAATCCCCTAGGAAGCTCTGAGTTATTGCTTTGAAGAAGTGTGGAGAAACCTACATCCTTCCAGACAGAACTGCTTCACATCCAACATTCACGAAGAATGTGATCTCCCAACCATGGTCCAGTCACGGCCAATTAATGAAGCTGAATAAACAAAAAGGTGCTTGGGAGTCGGCAGAAACGATGTTGATGAATCCTGAACAGGTTTGCCTGTCATCTCTGGCCTGCTGTGTCCTCTGTCTCTCTGACAGTCTGTTTCTCAACAGCCCTCCAACAGCTGCTCGGACATAAAATCCTCACACTCACAGACAGGTTAGTCTCTAACCATCAAACTGAATCAGCATAAAGCAGGCATGGAAGAATGGCATGACTTGCCACTGTACCTAGCTGTAAGGAGGATGGCAGACTGTGTTTGAGAGGGGCGAGGCAGCATAGTGTTGGGTATGCAGCTGAGGAGCTGCAGATATCAGGATGCCTCACGTCAGCTCCGGCAGTCGCCATGGGAGTTATAAGAACGCTATGGACAATCAGTTTTAAGAAGGGGAAGTAAAGCTTGTCCTCATCCCTCCTGTGAAATGACAACATTGTATTTCCCATTTCCCATTTCGCAGTGATTAAGGCTGTCTCTGTGCTGAGATCCTTTGTTGATGTTCCCAGTATACTATGAGAAAGATATCATGCTCGCTTATATATGGTACATTGTACAAGCAGCACAGTTCTTTAATCAACAGGATATAGCTCCTGTTGATTTACGCCTGGCTTAATTGACATTCTGCGTCACCTTTTCACAGGTGTGGGCGTTGAGAGTGAGAAGTCGGGATGGAGCTTGATGTTAGCAGACATATAGGATTGAGCTCTGTCGTGGAGACAGACAGGTGTTGGAAGGCATTCCTCTCTTCCCCACACCACCTACCTTAGAGGCATTGTTTGCCATCGACTCTGTGCTGCCATGGTAACAGCAGCCCAGTGAATGGATTGTAAATCTGTGAGATAGTGAGAGGGCGTGACCTGGTACCTGTCTGTCTGTATGTACTGTATATCTGTATGTCTGTCTGTATATCTGTATGTCTGTCTGTATATCTGTATGTCTGTCTGTATATCTGTATGTCTGTCTGTATATATGTCTGTATATCTGTCTGTCTGTCTGTATATCTGTCTGTCTGTCAGTATATCTGTATGTCTGTCTGTATATCTGTCTGTATATCTCTCTGTATGTCTGTCTGTATATCTGTCTGTACATCTCTCTGTATGTCTGTCTGTATGTCTGTCTGTCTGTCTGTATGTCTGTCTGTATATCTGTCTGCATGTCTGTCTGTATATCTGTCTGTATATCTCTTTGTCTGGACTACTAACAGTTGTTATTCCAATGATGTGTGTATCTTTATAGTAAGCTGGTATCCTTACGATGAGCACCGCTGTTGTGAGCATCCCTGTAGTGATGCAGTCTGTGCCGGAGTTGTGATTTATTTCTGCGTGTTTTGATCTGTCGGAGAATAACAGATCACCAGGACGTCACTGGCAGAGCTCAATTAGCCCTTTCATTCTTAATTTGGTAAGCTGGCGCACATTCCCTGTCTATGGATCTGGGAGTTGGTGTTCAAAATGGAAAGTAATTTGTAGTTTCATCAAAAGGAATCAGGACGGGGGTGGAATCTTATTTAATCTGAGGGCTGTAGTAAAGGGGGTCTCTGATTGCTGTGGGCCTTTCATTCACAAGGACTCCTCTGAGGGTCTGGCCAGGCAAAGATATCCGTTCAAAGATGAATGAACATGGGTAATTGATAAGATATTCAAGCTAACTTCAAGTTTGGGACTGTTCATTACAGTCTGAAAACACAAAGAAGAGAGAGTGATGGGGAGGGGAGGGGCAGACAACAATGTCTCTAATATCAGTGACAAATCCACCGATTGCCATGCCAGACTGTACACATCTGGGTTTTCTCTCCCTCTCCATCCAGGTTGTCAGGTTGTTTCCACCCGTCGGGCCTGAAAGGTCTCCGCTGCCCTCGCGCCTCAAAACAAGATGTTGCCAAAGCCGGCCTCTCGGAAATAGTGACAAAGCACTTTGGAGGGGTATTGATCTGGAATGGGGCCGAGGCGGTAGCGAAGGCTGCAAACATGGAAGAGAACAAAGAAAGGTGGACATAGAGAGAAAACAATGTTCAAAGTCTGGAAGGAGCGTGCTGCCGTCATGTCTATCTTTACCACAGTCAGAATGAGTAGCACTGGTGCTGAAATCACTCCCTGCACACACAGGAAGTGCTATTCACAGCAGACGGATGGAGCCACGCCGGGCATGGCTCCGTTTAGGAGAGCCACTTTGAGGGGCTGAGAGGTAGATCTCTCGCCCAGGAGCTCCGGGGGGTCGGGGGGCCGCAGGGCCTGTTCCTTTTCCATTACAAGCTTTCACAGCCTCTCAAAGAGCTGGGTAAACACACACGCACACACACACACACGCGCGCATGCACCCGCACACATGCACGCACACATACTCAGCAACCCTGTGTAGTGGCTGATTTATATCCACTTGTTTCCCATTTGCTGAGAGATTGCACGGTAAACCACATCCTGCTTTGCTCTGTGGGAAGAGGCCCATCACCATCCATCTCACAGTGAGAAGCCTGGCCAGGGGCACAACGTACAGACCCTCAAAATGGACTTGTTTTTCATACTGACCTCATGAAAAAATGACGCAGCCAGAAGGCTAGGTGTGTCACGCTTTAACATACAGTAGCTGTTCATTACCTTGTCATATTGCAATTCTATCATTGATTCTGGTTGATAATAAATGTGTATTGCCTAATACACTAAATATAGTGTACAGCTCATGATTGCCTCCCTACTGGTGATGTTGTGGGACGGTTGTCTCCTAATGACACATCGTCTGTGTCTGTCTGGGTCCAAGAGGCTTCTTGTGACGCATTATCGTGTCACAAATTACCTGTTGTTCTCGTAAGTGCCTCCAGAGAGTGCCCCCCCCCTCCCTCCCACACACACACACACACACACACACACACACACACACAAGGTCGACAGACTTGCCAATGCGCATCAGGCTCATACGAGTTGTAATGGCCGCTCGGCTCTGAGCTGCCACTGCCAGCCAATGGGGAGGCCAAAATGAGAATAACACAGGAAGTGGTTTTGCATGTCAATGATGTACGTCACTATTGTCCTTACCATGGCATTCTCCTGGTTCACAGGTTGGGGGTTTGCAACGAGCAGCTTCATTCTTTGACTCACAATAATGAAAAAATGACATCAGATCATGTCTCACACAGGAAGCCTGCATTCAGTGTTAGTCAGGTAAGACCACCATATTTGAATATACAAATCTTTAATGAGATTAGAGGGTTAGTGAGTCCACCACCAGTTGTCTGCTCCCACCTGACTGACGGTTCCCCCTTAGCCCTATTTGGAAATGCTACCCACCAGATGACACAACCTATATTTACCACACACCTCGACAAGTTTAAAACACCCAAACTTCTTTGTAGGGCAGCACCCATCCCAGGAGTTCAAGCCAGAGAACCCAATCTGCACTGAATGTGTTATGGTAAACTATAGCATATGACCTGGACCCGATGTTGGACTGCCTGCCAGGACAAACGTGGATTGGTGTTTGTCCCGGCCAGCTCAAGTGAAAGGAGATGGCTCTTGATTGGGCCCCCGTGCCCACGGCTATAGTCCAGACACATTGTGCAGTCCTGCTCAATCCTGGCACTGTACTGAGTCCAGACATAACACATCACAATAGTAAAACGGATGGATGCAACACATCACATCAAATGCCCATACTGTGCAGTTGTTGTCGACACCAGATGTTTCCATTCCCAGCCGGAGATAGCCTACACTGTAGAACTCCTCCCTGCCCCAGGGCTGGAGGGTTGAAGACATTACACTTCTTTCACTTACCCCTTTCCATCCCTCCGTGCTCTACGCACCTTCGTACCACACCCCTGTTCATCTGGGGTTTCCACGTCAGAACATCTGTCCATTCATCCATTCATCCATCCAACATCCTCAGCATGTTAGGTTTTATCGACCAAATAAAACATCTGTCGAGAGGTCAGCTCTGCTTCACAGCTGTGAAACTCACACGTTTGAGTGAAGAATAAACAAAATCCTGATAAATATAGAATTTGAAAAAATAAAGTTTTCATGCTCTTAAGATTCTTGTGATTTTGCCATGACTACATTTCCACACGGAAACTCAATGTAACTTGTCCTAATGTACAGTATATGGACCGACTGGTTTGGAAGCAGTAGCCCACCAAAGAAACGCTACAGATGATTTAATCAAATCCAATTGTAAGGATTTTTGTAAATGGAATGATTACATAGGCAGAATAATAATTAAGAGAAAGCAGAGCAGAACAGAAAGGGTCTATTTTGTTCTGGAGCTGAAGCCACTTCTAGTGAACCAATCAGATAACCAACAAGCTCAACTCCCTCGGTCCCTCAATACTTATTATGGATTTTTCTCGAAAATCTTTCAAGTGTATCGTCAACAGAGGTTGAGGCTGTTTCCTTTCTCACTCTGTCTCTCTTTTCCGCAGTGGAAAATGGCCTTCATGGAGCGGGCCCAGATCGGCGGGGGAGTGGGGGTGGTTTCAGGGGGAGGCCCTCCACATGTCTGACATGTTTCAGCAGGACCGCAGGCCGCTAGTTGCCGTGGAGCGTAGAGCTGCGGTGGGCTGTTTGTCTGTGCGAAGCTGGCAGGGCCTCCAAGCCCCAGCATCTGGTCCTCATTAGGAGCAGAGGGTATATAGCAGGGATCGGCTAGGGGCTGGAGCTCAGTGCGGGGACCATGGAGCAGACTGTCTGGGTGTGCCTGCTCTGTGTGACGGCTGGGCTTCTCTCACATGCCCTGGACTGCTCCTCCCAGACTGCAGGCTGCGCAGGAGGACAGGTAAGACCAGGGGTGGAGGTGTGTGTGTGTGTGGGGGGGGGTGTGGATGGGCGGGTGGATTCCAGCTGGGGTTACAGAATATGTGGGAGCTGTATGTGGACATTCAGATGTGGAAGATTTGAAGGGTTGTTATCGTTACAAACGACATGGGTGTTGTTGATGTGTGAATTGGAACGATCAGAGGGTAGCTGCTTTCCTTACAGTTCTTCTGATTTCACAAACAGGTCTCGGTCGCTCCTAAGCAGGGTTTAGGCCGAGGCCACGGCAAGCCAGTAATAACTGAGTCAAGATCCTCTCACTCATTTTCCACATAGTAACACTAAATTTAGGTCTGTTTGACTGTGGCGTGGTGGTCAAGTGTGTCATCTCAGGATGTAATATAAATACATAGCTAGGTTAACGTGTCATTAACCTGGTGGGGATATGTGTTTATTTTCGTCAGGGGGCAGAAGTCTCATTGTTATGGATTTCACAGTGAGCCCACGCCTTGAACAAAAACACAGCCATAGACAGAAAAAACCCCAACTCTCACAGAACCTTCATGTGGCCGCAGGGCAGTTAGACTTTCCATACCTGCGGTCAACATTTTTAGCGGACAGTCTGTGTATTCTGTCCAATATAATCACCCTCAACCGGATAAGGCAATGGGTACAGCAGCTGGAGGTTTTAAAATGTGAATTTACTCTCAAACATGAATGTCGAGAATGATTTTCCCGTCTGGGCTTTTAGGAGCGTAATGTGTTTTGTGTAATTATACTGGGCCCATGTGCATTCACATACTGCTGATTGACATACTGCTGATGTGGTCGCCTCCTGTATTGACCTTGGCAACACGTTCTCTTTTCAACAGGTTAGATATAATTTTGTGCTCAGTTTATTTATCTGTGTCTATTCCCACCAAGGTCGTTTTGAATGATGGAAAAGAAAATGATTGGGTTATTTATGCTACTAGCCAACAATGCTTGCAAGAGCAGAAGAAATAGGTTGAAATCGGTCGTGGACAGTTGTTATGGTGTGTGCTTTTTGACAAATAGTTTAATGAAAAACTAGGTTCATCTTATAAGGAAGAATTGCTTTACCCTGATGAGTCATCCATGAAGCTAGAGAGCCCAGCTGATTCACTGGTGTGAAGAGGATATTAACAATCAACAACATTCAAACTTTAATGTACTTTTGGATACAAATGTAACCGTAAACTGTTTCTTAAATTGAACAGTAATATAGCTATTATAATTCTCATTCGTTTAATTTTGTACCTATTTTATATTATTAACATTGCAGCTGAGGGGTGCAGGGCTACAAGGAAGCAACATTGGGAGAACACGTCCGGTATGTGTACCATAACCCTGCTCCCTACAAACACACACACACACACCATCCACAAGGGCATCCAGCTGCTTGGCTCCACACCGAGAGCAGCAGGCTGGGAGAGGTCTCACACACTGTGTGTGTGTGTGTGTGTGTGTGTGTGTGTGTGTGTGTGTGCACAAGTCCTCAGCATATGCCTGCATCATGGGAACTCTCCAGGGAGGCTAACATACCAACTGTTTCGACTGCTCTGTCGTCACACATAACTACAGTTAATGCTGCCGTCGCCATATACACAACACAATACAAATGTGCTAATGTAGCAGGCGTTGAACAGCAACCTGGGAACTTATCTTAGCAGCAGACAGCACCATTGATTTCACAGAGTCACATGACAACCTTGTAAAGAGCGTTTTACTTAATCAAAGCATCCCACTTCATCACTAACCCTCTAATCTCATTAACATTTCGGCCTTGTTGTTTCCAGATAACAAGACCTGGGTCAAGAGGGGCAATTGGTGTAAGTAAAATCCTGCCAATTACACAACCTGAGAAACATTCTTCTATTGATTCTGCTGAAATCCCCCCACCGTCCTCCTTTCTGCTTCAGTCAGACAGACTGACTGACTGGTACTGGCTTATCTATCCTCCAAGTACCAGCATTCATTAAGAGTGGCCAGAGCTGATCAATAACCAGCCTTCAGTCCATCACATAGAAATTGATGATGATGCATGCAGATGATAAATCTCTGATAACCATACTGTGATGTTTCCACAGAGCGTAGGCCACACCGATATTCTACAACAGCAGTTACAGGTAAAAGTACTCGATTGATCCCATAATAGAATAATAAATGTCTCAGAGCCATTATTTTCAGATCTTACGTAAGAGTCTCTGTAATCTATCTGTGTGCATATTTATATAGCATTTCTGGCATATATTCTTGAGATGGATTATAGAATGACTCACACTGCGCTGCTGTAACCGAGTACATCTAGCTTGTCTAGCAGAGAGAGAGAGAGAGAGAGAGAGATGTCAAAAGGATTGGATGTGCAAGGACAGATGCGGCCAGCTCCTTGAACAGTGTGCTTTGTGTCGTCGTGCTAGGTGTTGAGCAGACAGAAGAGGCAGCTGGAGAGGAGGGGTCCCACACACCTGGGCCCAGCTGGCATGCCTGGGGCCGTCTCCGTCAAGGGCTTCCCTAACATGCTCATCCAGGTACCATTACAACAGAGAGGGACAGAGTGAGAGAGAGAGAGGGACAGAGTGAGAGAGAGAGAGAGAGAGAGAGAGAGAGAGGGGTAGGAAGAAAGAAAGATAGACACTGTGACTGAAAGAGAAACAATTCACTGTAAACCACATAGTAACTGCACAGTGCACACAAAATAAAGAAAAAGTGTGATGTTTCTGTGGGGATGTGAATGATTCATGTGGTCGTAATTAGCTGTTGAAGAATGTTGTCACGGAACCAATCTGTCACCCTGCCATGGTAGTCCTGTATCCCTGACTGTGTCTGACCGCCTGTGGCTGTCTGCTCCAACAGGCGGAGCGTGCCAGGAGACATCTGGGTCACACTGGTACAAAGAAGAAGAACAAGGTCAAATCCCGCGTCGGCTCCTACTCTCTCATCAGCCACGACTCCTCTAAACCCCTCCAGGTGGGTCTCCATGACAACAAGACCAGTCCAGAACCCACTGCGGTCCCTATGTTTCCTCAACGGTCAACGCACCGTGTCGGATTCCGTTAGACAATCGCTCGAGGAGTTCAGCTTCTTTAAAGGGTTTGGCTCCCTGATAAAGCAGGAAGTGAGGTGTGCTACGAGGCGCTGACTCTGAGATGTGTCTCCAGGTGACGAGGGTGAGACGGCAGCTGCAGGAGCCACCGAAGAAGGGGAAGACGGGGCGTTCCGGGGCCTACTCAGTTCTGGTGATTATCCACCATCTCTGATGGAAAACACTGATGTTTGACAATGTGTTGACAAAGATGTCTTCACAGAACCATGGCATGCATCATATCAGTATCTTAACCATTGTTTGATTCTGACACTTGATACTTGATGCTGGTCCTCAGGGTGATGCAGTGATTGAAAGACCCAAGAGGAGCGCAGAGAAAGGAAGAATCCCAAGTAAATAGTTTGTTCATAAATAGAATACTAAATATACATGAAACGAGTGCCTAACATGTTGTTGTGTGCTACCTCTCTTGTAGCTACGATGTGTGAGTCAATATATTAGTTCTATGTAAATTGTTCAAGTTACTAATATATACTTCAGCTAAATATACAGTACTGGTTCAATATGCTGTGTCCTTTAGAACCCTGTCAAATACTTCTAGATGAATCCCTTGTTTAAAATGAACATATATTTCGATCACAGAAAATCGAACATAATCAATATCGATGGTTTAATAGGTGGATTTGTAGAGTGGATCAAATGCTGAATGACTACAGTAGGATTAGCAACATATCCTGTACTAATCTTAAATCTATGAAATAAACATGACCATTTAGTTTGCATTTCTTTTTCTTCACAAAAAGTGACATAAACCTTCCTCTCTGTGTAACACCTTCATTTCCTATGCAAGGGCCTGTGAAGCTGCCAACAGTTCATTCCCAAACTGCGGATTCTGAGAAAAATAGTACTGAGCTTACTGAATGTCCAACGCAATGCTGGCAAGGCGGGAAGGGGCACAGCACCAACCCCAGACCAGCCTGGTTAATCCATTTAAATGTGTGGGCGTGCAGCCAACTGTCCGTGGGGAAAGAATCATCAGGACGCAGACAGAGCCTTCTGTTTTAGGAGTCAAACTCAATTTACTCAACGGGAAAAAATCACTTGATTATGAATTCATTTGGCCAGAGATGGGACCTCACAAAATTAATTGTCTGACGTCAGGACTGGCGGATAAAATAGTTTTGTACCGCTGTGTCAGCCATATCCACAGTTTAATAGAGTCAGGTCTTCATTTGCAGGGATGGAGCGTCGAATAGCCATGTTTAGTCCTGCAAAGCTATTGTGAAAATGCAGGGTATTATGCTTGGGCACTACTAAAGTAACCGCAGGACTAAATGAGATAACAATCGAAAGATAAATAGACCTATGACTCATCCTGTACTAACAAGGATGAAAGCCCCTCTTCCTTTGGAACGAAGATGTTCCCATTGTTATGATATCTCACAATAGAACCTCATCTCTTCAATAGCTGAGGATGAACATAATAACACAATGCATTATTTATATCCACTTAGCATCTCGGATGCCTTCTATACTTCATGCTATTTATTGACCCTTGCAGTGGGACACAGGGGGAATGGATCAGGGAGGAATTATGGACAATCACGGTGGGCCGAGGTGGACGTGTGTTTGCAGGTGATCCCACCCCAAGAGGTTTGGAGGGAGGGAGTGAAAGGGGTTGGGGTGGAGGTTGTTGGGTTTCTCTTTCTCCAGGAAGCCTGGATTTTTGAATGAGATTGATCTGAATGGCTGTAGAAGGTGTCAGAGAGACATGTTGTCTCTGGTGTTTCAGGGTCAGAGCAGCAGGACAGCGAAGGTACCAGCCAGACAGCCTCTACCTCGCCTGCACTCCCCTACGGTGGCAGCAATCAAAAGCAATAACATGATGCACGCCGGCCCACATTCTGGCACACAGGTGCACACACAAACAGTATAAACACACAGGTGCACACACAAACAGCATAACCACACAGGAGCACACACAAACAGTATGAACACACAGGTGCACACACAAACAGTATAAACACACAGGTGCACACACAAACAGTATAAACACACAGGTGCACACACAAACAGCATAAACACACAGGTGCACACACAAACAGCATAAACACACAGGTGCACACACAAACAGCATAAACACACAGGAGCACACACAAACAGTATAAACACACAGGTGCACACACAAACAGCATAAACACACAGGAGCACACACAAACAGCATAAACACACAGGAGCACACACAAACAGAATAAACACACAGGTGCACACACAAACAGCATAAACACACAGGAGCACACACAAACAGAATAAACACACAGGTGCACACGCAAAACCATAGGCTTGTTGAGATGGACAGCAGAGTACAATATCCACACTGATGGAATCACACATTCATGTTCTGTCTCTCTCTTAGCTTGATGGACAACGGGCTTGAATTCTCAGTGTCACAACTACAACCCTGATCAGATCTTTATGTACTTGATCTAGTCAGTGTTTGGTCGTGTGTTGGTGCCAAACTGGCATGCAGAGAGGGCAGAGCTCTGGGAACTGTAATGACCTGATCCAGGGTATGTTTGTCCCAGACTCAGGCCTCTGTGCTGAGGTGTGTCTCCCTCTGTCGTGACTGACAGCTGAGATATTGCCCGTTCAGTATTCCCGTAGAGCCCCTCCCCGTCCATTTCCCTCTGTCTGACAGGCCTCAGCCGGGTCAGCCTGTCACACTGAATTGACCTCGTCCCTCCCAACCTCCCTGTCTCCTCCCATTAGATCAGACGAGGGGTGTGTTGCTGCCTGCTGTCACCTACAGAACCCCCCATAGGATGTCCTGGCTCCTGCCAACACTCACTCCACCACCCAGTAACCTCGGTAACGCCCGCTCGCTTTGCTGTCTTGTCAATATGCCCCCCCCGTCCCTCCTCCCTCACACACACACACACACACACACACACCTCAGCAGCGCAGACTCTCCCATCATATCACTCTGCTGGCTGCAGGAGACACACCTGCCCTGGAGGACGCATATCCTTCTCCCTCTGGTGGGTTCAGACAGGGACAGGCTGCTTGTGCGTGTCTGTGTGTGTGAATGTGTGTCTGTGAATGTCTGTGTGAATGTGTGTGTGTGTGTGTGTGTGTGTGTGTGTGTGTGTGTGTGTGTGTGTGTGTGTGTGTGTGTGTGTGTGTGTGTGTGTGTGTGTGTGTGTGTGTGTGTGTGTGTGTGTGTGTGTGTGTGAATGTGCTGCATGCACATGTGTGTGTGTGGTTGATTTGACATGGGAAGGATATCAGAGTGAGCTTTCCTTTCTAACAGACTGTTTTCTGTTTCTCACTCTAACCCAGTAAAACCCTGCAGTTTGAACATAGACGTTGATCTGTGTATTAATGGCTGATTGTGGTTGTATTGTTGGGGGAGTTGGGTGTCACCTTTTTGTTGGCAATGATCCACTGTTCTTTGCACGCTAGACCCCAGGTCACATGTGATTGATTGCCTTGGTTATCATTTTCACAATTTACTGCAGCTTGCAACATGACCTCTAGATGTCAGCAGTATACACAATTTGAAAATACAACCGTTAAAAAAGTAATACCATTTATAATGAATTATGATATTTTAAAATGTCTGTGTCAAGACTAGTCATTCTCATCATCATCCTCAATAGCATACAATATTCCACATGCAGCAGCATTTGGACCACACGACTGGTCATACTAAAGTCTCTTTTTAATGATATTACAATGTGGCTAAATCCTGATTTCACAAAGTCCATATAATTTATCCCAGCAATAAACTATTCACCAGATTAATAGTAAATGTGTAATAAAAATATTAAGATAAACTGTACATGCTAGGGGTATGCTATTGAGCACTGCCTGAGCCGGGTTCGTGACAATGAATATCACCACAACTCCAGAAGGCTTTGGGCCTTGTCATCTTTACGGACTTAAGTGATGATTGGTTACTGCTAGGCCAAAGGAATGCATTACTTGAGAACAGCAGACCTCAGAGGAAGATAATGGTGTTGTTAGACAGTGCTACCACTCTGACTAAACCATACACATGCAGGTCACCCGCGGTCATGGTTACACCTTTCAATGTACGAGAGCATATCGACATGCACACACAGAGTCATGGTTAGTTACTTGTCACCCTGACAACTTGATCCAGCTCGACACGACTACAAAAGAGATACCTTGTCTCACAGCTGATAGAACTGCTCAAGTGGGCTGCAGTTTACAAACCTGCCCTCTGACAGACACAGAACGAGGGAGAGCAGAGTGAGGCAGAGCATGAGTTTTCTCTCTTTCATTCGTTCCTGTGCTGTGTGATGTCAAGGTCGTTGCTGACTGGGAGGCAGACATGGCTGTCAGAGGAGAGAGGAGAGAGCAGCAGAGGTAGACATGGCTGTCAGAGGAGAGAGGAGAGAGCAGCAGAGGTAGACATGGCTGTCAGAGGAGAGAGGAGAGAGCAGCAGAGGTAGACATGGCTGTCAGAGGAGAGAGGAGAGAGCAGCAGAGGTAGACATGGCTGTCAGAGGAGAGAGGAGAGAGCAGCAGAGGTAGGCAGGCCAGCTCGGAATCCTAATAAGCCCAGTCTGTCAGGAGGGGGAGAGGGAGCGAGAGGTAAGATGTGTTTTATGGCACCGTTGTGGAAGGAGATTACAGTGGCTGCTCTGATGGGGTGGAGATAGCTCGGGTTTGGGAATGGTCAGGGAAGCTTGAGGAAGAGCCAGGCACTCATTGTAAGCCCTATCCAAAGACACTAAACAAATACAAAATACATTTAAAACTTGTAGTCAAATGAGTTAAAGTGGACAACCATTAGTACAGAACAGGAACAGAACAGGTACAGGCTGAGTAAATATTGCCTGCACTTCCCCAGTCCTAGAGATAAGAGACATTTTACAGAAAAGAGGGGAACATCACCTGAGATTGATGTTGCTAATTACAGACCTGGAGTAGATGCAGAGCGCAGTAGATATATGAGATGTATTCTGTATCTCTCTTTCTCTAACATACTTTGTATTCACTTATTATTTATCAGCACCCCCACACCTATTCAACCCCTATTTTGTCCTGCACATTTGACAGCTCAGTGGTGTGAGGTCTACCTCATGGTGGAAGTCATCAAGAGATTGGTAGAGGGGGCTGGAGACAACGTTGATTGATCATGCAGCTCTCTGTGGTGCCTGACAGAACCTTCTCCTCACAAGTTCAACTCTAAAACTTTAAGGTATCAGGAACACATTGATTTTTCATATGGCTCACTGAATAAGGTTGAGAAGGAGGCTGGCTGGCTAGTTGGCCTGTATTGAATTTGGAATGTTTGTACAGCATTGAGTGGAAGGTTTTAAAAGTCCATCAGCTTTGGCCCTCGCTTAAACAGTTTTCACAGCAGGAACTTCAGAGCCAAAGTATCCCATTAAACCACAATCACACAGTTGAACTGCTACAAACAGGTGAACAGGTGCTAAAGAACAGCTTGCTAGGCAGTAGACTTGTGGGACAACATTGCCCTCTGGTGGTTAAGGTTAGACATTACTGATTCTTGACTGGATGAATGAATTGGTGCTATTCATAACCTATTTCTAATGATAAATGATATACAGTATTTAGTACGGTGGCCCTGAAGTGCAAAACACCCCCTAATATGAATGCATCCCCCCCAAATGAAAACACTCCCCCCAAATACGAGTCAACTCCCCCAAATGGAAAACATTACATTACTGTAACTCAACGTTTAAAAACCTGTTCCATAGGGCTGCGCTTTACCATCGCCATCAGGTGGTTTACTGTGAGAAACTGTACTTGTAATTCACACTTGAAACCACTAGATGGGGATGGTAAAGCGCAGCCCAATGGCGGAGTAGGGTCCAGCTGGAGTAGGGTCCAGCTGCAGCCCCGGAGAGCAACCACCCTGGCGTGACATAACACCCAGGCGTGACGGAAGTAACCGTGGTGTGACGGAAGGGATTTTTTTACACATCGCTATCAGAAACCAAAGATCAACCATGGAAGTAAGTGAGAATGTCAATGTACTTAATGTATTGAGTAATATTCATGTTAAAGCCGTGCCGTGGTTTATTTACTTTTCGCTAAATTCGGATATAGCCTAATAATATTATAATACCGCGCCCTTTTTTTGAAAAATTAGCCAACAGTATCCAGCTGCACTTCGTTCATGGAAGTAACCCCAACCCTAGGTGAACCGAGCCCTGGTACTTTCTCCTAACCCCAACCCTAGGTGAACCGAGCCCTGGTACTTTCTCCTAACCCCAACCCTGGTGAACCGATGGTCATTTACTTAATGAGTAAACTGTATAATACACTTAGAAATACATTGCGTCAATGTATATTTATATCGAATTGTGATGATATCCTTAACAAAAATACAATTTTGATTCTATTAGACATAACAAAACAATTACGGTTACTGACATTTCCTGGCATTTCGAAATAAAAACTTTTTAAGATGTAAAATGGTTACTGACATGTCGAAATATGTTGTTATTTTTGTATTATGTTAATTTCAGCGATAAATAGGCTACGTTCATTTTATTCAAATACGTTCATTTTATTCTGATACATTATAAGTTTATTTTATTCTGATAACTTCCGTCACATAACTTCCGTCACACCACGGTTACCGTCACGCCAGGGTGTTTGTCTCCGGGGCTGCAGCTGGACTCTATTGGAGTGGCGCTGTCGAAACAGTGACCCTTAACACGCAATTTATACTTTTGCATAAGTAGGCCTACTTGCTACCTGCTTCGATAGCTAAACAACTGTCCTGGTGCACGTAAATCTGTCAGGCTATTGCATTTCGTACTTCTGTCGATCCATTTCTTATTACCTGTTAGTGACTGCATCCATTCAGCGACGAAAGGGTTGTACCAACCATTTCCGATTTGAGTTAATGTAATGTGGTTTTGTTTGTCGTTCTCCATTTGGAGGAGCGTGTCTTTGTATTGGGGGGAGGTGAGCAAGTCATCCTATTTGGGGGGGAGTTGACTCGTATTTGAGGTGAGTGTTTTCATTTGGGGGATGCACTCATATTAGGGGGTGCGTTTTGCACTTCAGGGCCACCGTAATTTAAAGCTACAAAACTCTTTAGAACATAGAGTTATAAAGTTGTTCAAACATATCTGTGCCGGGACACAATGAGTACGATGTACTTACAATTTTATTGATAATGACAAGCCTCATTAAAGTACATGAAGTGATTATATCAATGCAGTGTATGGTGGATTATGTCAATTGTTGTATAAATATCTCTGCTATGACCAAACATATATCTGCCCGTCAGACACCCCTGACAGTAAGTACTCCCCCTTGTGGTCAAAGATGACACTCTGCACTGCATCCTCATGTTTGAGAACACACGCCACCTGGGACATAGCTAGATCTATCAGCCTCACATCACCGTCGTCCCCGGCAACCGCCAACGTCTGGTCTGATGGGCTGAAGGCCACCTGGTTGCTAGGAAGCGGCCCTGTCTCCACGGTGACCGTAGGAGACGCCGGATACCTCACGTCCCAGAGCATGACGAAGCCAAAGGCATCGCAGGAAGCCACCATGTCACCGGAGGCGGTGAAGGTTGCGTGGTTGCAGGAGCTACGGTGGCCGTAGAGGGACAGGGCACACAGCCCGGTCCGGGCGTCCCACAGGGAGAGGGTCCTGTCAGCAGAAGAGGTCAGGAGGGTGTTGGAGAAGGGCAGGAACTCAACACTGTTGACGGAGCCTGTGTGTCCACGAAGGGTGTAGCGGCATCTCTCACTCTGGAGGTCCCACACCTGCACAAATACAAAGCGTATCCCGTACAAGGTACATGCAAGTACACTAGGGAGTGAAATAGAACTCAATATTTTTTATTTAACATGCTTTTAAAAGATCACGTAAAACTACTGACCTACCTTCACAGTGTAATCCAGGGAACAGGAGGCCACAAAATCCCCACATGAGTGAAAGGTGCACCCCCAGGTGGCTCCTGTGTGCCCCTCCAGGGTCAGCACACAGTGGCCCTGCGCCAGGTCCCAAACACGGACACTGGTATCCCCAGAGGTGGTGGCCAGCCTGGATCCATCAGGGTGGAAGCTGATCCCAGACAGCCAGTCTGAGTGGCCCTCCCCTGTGGCGATGAGCTCTCCTTCAGGAAGCCCCCAGAGCCTCCAGACCAGATCGTCACCTCCACATGCCAACACTTGCTTACAGGGGTGCAGAGCCAGGCAGCTGACAGCCAGGCTGTGGGCCTGGAGGGAGGGTTAGGACAACAGGTAAACAAGCATTGGACAAAAATAGCCAAACTCAGCCTGTAATATATGTTTTTCAAAAATATAGAGAGAAGCAATTTGGGGAAAATCTAAAGACAGACAGATATCTCCTTTTTTTGATTTATTACTAAGCAGTCTACGGTTAGCTATCTAACCTTGAAGGCGTTTGTAAGGTGGAAGCTGTTGGCCTTGACCGAGTCTTGAGCTGATATGGACAGATCTTTCATGTGAGCCAGACAGGGGTTGACACGCATGTCCACCGGGAACTCCGAGTCCTTTATGTTTTTGGACATGTTGGGGTTCTTGGTTAGGTCTTTGGAGGGATCACTGCAGCCAACCTTGACCATCTGGGGCTTGGTTTCCCTACCCAGCTTGACATCAGGTTTAGAGCCCGCTTCCTGGCTCAGGTCTACCCCACGATCCCCAGTGGCTGACGGAAGTTGAGTGTTGTGGAGGCTGGCTTCTAGACTGTGTGTCTGCCCTAAGGCCCTGTCCCTCTCTAAACTGGCCAGCATCTTCTCCTTCAAAGCTACTTGGTATTTCTCATTCATCTGCCTCAGAACAGGTTCATAGAGGAACAGTGGGTCTTTAGTTTTCTAATATCTTCTATCAGTCTGGTTTTCTCTTGCATCACACGTTTGTGCTGTAGACGATGACAATCTCTGGCTTTCTGGAGCTTGACCAGTGTATCTGCCGCTGCCAAGGCCGCATGCTTGTACTCGTCCCGTTCCCTTTGAGCGTTCTTCAACTGGCTGTCCAGCAGTTGATTTTGCGTGTACACTTCTGGGACCAACTCGATGTTGTTTGTGTTCCATAGACCTTTGTGTGCTAGCTCGGTCCATTCAGTTTGAAAGCAATCTAATGTTTTTTTCATTCCCATTTTAACAAGAAAATTGCGGAGGAAGTCGTCCAACACTTCGGGAACGTGAGAAACACGGGGCTGGGATGCATCGAGGTTTAGAGCAACTGAGGTAGTGTCATCCGAACGTTCTTGGATAGCCCTTACCGTTGCCTCCAAATCCTCCTCTCCTTCAGTCAGACTACAGTGTTCTTCAAAAGTAACTTCATCATATTGAAAACCATCGTCGGAGTCTGCTGGTATTGTAAGACTTTCGATAAAATATGAATCCGTTCCGGGTTGCTGACAAGGATCAGTTGTCATTTTTGTATCTCAAGTTTAGCGTCTAGACAGAATGTTGCCATAGATACAAGGAGAAACCGATCGACTGGCCCTCGCGAGATATCAAACTCGCGTTGCCTGCCCTTCTGAATCCCAAAAAATGGCGGACTACAGAGAGGCGCCCTTGGCCACTCGGCCAAAAACATTGGATCCGGCTGAATATTTTAACCTTTCGCCGGACCAGCGACGTGCCGAGGAACAAAGGGCATCACTGAGAGCACAACTGAAGAGACAATACCAGACGCAACTTAATAACCCTCACCGAAAAGAGCTCATTGTAAGTTGGTCAGAGGAGACATGCTAACACTAGCTAGCATTACGTTGGCTTGCTATCTAATGTCAGTCAGTTTAGTCACTGATTTATTGAATTAACTACGTTGATTGCAGAACATTTGACCAAGGGTTTGTGTCTTAAATATGTCAGTATTGTACGTCTAATGCAATAATGTATGTTTCCAACCTTTTAAAGCTAATGTCAGACATTCATTGCTAGCAGCAAGCAGCTAGGCTAACTGTTTACAACTATTGCCAGGCTGGCTAGCGGCACACGCTTGAGTTAGTGTTGAATAATCGGCAGCTAGGATTCACATTATATGCACCCTTGTAAATCAAGCCCATCTCGTCTATCATTGCACAGCTGTTTTAACTATCTGCAGAATACCATTGTCCACGTAGGCCTAGAACGGCGCTATAAATGTACTCTATCATCGCCTGTTGTTGACTTATCTCGGCCTTTTCCTCCCCCTTTTCCTGTAGGAAGACCCAGCCTTGAACCGCTGGGTGTATGCTCGCGCCAACCCCTACAACTACTTCAAACCAACCAAAAAGACGTCGCTTCTGGGGGCTCTGTTCGGAGTAGTGCCGCTCTTCGTCCTATATTATGTGTTCAAGACGGACAGGGTAAACATACATTGTACTCGACCTTGCTTGACCCTTCAGTTGTAGCTATACTCCGTGTCAGGTGCTCATGTAACTAAATGTCCTGAGAAGTAATAGACCTGTTGCGTGGTTTTAGTGTATGCTGTTCTATATGCATGCACTGTGCGTTTCTAAGAGAACCAATATACTGTTTATGCGCGTTTGGTTGAAAGCTTATATTGAATCAATTGAAGTGATATGTCCAGACGCCGGACCAAAGTAAATGAAAGGTATCCAGGCATGTTCTGTACAATGAGATTCCAGTATCCTCATACTGACACATCGGTTCTCAGACCTTCTAGTTCAAATGTGTCCTGTAAAATCTCCTCTTGTACCATCTGAACTAATTTGCCCTTGTGCCCCATCACCCCTCCTTGTGACTGGGGGGGGAGAACATTTCACATCCTCTCATTTTCTCTCTATTGTTATTGAAATGTGCCCCCTGAATCTGTACTCAGGGAAAATGTCAGCAAGACCTGCTGAGTGCTATTGTTGGGGCAGGATGTAACGTGTCGAACTGTCTTTAGCCTACTGGGAGAAAAAGACACCAGGGAAATCAGGACAAAGACATTCATTCATATTATAAACACGCTGAGAGTCGGGCTGCAGAGAAGGGGATGTTACAGTGTTGTCATGGCGACTGTGCTAACGCTAACCCTCTGTTTCCAGGACAACAAGGAGGCGGCGATTAAGGCTGGGACCTACAACCAATCCAAGTTCAGCCTGTCATACTGAGTCTGGGCAATTCACATCCTTCCAATGTAGTGTTATAGAAATTATGTCAAACCTATGTAACTAATATTAAAAGATGGAATTAAATATATTGTTTAAAATGAAAAAGCTGTCTTGAATCAAAAGTAGACCGCGGTTGACTGACCAAGTAAAGCATGTCTGTCTTATGCATGCCTTTTTCAAAAGGTGGGATCCAAATTGATTTATTTAAAATTCTCTGTATAATAGAACATTTAAATTCATCAAAACACTTTGGAATTGTGGCCATCTATTAAACATATCAATACACATTTACTTAAATTATCCCTTATTAGCTGCAAACCTTATGGATGGCAGCCAACCACTGTGTGGCAGTATACTCTTATATTTGTCTACTGTTTGCTGGGCCTCCAGTTTGGGTTGAAGTGACTGCGGAGGGTCTCCCAACACTGGTAGTAGCTCTTGTCCAGCCTCTGGCATGTCTCCAGACCCCACTTAGTCACCGCCATGCTGAAGGAGGACTCAAACATGAAGGCCTGGCAGGAGGAGGGACAAATAGAAATGTGATCGCCTGGAGATTTGTGGGAAAACATCACACGACGTACAAAACAAATAAGTTGAATATGCTCCCACCATATACTGGCACTGAGCTCTAAGGAAGTGTGTGTGTGTGTGTGTTACCATGGTCCCCTCAGCTACCCTCTCTGGTTTGAGAGCAGCCGTGCTGCTCTTCTCGAAACATTCTCCGTCTGGCCCGTGTGGGGTCATCATGCTGTGGAGACTGCCCCCTCCTGGTTGGAAGCCCTCCTCCTTGGCCTCATAGTGACCCTTGATCAGCCCCATGAACTCGCTCATGCAGTTACCTGAAACGTGAGGCAGGGGGAGCTCTGACATCACTGGGGAAAGTATCTCAAACGGTCACTAGATGGCCATGTTAGTCGGAATGGTATAGAAGCACTTGTCTGAGCCTGTTGAGCCAGCAGTGTGACTACATCTGAGCATATGGAACAGAAGAGGAGTGTGACTCGTCTTACGGTGGTAGTAGGGGGGGGCGGAAGGTGCGATCAGCCACGCCCCAGCGCGGAGGGAAGATGACAAAGTCGGCGATGGCTACTCCCGGGCGATTGGACTTGGCTGTAAGCACGGTGAAGATAGAAGGATCCTGATGTGTGCAGACAGAAGGGAAGGGTGAGTGTGTTTGTGAAGCGACAACCCACAGTGTGTGACACACAAGTGTGTGATCACGACAACTCACCGCATGATCGAAGGCCACACAGTTAATGACCATGAAGTTGTCCAGGTTATATTTGTAAGGCGTGTAGTTACCATGCCAGGCCACCACGTTAAAGGGAGAGAAATCCTAAAAGCACACAAATACAAATCGCGTCAGGAAGGCTGCTCTCAGATGAAAAGGGTTTAAATTTGGCACCTGTGAGAGAGAATGAGGGAGGGAGAAAAACGAACAATAGGGAAAAAAGGTATTTTGTAATCTTAAAATTTCAGACACCGCACTTTGTGACACGAAGAAAAACTCAAGAGGATGATAAGGGTTGATTGTGAAACACAACGTGTCTCCTGTCTTTTTCTCCGTTTTTTATTTACCCTGTTCTTTGAAATACTCCATTCCAGGTATTTTACTGTAATTGGCTTCACAATCAAACTTTCCCAAACTTTCAGCTTTCTGTGCTGTGACTTACGGAGAGATGGGAGGGAGGGACAGTTACAGTGTAGAGATATTTCTTTATCTTGATTGTTAAAACCACAGCAATTTTATATAGCTCTTCTGTTCTGATAATGTCACTGTGAAAGAGACATTCAATGGTAGCTCGAAAATCAATATAATTCATTACAGCTCTTGTTGCCTTCAGCATTGACCTCTGTCTTCCATCACACACAAAAACACACATGCACTGACACACACTAGTTACAAGTACACACTAGTATATATAAAAGCGCTCACCTCTCCCTGTCTCTCTCACACACACACACACACAGACAGACATAATGTCACACTGCATTGTGGGAGCTTGGGGTCCCCAAGGCAGGTAATCTCTTGGACATTATAGTTCTTATGATAACTCCAACAGACTTGATTAAAACTGGATGAGAGAGAAAAACCGCCACACACACACACATTGTCTCTCACACGCACACAACACAAAACACAAACATGTTGGCCCAGTCAAGCAAATAATAAGTTAATTTGAGCAATTTAGTTTCCCTGCAGGGGGACAAACAGCAGGACAAGATGACGGCAGGCCCTTTCCCCAGATGAAGTCTGCTTACCCCAGCCCCTGCCCCTCCCACCTTCCATTTACCCCTGCCCCCCACCCTCCTGTCTCTCTAGACGGGGTATCTCACAGGACGGGGTGTCAGGTGCAAGCCCCAACACCCAGCTCTTACCCAGAGGAAAGATGGAGGGGCGATGAATGGAAGGAGAAAAGACAGGAAAGGGGAATTACGGAGGAGGGGTGGGGGTTGTGTCTGACCGTAGCCTATGCTTTTCCGGTAATGAGTAATGTCACTGTGCACAAATGCGGACACTGTTTCCACGGTTACCCCCGTCACCCCACCCTTCCATTTTTGTCTCGGTGGAGAGAAAAAAACTCCTGACAGACATAACGAGTCGATCCAATTACCCGCCCGACAGGACGTTTCAGGGGGGGAAATCATTCCAGAGTGAAATATGCTGAAATTAACGCTTAACTCAAGAAACGTTTTTCTTCCTATGAACAGATAGGCAGGTATCTGGCTGTAACTCCGGGATGTGTTAACTAATTATGAGTGATTAAGGCTGGTAAGGGAGCTGAGATGGAAGCCTGCTGATCCAAGAACAGTTAGACATTTTATAATAAATCATCGGGGATGGCAGTCGAATAGAAGAATGCAGCTAGCAAGTAGCAGGCCTTGTATGGCCTGTCATGTTATTCTGAAACGTAGGTCATGGTGACCAGCTAATGCTTCGGAACAATGCATACACAGGGCATTAGTGGACCCATGTAGTGTATGAACTTCTAGCTAGTGACAAGCAACATTTTAAGTTTATGTGTAAAAAGGGCCTTACTGTATCATTCAAAGCCACATGAGTAATAGTTTGCGTGTGCCACAGTAGCAGGCACACACACACACAAGCCTACCCACCTGTTGGCTGGAGAACAGCTTGCCCTGGTACTTGTTGATGACTGTGTAACCTGTGGCCACTGTGCGGTCCTCATACCATGCAACAGGGACCAGGAAGTCCCTGGGATTGGCCAGTCCGTTGGCTCCTACAAACATCATTGGTAAGGGGTGATGGAAATTATGGAATATAAGCAAATGGAGGGAAGGGGGTGATGCACACACCTATAGGTCCCAGATCTGGGAGCTCATAGTGGGCCCCGTACACCTCGAGCACGTAGCCTCGGCTCTCCCCAAACACATCGACACTGAAGCGCATCCCTTGCTGGAACACACAGAGGGAGATGGGAGTGAGGGTGAGGAGGGCAGGTGCATGACGATGAGGAAGAGCAGAGGGTGGAGGAACGGGTTAGAAGCTCACCTGAACGACACAGATCTCGTTGGGCTCGACCATCATCTTCCCAAACTCGGTGGTGATGAGGAGCTGTCCTTGCTGGGGCACTGAGATACATGAGAAGAGAGAGGTCAATCATGAGGGAGAGAGATAGGAGAAAGAATACCAACCAAATAAATCTTTTGTTTTTTAACTACAGATCAAAACAATCTAAAGGAAATTTGACTCACCAATGAGAAAGTCTCCATCAGAGTTGTTGAAACATCTAAAACATCGAGACGAAACTGAGAAGGTCAAATTATAGACATCCCTTTCTATCTACAATGATGGCGACTGTGGATATCTTATAATTGAAGAATGTAAGTTATGGTGTCAATGATAGTGTCCCAGATAAGCACACCTGTCCATCATGGAGGTGTTGCAGGTGAACATGTGGATGGCGATCCCGTTACGAGACTTAGTATCTCCCGCACCACACACCGTGTGTAGACCCTGCCACACACACACACCAATCAGTATGAGGGGCAAGCAAATGCCTTGCTAAAGGACCCATTTCCATTACGGTAAAAAACAACTGTCAAAAATAGATATAATGAATGCCACTTTACCATCACAAAGTCCACTTTCTTCTCTGAGAATTTTGGTATGGTGAATGGAAGCCACCTCATCTATGGAAGACATTTTGGAATATTACTATCTCTTTCTTTGTCTCTCTTCTGACTCTTCTGTGTAACTCTTTCTACCTGGTTAGGATCAGGTTCCACTTCGTTCCAGTTCTCCGTCAGGTCTCCACAGTCCATTGCAGCATATGGCTTGTGTCGGACGGACGGCAAAATACGATAGAGCCAGCTGGAGAACAGTAACAAGAGTTAAGGATGAGTGTTTGTGAGTGCACGTTAGTCAACCTTACATTAGATGCTTTTTTATTCAAACATGGGGCAGATACTACAACATAGAACATAGTCACAGTGTCAGTCACAGTGTACCTCCTTTTATTGGCTGGCCGTGGACAGGTGAAGGCGGAGCCAGAGAGTTGCTCAGCATATAGGCCATATGGACATACCTGAGGGTTGTTCTGCAGGGGCACAAGACAGGTAGATGAAGACATCTATGTGGTATGTTTAAATGTGGAATGTGGTGTTAAACTGTTGTGATATTAAAGCCTTTATTGTGGCATTTAGAGCACTGGTTGGTGTCACCTGTCCTTCAGGTAGGGATCCTGGACAGCGAGAGTCTTCGGAGGAAAACTCATTCCCAAACCCACTCATGTACTGGAGGTCACACAATATAAATGAGAAAACAGCTGGTCAATTTTGGAGTATCTTACATTTATATGCCTCCCAACATTTGTATGTTCTGGGTTATTCCCATCCCCAAACATGTTAAGATGATATATCCCCCCCCTCTTGGTATGTCAAATGTGTTCACAATCACCATGTAACCTACAGTTTAGCAATTGAACATAGACTTGTGTCAGATTTGACTGCAGTTACATAGATTTTTTTACAGCTTGGATTTCTTTGCAGATTTGTCAGGACTAGATCACCTACGAGGTGGTCCTGATGCCATGGAACAACCCCCTTTATTCTTCTGTTCATGAAAATAAAGGCATTTTGCTGAGTCATTGTGGGTTTGCACAAGCGCACGAGTATGTTTTCCATATGTGCGCTAACCACCTAAAAGACCGTAAAGTTATAGAAGGGACGAATATATACAGTCGGCTTTCATGGAACATAATTAATGTCATTAGGCCTACACATAACATGTTATGTATCAACTTACTGACCGTCATAACTTTGGTTTAAGCTAAACTGCCAGGAGCTATCGGATCACATCTGGGCAGCTGCTAAATCAAGCGCTCTGATTGGTTTGGAGGGAACGCCCCTTGAAGTAAGCCGCTCTAGCACACATTGCAGATGTGACTTCACTATCCTTAAAGATCAATACATTTGACTTGTGTGCCGGAGTATATATCAATTGTGAATTGAAGTTGAAAGTTATTGCGAAGAAGCATATTTGTTCAGTAGCCTATAGGCTTTGAGCATAAGCTGTTTTTGCACCTAAATTCAAATAAATTCATGTCATTTCATGAAAGCTATATGTATTTCAGTGTAATCGAGAATACGACCGCTTACCTTCAATCCTGCCATAGCGCTATTTATTAGAAACGCTTCAACTGAAAGAATGTCAATTCCAAACGCCCAGGTTAAAACTTTACTAACTGCTGTTGGACTTTCTGACTTCCTCAACCTACATCTAGCCTACCGCACAACTCTTTCGTCCCGTGATGGAGTGAGTGGGGAAGATGAGAAAAAGGGGGCTGGATATATATACTGTTTCTCAATATGGGTTTAATTAAGACCAGACCCGCTCCGTCACGTAAGCAGCAGGGTTGTCCTGCTCCGAATGGGTGAGGGGTATTGGGGAAAGGAGGGAGGGGGGGGGGTGAGTGAACCTTCAGGGACCAGACCAAAAGGTGTGAGAAGATCATACAGACAGTGAAGGCAAAGTCCCTCAGAGAGTCAGACAGGGGGACAATCTCTTCTCAGTTCAGATTCGAATGGAGCAGGTGTGATGTGGAGCTATGAATGGTATGGGTTTTGTAACGAGGTGGACAATTAAGGGTAATTTGATCTGTTTAAAAGCAAATCGTACATCATCATGGATGCTGAAGGCCTGTGTCGATAGAAGTCCATATGAACAACAGGCCTTCAAAACACCTATTTAGACTAAATTTATTCAGTTCATTTTTTGAAAAGATGGCCAAACTGGGTACCTAATGTCCCCCGCAGTATCAAAAAGAATCAATTTCCCTTTCTCATTCTTCTCTAGATTCCCCTCTTGTCTATTTCTTTTCTTTTTGGGAGGTGTCGGGGTAGGGTAAATGATGGCAA
Source organism: Mallotus villosus (assembly GCA_903064625.1). NCBI lineage: Eukaryota > Metazoa > Chordata > Actinopteri > Osmeriformes > Salangidae > Mallotus > Mallotus villosus. The sequence goes on along the minus strand of CAEFZP010001908.1, from coordinate 329,843 downwards.
TTCTCATAGCGAGGCGCAAATAAACTCGGCGCAGCAGAAGTAACTGTTCTCCGGCGAAGCGTGTAGCCAAGCCTCGGGCTCCCCGCTGCTAAGCAGTTAAGGTGCTGTGCCAAAGACGGGAAAACCCGATGGCGGAAAATATCACGACCCAGTCTGCGGAAATTGATCTGCTCCTTGGATGGAGGAAGAAAATGAGTGATTTTAATTTCGCCTCCGATTTTGATGATAGAATTCTAGAGTATTTGTGTCCTCTCCTGGAAGGCCCCGTGTGTTATAAGAGCGGCCAAAACGCTTTAAGATGAGAAAAGGGAGCCTCTAAGGCATACTGATGGTTGTATCTATGCATGACTGAGAGAGGTAGAAATCGTTTGTCATTAGATGCCTGCTGGACTCAACGACTTGATAGTAAATAGCTTCCCTTCACCTAGTTCACAATTCATTCTTATACATAAACACACAGAAGGACGGCGCAGGCATGGACCATATCCACATCTATCTATTCAAACTGCAAATCGTCCCTGTTTTTCCCCAGGAAACCTTTGACCTGGTAAATATGGCAGTGATGACATCAGAGATGCAGGGACATGGCAAATGGACATGAAATAAAGAGACAGACCACCAAAACTGGTCAAAGATATTGTTGACTTTATGGTCAGTCAATTTGTGCATTTGTCATTAAAACATTGCTTATTGTCTACATAACTGATTATACTTATGGATTATAATATAACTGGTGATTTGGATGGATTATAATATGCTATGGAAGAAAGACAACACACAAACTCAGAGGCACACTCAGATACACACTCACACTCATTGCTTCACTTAACTCTGATTAGATTTGCAAGGACATCTCGTATACCCTCTCTCCGGTTTTTAAATTAAGTGCAACCCTCTGTCTCTCTCTCCCACACACTCACACACACACACACACACGCACGCATACATTCTCTGTCTCTTTCTCTGCGTGAGTTGAGTCTCTCCTGAGCTATATCCCACTAATGTTATGCAAATGGTTTAATATGAAGATAAAGACTGTTGCAGCGCGTCGCACTCGCCAGGTTCATGCCCTCCAGTTTCCACAACGATAGTTCTAACAAGGAGGGCATTATTTGGGAGTCATTAAATGATGCCCTTGCTGACATGCACCCCCTCACCAGGCCCCCCTCCCTGGCCCGCATTGGCCATTAAAGCTCCTCACACCTACACTAATACACACTACAGCCAGCTTTTAGCACTGGCTCCCAGTTTCTTACACATCACAGTGTCACAGAATAGAAAATTACACTCTCTCCTCCCACAGAGAAAATTGCTTTGGAATTGCTTGGTTATAAAGATGTGCTTTGGGGACGGGGAGGGGGGACGGGGGGGACAAGCATACAAAAAAAAACAGACACACACACACAAACAAAATTACTTAAAGCGCTCAACGGACAATCCTTATACCTGGAGTTAATCAGAGGATTTACCAATTATTAAAGTCAGAGGAGATTTAGAGTGTGTGTGTGTGTGCGTGTCTGTGTTTGCATGCTCATGCGTGCGTGTGAAACCAACTCATCAGGGATAACAGAAAGATGAAACAATGGAGCAGAAACTGGAGGAGCGTGAGGAGAGGATGTCAAGAGGAGGATTTGACAGAAAGTATAAAGGAGAAGAGCAGAGAGGAATGTGTCAGAGGGGTGAAAGAGAAGAAAAAAAGGTGGAAAAAACCTCAAGATGCAGGAAAGGCATACGGGAAGGAGAGGAGGAGGATACACGTAGGAAGATGGGGAAAAAAACAAGAATAATAAGTTGTGATGAACTGCTACACCATGATCTCCAGGTAGAGGACTCATCACCGGGAAGAGGTGACCAGGCACTGCGTCTGTTCTAACCCACTCCTCCTTGACACTGGGCCCTGCATCCAACCAAGAGGAACTCTACTCCAGCTCTGGGCTGATAGGAGTGGGTCCAGAAGATGGACTCGGCCTAAGTGTGTGTGTGTATGTGCATGCGTGTCTGTGTATGTTATATGAGAGTGAGTACAGCTATGACTTCCTCTCAGCGGGGGTGGGTGTGGGCCTGGAGATGGTACAGGAATAAATCCAATATAGATTGCAGGGCTGCGCTGCCCCCCACTGGGGACCCTCAGACCTACATCCCAGGATCTAAGTACTTTTCTCTCGTCAAATTGCCCCAAAAGGGCCTTGGGAACAGCCAAGCCACCACCCCCACACTGGGACTGCCGAAGACCTAATGATGGTGCTGGGGACACACGCACACAGATACATATACTCACACACTAGTAGCCCCACACGCACAGACACACACATTCACGTAAACACACTGTCCACACACTGCCTCTTCAGTCCGGACCAATTTAGACTCCCCTGCTCCCCTCAACGCTCTCACTTCACAGCTACTCATCCCACCTCACTCCTTAACTGCAGTCCCACCTGATAGAATACCAATACCATGCACCATCTTAGTCTTCTCTCTCATGCACACAAAGTCCTAACACACTCTTATCACAACCTATACTCACCATCTATGGAGAAAACCGAACAGATACGATAACTTTGGAGCAGTGGATGGATAAGGCCTATGAAGAGAGAGAGGGGGGGGGGAGGGAGGGAGAGAGGGAGCAAAAGGGAGAGGAAAAATAGAATAACGTGGCATCACACAACGTCGCTCAGTTCCCCCACCACCACCCACCCTTTTTTGGCTCAACAGAGAGACCCCAGGAGCTTCAGAGACATTACAGTGCCACCAAAAAACACCTGCCGGACTCCATTTTGTCTCTGGCCAGGGAGCTGATTCTATTTGAGATGAAGTGTCTGATGTCACTGTGCCAGACACTGTGATCAGGATCCCAAGCTGGTGCGAGTCAATTACCTTTAAGTAAGACATGGATACTCCACATGCATCTTTACCAACTTACTGGATTGAATATGTAGCGCTTGATTTTATGAAGTAGTTAAAAACATAGGCCATGAGAGAGCTTCACATAAATATGTATTCATCCAAGTCCTTCCTTAGCATGGTACCAAGGGAATTTTGGGATATCATTTTCATGGCACTCTTAACCACCAGATACGTCATGAACACAAATCAAAACAATGCAACATCCATCCGCTCTGCTCATTATCCAGTTTATTCACACAGCAGAGCCAGAGACAGGAAGTGAAGGTGAACCACCAGAGGAATCATATGAACAGGGCCACCCTTGCACCAAAAACCTGCATATTTTCTAGTATTAAAGTTTGGGATCCTCAGTGGACCATTTTCTTCATTGAGGTGAATTACCTGTTATATTCACCAGGGTATTGAGTAAAAAGCCTCACAGTAGGCCTAACTTCACAAACTCAATCACTTTGAGTGTCTTGATAACCACATAGCCTGTTTTGATCTCCCTGGAAGATTTTAACTGATTGGTATAAAAATGAATTTTTTATTACATTAGGACAAAGGGATTTACATAAAACGCAGACAAGGTCAGATAGCAACGAGGTCCTTAATTTAGCTTAATCAACTTTCATTTGCATCGCGCTATTTGCGCGCGTTATTGCCACTAACTGAATAAATGGACTTCTTCAGATTCAAGGGGGGCATGCCCGTTTTGATAAGCTTGCAAGATAATTGATTTGAATACATTACTCTGATTATCTCATTACTAGGATGATTCTTACGGGATTTTCAACAGTGGTGCAGTTGAATTAAATGAAGGCCCGCAATCAATAAAAGGGCAAATGTACCAGACACACAGGCCTGAACAGTCTCGTGCGGTCAACCCGTGGTTAGAGCTCACATTTTGTTGGTGACGATAGCAACGGCTCACAAGTGTTGCGAGCTCTTGATTCCTCTTGTGATCAAAGCAGTAATCAGTGGAGACAATGAGGCCACGAAATTGCTGCTGCTGGCGTCTAAGACCTATCCACCTGCAGTGAATATAAGAGCGTGTTCCATGAATCGATAATAAATAAGTCTCTGTCCACGCACTGCATCTGTAGTCTAATGGTGAAATGATGCGCAAAATTACGCATGTGTATTCAGTGTGGCCATAGCCATCAACTGTTGATATATCATAACCTTAAAAACAATTCGAGTCACATTCTGTGACGATCAATTTGACGATGAAGGAAAGAGAAGAGCTGTTGGAAAGTTTGCTCAGTTGTTAACGTTGATTTTGAAAGCCAAAAAAGTAAACCTTTTTTGATTTCGTCCTCTTTTTTTCTTTCAACGTATAACCCGTGTACATACAGCTTCGTGCTAAATTACTAAACAAACCCAAACATTAGAAGGTCACGTCTGACTATGCAGGATGGCGTTAAATAGCATCGTAGACGTATAGACAACACTATGTATTGTGTGTAGGCTACAGAGCTGCTATCCATGCAACTACATGCAAGGCCTTGATGCAGCCCTTATCAGATAGGCTTATTTTTACTTAATCATTGAGTGGAATGAAGACTAATCTTGGGTTGAAATATTCAAGTCATCAATTATTTTCCTTACATAAGGGCAAATTATCGAGTCAGTTGAGCGAAATTAGAGCCCTTTGTTTTTTATCAGACCGTATTACCGTTGGAAATTACGGATGATGACTGCGTGCGCGATTGCCTTTGTTGTTCCGATCATCGCCTGTCGTTCTGAACTCGCGCTAACAAAGTCATTAAATTGACTCCCTCGCGCTCTCATTATGCGGGCTGTTAATAACCGCTAATTAACTTTGCTTACGCGCGCCTTAAAAGCCCCCTCCTCTCCTCTCTCTTTTTCCTGCTCGCCCTCTCAAGCAGAGCAGCATCCAATTATGTCACAGCGAAGGATGAAGACAAGTCACAGGCACCAAGGCCACGAGAGTGCCGGTGTTGCACTGATTTTCCGTTAACCGCTCAAACTGTCAGATTAAACCTCGCTCACAGGTGTCCAAATGTCACTCGTCTATCGTGAAGATTGAAATCAATCAATTATTCACTCAGCCAATTAGTCACACACATACGCGCGCGCACACACACACACACGCACGCACACTAACACACACACCTGCAGTTTTTCAGTGCGCTCCCAAGCTGAAGCGTCGGTTCTTGGTCTAGAATATTGCTATTGTCGGCCACCTAGCACAGCCTAGACATCATTGAGGTGTTGAAGATGTGGTTCGCTGACTTGTCCATACAGACTGAGAGCTGACGTTAGTTGTGGCCAAAATATAAATTAATGTTCTCAGTTGTCAGAGGTCGACAATATAAACACCGGTGTTAGACTATATAGATTAATTACTTGCTATGTGAATATGCTCTGAGGAAAAGCAGTTTATGCTTGAGTTGTAAAGGCCTGTTTGGACACACTGACGGTCTATGGTGTCATCATTTGTTATCAGTGGTATTCAGTGGAAGGAGGGGGATAATCAATCCAGGAGATGGCGCCAGTTGAATGATTGAAATGGGAAATGGTCGGTTGAGTCCACCAACACATGACCCACAAAATAAACACAAAAAATAACCAAGCTATTTCAGTTTGAAACCTGATCATGCTACTTACTTAATTCAATTACTCAGACGTATCTTGTTGTTTCTTACTGTTCAGAGTAGGCCTATAGATCTTACAAGAGGCCACCTTGCCACGTGCTGCAGATGCTCCGTGGGCTCAGGAGACTGTCCAAGGCTATACCTGCACGGCACGTGGCTACTGACCGACTCACTGGATTGGATTGTGTTGTCTCTGGAAGACCTAATCTTATGTAAAGGTGCAATTGAGTGCAACGCATTGGCATGACCCATAGGTCATGCAAATAACCATGTAGGCTACACCTGCTTGGACACACAGAACAGAATTGCCTGAACCTACACTGAACGTAGGCTATATGTGTTCACAGAAAATTATCAGGTTAGAATGTTTTGAAAATACAACAGGCATGTGGCAACGGGTGAAGAGGACAGAAACGAGAAGAGCGCGAGCCACGGGCACTGCCTCTTTCCACCAACTCTTCACCCGCATGTGGCGCGCTAAATAGACCAAAAATTGAAAATGTGAAAATTGCGCTTATTTTGTCCCTCGCTAATGTATGCGCGTAATTAGTGCATTTAAACAAAGCACGGATGTCCTGCTGGCTGAAATGGCGGCTGACATCTCGTTTTCCCGGGTTAATAACAGTGCGTGGATAAATGAATCAAAGTGTGGCCCCCAAATTACATAGCCACTTTAAATACCCGTCTGTATTACGCACGTCTGTTTGTGACCACGCAGGGGTATAAAAAACATTTTATATTGTTATTATTCTCATTACAGTGTTGATCTGAGTGCAAAAGCGGGGTTCAGAACTTTCTGACACCCTAAACATGTGAATTAATTGTAAATAAGGACCATAGGTTAGGCCAAAGTCCATCTCTTACATAAAAAATCAAATTAGGTGCACTCGCGCACACAATAGCGTGTTGTAGTGTACCAAGATGGCAGCATAATTTGGGAATAGGTTTAATTCCGTGTTGACTATAGGGCATATAGGCAACCGTGCATAGGCCTAACCACTAAACTAGTTTCTTTCACACAGGTCAGCCTAGAATTATAGCATAAACTGATGTGAAACGAGTTATAAGACCGTCACGTTTTAAAGTAAAACAATATTCTGAACATATTTCTATTGTTATTTTTCATTTGTTGCAGCAGCTCTGCAGACTTACTGAGCATGGACATAAAGGGGCAGAAGATAGAGTAAATTGCAGCTTGTTGAAGTTTTGGGATTGAATTCTGAAAATGATCCTTTTAACAGTGATGGGTTTGGAGGCGAGGTATAGGGTCACGCCATTCTCAGCAGGTTAAATAGACTTTCATTTAAAATTACATTCTAGATCCATCTCCCCCTCTTCAGCGCGAGCCTGCTTGGTGTCCCGGCTGAATGCGCGGCGTTTCATCATCAACCACCCTCACTTTTTAAGTCAATCATACGCGCGCGACCATTTGGTCGCCTCGACAAATCCCAGAGACGAGGCAATAAGTGTGAGTGTGTGTGTTGGGTTGTGTATGTGTGTGTGTGTGTGTGTGTCTGTGATAGGCCTATAGCGAAGAAAAGAAAGAGAGTATGATCTTTTTTATTTTGTTTTTCTTAAATTAGACACTTTCAGTAACAAGTGTATCAATTTAGACTCGCACTGTAAACTTCCCGAACTGTCAGACTGCACAAAGTTTTATCAAGAATCTTTAACGGTTATGATGTGAAGGGCTTGTGGGCTATCTTGAACCATAGTGGGATTCCCCACTGCGATGTTTCGACATAGCACTAAAAGCATTGATTTAGGCTGCATCACACTGTTCATGTATTCTCAGTAGAATGGCACCATAGTTGTTACACAGTTATATTTTATGTAAAAAATGCAACCCTTATTAATGTTAACTGAACATAATGTGTGACTGCAGTTTTTTTATTCGTGGTTATATTGATCCAATTTATATTGAAGGAACAAGTTAATCTCAGCAATGAGTGTTAGAGTGATCCGCTACAGGCAAGGTTCCCAGCAAACCCCGGGCCAGACTTCTCTTCGAAATGAGACTAGTCCAAGTAATATATGGTTTAGGGTATAAAATACATCTGTAGACTAATCTTAAAGCTGCATAGCTGTTTAACAAGTTTGAATGTTTAGATTTAGGTTTAAAAAATGTTTACACACTGGATGGATGTTGTGTTAGGCTAGTTGCTGTTTTTTTTATAATTATGAGGTTACTCCTAATTTATGTAATCATCATAATGGTTGTGGTTTTGTTATAGGCCTAGTTATATCAAGGGAGTTTTCATTTTGTGTTGCTTGTATTTAGTTTAGGCCTACTTGCGTTAAATTCTGTTAAAAAAAAATTGCCTAGCAAATATGTAAATTAATCAGAAATAAATGTGTAGTAGTTCGGCGAAGCGAGTTCAGTCCACGAGATCAGAGCTCCATTCCAAGCTTTTGTCCGTTTCTCTCAAATTATCTTTAAGGCAAAAATATATAAAGTCACTCTTTTCCTCCACACGAACCAATCAGGCGCGCGATAATACGTGTAGATGAGAGCGCGCAGAGAGCAGAGCCCGAGCCAGCAAACAGTGTCTGTCATTAACGACAGTTGAGAGAGAGGAGGAACGATCTCAGACCGAGAGAGGGAGAGAGAGAGAGAGAGAGAGAGAGAGTGGGACAGTAAACTAACACTTTGAACGCACGCTCTGTCGAATAAGACATCGCAACAGATCAAAATGAGTGGTCAGTTTGAGGAAGATTTCCACGATCGGGGCGAACGAAAGAGTAAATCGCCCACTCTACTTTCTTCGTATTGTATAGATAGTATACTGGGCCGTCGGAGTCCCTGCAAAGTAAGGCTGATAGGGGCGCAAAGTTTGACAGCCCTGCCAAGCAGAGGGGAAATCAACAAGCCGACAGAAGGTAAGCTATATCCTCCGCAAAACGCCTCAGACACGCTGTGATTTGTCAGTAGTCTACCCTACTCTGTGGGTAATTGTCAGCAAAATAACAGTTCACGGTAATCTAATAAAACTGGCATGATGAACGACGAACCATACTGTAAAGTTAGTTTAAGTTAATGTCAACTCTGGCATTAGGGTTATTAGACTATTATTATTTAGGCTTACATTACCTTGTTCAACCTTTTGATGTGTCGAACAAAATAATAATTAACTAGGTTTTTGTAAATCTGCTCATAAATCTATTTTCAGTTGGAAATTGAAAAATCGAGAAAACTGTTTTCTCTGGGCCTTCGTTATTGACATTCAACCATATGCTTTTCACTGCTGTTTTATTTATTTCTCTGTACTTGCGCATTGCTCCAACATCTTTGCCCTTTGGCATCTCATAGGCTCAACTAAAGATAACCTGTCTCTCGACACCGACATGCACCTGCCACCTAAGCTGCGACGGCTATACGGGCCTGGGGGAAAGTACCTTCACGATCACGGGGAGAAGTTTGACAGGGAGCGGCTCCTGTTGGATCAAGCCTGTGATAGCCTCAAAATCAGCCAGGCGCCGCAGGTGAGCATCAGCCGCAGCAAATCCTACCGGGAGAATGCGTCCCTTAACCGGGCTGAGGGAGGCCAGAGCCCTGGAGAAGGGTCCGACGACGGAAGTCTGGGATTGGTGGAACTGGGCCCATTGAAGTTCGAAGAGGATGCAGGAAAAGAGGATGAGGCGTGCGCGGACACATCAGGTCTCTCCCCCAAGGACGAAGAGAGGGAGAGCCACGCCGGGGATGGGGATGTGAGGGACGGGGAGGACAGCGTGTGTCTGTCCGCAGGCAGCGACTCGGAGGAAGGGATGCTGAAACGGAAGCAGAGAAGATACAGGACTACATTTACCAGTTACCAGCTTGAAGAACTAGAAAGAGCTTTCCAGAAGACGCACTATCCTGATGTGTTCACCAGGTAAGGAGCAAATTATTTGAGCCTATATACTTTAAACAAATTGTTTGTGTCTATTGGAATACGAGGAAGAGTTGAAATGCATAAGGCTTTTAGTACGCTAGTAACCTATAAGCTATCAAAACTGATTTAGCCTATAATTAAAACTAAGCGAAAACATGTTGGCTATAGCCTACGCCACCGCCTTTTAATTTATTTATTTTATAATTATTTACATGAATTGTATTATTGCAGTTATTAGGCCTATTATTATTATTATGCGTATATTGCTTATGCCTAGTATTTGACCCAATAACGCATCTTAAACAAAGCATGGAATTTGCTTGAATGAATAGATAGGCTTAGCCTATGAAACAATCAACCACCTGTGCACATCTGCAATAATCAGGCCAATACGAATTGCATATTGGCCTGAGGTTATAGGGGTATTTAATAACATGAATGACTATACCCTCTATAAATAGAGATTTGGGTGTGAGGCAATGCAATCCGGCGTAAGCCCACACAATAAGGTAATATGGTAGCACTTGAAGGATTGTGTTATGAATGTAGGCTAGGCTACTTTAGCATATTGTTCTGCGTGATATTGATATCACGGCCACAGGCCTAAAGAGAATTAGATAATAGGTCCCACGTCATGTTGTATGCATTCAACCAAAATGTAGGCCTGCCTTTACGTTTGGGCTTTCCAAGCTCAAGGGTAGACGCGCTCAAACACACACACAGACACGTTGACGCAATATCAGCTATTTTATCTGACAAGAATGATGCCTAAATGGCTTAATATTCTGTACTCAAATTCTAATTGAAAACATTGAAAAAATATAGACAATTATTTGGTTGTATTCTGCGCCATGCAAGGATGTCTGCTATTTCAAGAACATGCTGCGAGTAGCAGAATATAACTTCAAATTACAATAGGTAAATTATTAATTGCCTTCTATCAAATGGCAGATACCTACATTATGAGTATAGCCTGTAACATTATATTATTTAATTAAATAAGATAAAAATTCAGATGAGAAATATGATTCCTAGTTTCTGATCAAGAATATGGCTGTAAGATAATACAGCATTGACAGACACATTGGTCGGATGTGTGCCTGCATATGTCTGCAGGCACAGAATGTTCAACTTCAAACTATAGGTTACAGGCCTCACCTCCAACGGGACGGATTACATGATAGACTACTTCACATATTGAATCGTTGGCTTGTTTTATTTTTTTGTTGTTGAGTTTATTCAAACAAATCTAATAATAAAGACAAATAGAAAATAAAAATGTGTACGGCGAATTGTAATTTGTTTGGGTAGTCTGCATGGGCCAAAAATGTCAGTAAAATGTTCACACTATTTGTTTCAGTAGCTTATTGTTTTGAACAAATACATAATGGCTATATATCCTATACAAGAGAACATAATTTATCATCAGTAGCCTATTATGTCCAACCACTGAGGAAATAGCCTAATCAAACGCGGCCATCGGTTTTTCGTCTTGAAAGAAAACAACTATGGTTGTCTATTTATGACGGTGAAGAGAAGACAAAAAACAAAACATGGAAAAGCATCGAGTGACTAAAATTGACCCGTAACCCTTTTTACCTTTTCAGAGAGGAACTCGCAATGCGTCTGGATCTCACTGAGGCACGCGTTCAAGTAAGTAACCTCTATTAAGGTATTGCTAAATGTTGACCTATATGTTTTTCGTTTTGTTACACACTCGCCCAGATGGAAGCGGATTATTGCCGCATATCATTGCAGTTTCAAGGATGATTGAGTGTTCTCTTTAGTAGGCCTAAGAATTTCTGCACACCTATTTCTGACTATGGCATCATCTCCAAGCGAATTATTTGTGTGGACATACAAAACACTTTCCAAATAGGGCCTACACTTTATTTTCAACCATATAAGCCATACTTTTTTATTAATTGTGATACACAAATTAAAATTAAACAGAAGCTAGATCGTCTTGCGATTTACAGCCTAAAGTTCCTTCATTAAACCAATTTTACAGGTAGGCCTACCGGTTGTTTGTGAGGGCTTTCCCTAATGCAAACCAATTGCACAGTATGAATTGAGGCGGCTAGAGAGGGCTATTTGAGACAATGATGTATTACTCTAAAATGTGTTAAATGGCCCCAATTGCTGCGCAGGGAAGGACCTTCCTGTTATTGAAAGTTATTACATGCGATTGGGGACATTTTAGTGGCAATTAAGCGAACGCAGACGATTCATAAAAGCTCACTTAGTGCAAGAGCAAACACGGGCTATTTCTGGAATATGCTGGTGTTTGAATTCCCATCACTGGGCAAAGTGGGGAGAGAGAAAAAAATTGAGAGGGAGGGAGAGAGAGAGAGAGAGAGAGAGAGAGAGAGAGAGAGAGAGAGAGAGAGAGGAAGACAGTGAGAATGAAAGAGAGTGACGGGGAGTGGATAGATATAGGGTGGCGGGATAATGCTATTTGATTTCCCATTATGTGATTGCAATAGACCTGCATTGATCCGATGCTTTGCACTTGGAGCGAATGAGGGACCATTAAAAGTGTTTGCGTCGCCCCCTCCCTTCCCCTCCGTTGAGAGCGTGTCGTGCATGTCGAAGCCCCGGGCTCATAACCAAAGAGACCGTTCAAACACGGTGGAAGCTCCGGGGTTATGGCCGATGTAAAACAACAGATGTCTCTTTGGGGACCGTAGGTGAACAAATCACTTAAGGGGCGCCATCAGGAGGTGATAAAAACTCATAAATTCCCGAGGGGCCATGTAATGCTAAACAGCTTTGGGAATGACTTGCGTGTGTGCCACTGTCGATCAAACACACCCATTCAATCACTTTCTTATGTTGACATTTTCCCATTGTCAGAGCCCGTATTTCAGCAGCGCAAACTGAGCACAGTGGATGCGTGGGAAAGTTAAATACACTTTAGTGTAGGCCTACTGGTTCTACATTTTAAAGAATTTAATTTAAAGCGCATTAATTGTTATTGGACTCTGTTCTGCGGTTATTTTCTCAATCTTTTGTTAACACGACTCTTAATTATCACGCCCCACCCCCGATCTTGGTCTGCTAGAACCGGATTTTAATTAGCAAACTTAGACTAACGGACCGTGAGTGCGCGGGGTTTAGTGCGATAGTAATTACTGTTGACTTTCCGCCTATTTGCCACCTTCTGAACCGTGGAGCGACGGGCTCTGAGATTTCTTTCATGCAGACATTGGCAGAATAGCATTTAGAGCCATCTGACAAGATCCCTAGTGGAAATAACCAATACCTTAATGATGAATCACTGTCAGGTCCAAATGTTATCATATGATCGACCATTTTCAGGATTATAAAATATGAAGGGGTCAAATTGAAACTTTCATACTATAAATTATTTAGTATTTTTTCCCTTTCACTCTCTCCGGTCATGTTCCTTCAAGTCTTCCCTCTCTCTGACCTCCAACCTTCCTCCTATTCCTCAGGTGTGGTTTCAGAACCGCCGGGCCAAGTGGAGGAAGCGAGAGAAGGCCGGGGTCCAGACCCACCCCTCAGGGCTGCCCTTCCACAGTCCCCTGGTTGCAGCCCACCCTCTCAGCCACTACCTGGAGGGGGGGCCCCTTCCCCCCCCACCCCCACCCCTCCTTGGAGTCTGCCTGGACTGCCGCCGCCGCTGCCGCCGCCTTCCCGGGGTTGGCTCCACCCCACAACGGTTCGGGCCCGTCCCTGGCCACACCCCTGGGCCTGGGCGCCTTCCTGGGCACAGCGGCCATGTTCCGCCACCCGGCATTCATCGGACCCACCTTCGGCAGGTGAGCACCTAGGTACCTCTACCCTGACAATTATGATGCAACTTCCCCTATGTGTGTGTGTGTGTGTGTGTGCGTGATTATCTATACATTTAGGATATGTTTTGTTCTAATACACTCAGTGTATGCTAATGACAATCATTGTGTTAGCTAGCTCCTCAGTCACACTGTCACTTTGCCTGTCAGTGTCACTAATTAGGCCCCAGTCTCATGCTGCCGCCCCCAAGCTGTGAGGGGAGGTCTGGAGCCAGAATCCACCCCCTCCTCCTTCACTGGAAACCCTGGGCATCCCCCTACTTATGATATTCATCTGCTCTGATAACGCTTGGATGGAAATAGCATAGATACAGCATTTTAATCTCTGTCACCATATGTTTGTATGTTTGAGACACTTGTAACAGGAATGATATGTTTGAATCCTCCCAATGTATTTAGTCAATTGTATAAATATTTCATGTCTTTATAATTCTCCCTTCTTTTTGTTTTCATCCATCCATTCATCTGTCTCTTCCTCAGGCTGTTCTCCAGTATGGGTCCACTGACCAGCGCTTCCACCGCCGCCGCACTCCTCCGTCAGCCAGCACCGCCAGTGGAGAGCCCCTCCCACCCCGCCCCGGTGCTGTCTGACCCTTCCTCCTCCTCCCCCTCTTCCTCGGCCGCAGCAGACCGCAGGGCATCCAGCATCGCCGCTCTGCGCCTCAAGGCTAAGGAACACTCAGCTCAGCTCACTCAGCTCAACATCCTGCCGACTGGAGCTCCAGGCAAGGAGGTGTGCTGAGGCGCGCTCTTACCCGAACAGGGGCCATCTCTCCTGGGCTTACAGTCCAATCCCTTGCCCCCTCATACCTCTGGAGCAGTTAGCTCACACTGACATCCCTCACCTTCCATACCTCAAAAGCGCCCCCCCCCCAACCCCCCCAACAAAAAGCACGACCAAATTCAAAGAGTACTGGCTAACTGGAGCGCTGTGTGGGTGCACACACACACACACACCACTATCAATTATAATCCACCAACCACACCACCAAACACAGCGCTTCTTCCTGGTTCACTAGGTTCACATCCTGCTTGTGTTCATCCTGCTGTGCGACGCTGCATCCACAGACTAACTCGGATCAACCACACCTGCTGCTCCCGCTATAGGTGGATACTGGTGCTTGAAAACGAAGGCCAGAACCACCCACACACACACCCACACACACACACACAAGAGGATGGACGGAAGATCATGAGAGGAACACGAAGGAAATTGTTTCTGTTGAACCTGGACAACATCAAGCAGTGCTCAGAACCTTGCCCCTTGATCCATGCTGATCATGCTGGAATGATAGTACGGATCATGAACCCACTCGTCAAAAGGTCGCCATGCCAAAGGAAATAGTCAATAGACCTTCCATAGACTTCTCTGCAGCCTGGTCCAATATAACCGGCATCTAGTTTGTTCTCTGTTGGCACTAGACACGTGAGCAAGAGCCTCCATTTGAAATGCAGTTTGCAGTAGTGATTTCAATAAAGGGATCATGAGCCAAACAAATACCACTCAATGTCATATTGGCCAATGGAGTTCATTTGATTCCAGGACAAACAAAGTGAAGTTAGGTTGTACCAGACACCCATGGCTGCACTGTGGGAGAGGATACTGTTAATACTATTGTACATTTTTGGAAAAAGGCAAAAAATGATAATTTTCAGAACAGAGTCCTGTATATTTCAAGGAGACTCTGTTTTGAGCAGTTGCACTTGGTGTAGTGTCGTATGAATGTTGCTCTGTGTAGAATTTCACCTGTGTTAATGAAATATTAGGTTTTAGATCATTATTTATGTCAAACCTGTGTCCCAAGGGACTGAGTGAAGGACAGGAGTTATTTGTGATTGTACATTTCTGGTTTAGTATTGAAAATGAGAACATATTTGAATAAATGACACTGATAAAATGAATTATCTTTTATTATTTCCAACCATCATATAATTGAAATAGGTCTGAACCAGAAATCAAACCTGTGAAATAGAACTATAGAAATATTAATAAAATTGTTATAAAATAACTGATGTTTTCTGTCTTCAATAATAGGTGGGAAAAAATCATAAGTATACATTGAAATTCGCATTACATGGATAGTAATCTTTCAAATTAAATTGATTTAAATTATTTTATTCAAATTTAATTTGAAATTCAACTATTTTAATGTATAGGATTATTTACCATCTACTGGGTTAAGTCCTGTAACATTTTAAATGCATTCCCTTGCATTTCAATTAACAATTGTTCCTTTGGAAATGCTAGATTTCCTTAGCGTCTAAAATGCAGGACAATAAAAGAAAAAAGTTGAGGCAAACCGCTCAAAAATTCAAAGGTATTTAGCAATCGGCTCGATGGCCATCTTGAATAAATGAAAGAGAAAATGAATTAGGAGGCTAATGGCAAATAATTCAGTGCCGCTGCGTGCGTCTGGTCTCTTCAGTTCAGTTGACAAAATAAAGACCCATATATTCATGAGGTAATCCCTACATGTGAACGCGCTACAAAGGCGAGGGTTTTCAATTAGAGCGTCCACTTTATCCGCGCTCCTTCACGAAACTCGCTTTAACATCCTTAAAGGCCCTAAATTGGTCTTAACATCTGCAATACCATGTCGATGGAAGCGGGTTCCTTTGTCATTAATGAAGTAACAAACCACTTTATCAAAGTCTTTCTCTGGAGTCCCCCATAGCCTCCCCATCTTCCACCTCCCTCGGTTAATTCCTAAATCCCCTCCTCTGAATCTCACGCGCGAAGCAGCCCTATTACAGCAATCAATGCGCGCCTTTCAGTGAAGTCATTCTCGCTCGTTTGACCCGTTCATGGTACCGCACCAAATCGCGTGAAATTACCCCGTGGATTAATTTAGCAGGGCCTACTCATTTATTGGCTGCTTCGGTGAAAAACCTTTCAGTCGTCTTGTTTTATCAGTCTTCCTCCTAATCTCCGTATTCATTCTACTGCTGCTAACAAGCATTACATTTCAACAGAGATGTTCTAGGCCTATGGGATGGATGGAAGTGCAGTTGGATAAGGTGTGTGTGTGTGTGTGTGTGTGTGTGTGTTAGGCCTATATATAGATTTTGGATACGTTTTGTTCTAACACATATTAAGCCTGTGTATACGCCTCCTCTCTTGTGAATGACATTGGCCCAACAGACCAACTCAATCTGATATGTCATGCATGACAAACTGAACTCTGATCTATAGTTATGCAAAGAGAGAAAGAAAACAATTTTCTCTTGTGGACCAAAATCCTCAGCTCAACGGGAACTCTGAGTGTTTTTGAAATCTCTTTCTATAAAAACTATCAGAGCGTGTTTTCTGTATAGGGCCACATGTTTTTATGAGATTGTCCCGGGCGCTTTAATCTTATTGTGAATATAACTAATGAATAGCAAACCAATTTGTCCCTAATATCTCGGGAATGCCGGGCACGATCCGGGAGGCGGATGACCTGCTGAGCGCCAGGCTTAAACTTCTTTCCAGGGCAAAAAAAGAGTCGAGAAAAATGAAATGGTGTCGTCCAAGCAATAATAAAAGCACATTCATAGACATTACACGGGAAATTGAATATTGTGAACATTTGTTCCTTCCCGGAATTGCCATATGGTCATTGCCTCAGACGCCATGCGCGAGTTGGATAATACATGTTGTCAGCATATGAAATGTCTAAATGATCACATTTAAAGTTTAAAAGGGGTCATTGGAGGAGAGAGAAAACGACATGACTTGCACCTAATTCCCATGAGTATGGCTTCATTCTTACGTTATTGTCTGCGGCCTACAGGTGTCTATAGAAAAAAACAGTTCCACAATGGCGCTTCCATTTTCATCATTGCTATTCCTGCTCTATTTGCGAGACTGATTTGACCGCTGATTTCCGATTCTCCAGGGCTTCGTATCCCCCACCAGGTCCCTCATAGAGAATAGGCCCAATCACTCTGCGACTCACCCGACTCACTCCTCTCTCAGTCCCCGGGAGAGAGGCTCTAAAAGGCGCTTTGATGAACTGCCTCGCCTCCCTCGGAGGAGCGGAGGAGATCGCGCAATGAAAGACCTGAATAGCGGCCCTGGCACTCGGGTCTCTTTTAGATCGCCCCTTAATTCCCGTCTCTTTCGCTCTCATCCAATTAGCTCAGTGTATTAAGCGGTTTATCGTCTCATAGCCGCCCTTTCAGACAGAACAAGGGGGATACTTTGCAATAGGACCAGCTCTCCTTTTGACACCCTTTCCCTACTTACATGTTCCACCGCGCTATGAATAATAGGGACAGAATAGACCACTAATTCCCTCATCAAAGAATACCTTGTCCGCCGCTTTGCTCAACAACGCCATTCTGGTCAAAAAGACAGGCAATAAAGCTTAACATAACAAAAAAAGAGACTCATTCGCTCTTATTAGCTTAGCCAGGTCGAATTAACGCGAAGGCTTGGGTTGGTAGTTACACAAAAAGCCCACGTTCATTCATTGAGACGCGCATCATGGAGCTTGGCACAACCATAATTATTTTGTACTGTAATCTTGGAAATACAAGGCATAGTGTAGACCTGTCCTCTCCAAAGACTCCAATAAGTATTTTTTACACCTTCAAATTGAAAGTGATGTTATAAATAGTGTGTTTATGTAAATGTAGCCCCCCCCTCCCTGCACAGACACAAGCAAACACTATGGTTGCTGAATAAGTGCAGCCCACTTAAAGTCGATTCTACAAGTCGCTGGTGTGGGCCGTAAGTGATTTCTAAAGCACTAGTATTTATGGAAATTGGGGTTGAGAGCAGAAATCATCAATCACCTATCTTTTCTGAACACAAAAATGAATTCTGGTTTTTACACCATTGACTAAAAGGTCCTGCGATGGGCCCCTTACTGTATGCATTCTGATTGAGTCCAGTTATAGTGAGTAAAGACATTAGTGTGGGCAGCAAGCATAGTGGGCAGCAAGAATATCATGGAAATGGCATAACACAGATTCCTAATTGAAATTTTATTGATATTTCTGTATTAAATGACTTATCAATATCAAAACACTTGATCGAAAGTTCACAAATCACGACAATGACTATTACAGTACATACAATAAAAAGTGACCAGGAATAGGTTGGAATGAACAGATCTAATGACGTCACTTAAACAGGGCTCAGTTAAAAAAAGTTTGATATGGAGACGAGAGCGCTAACGCCCTCTCTAACCCCATCTCATCCACCATTGTCCTCTTTCCCCGTTCGTCCCCCTCTCTTTCTCTCGTACACAGGGTCTGAATTGGGAGGTAATCAAAACAAGTGTCCAATCGCTACAGGAGTTCAGTGGACTCGGCGGCCAGGGTGCGTATCATTGGCTAATTGCCGTGCTGAGGAGTAGCCAGGGAGCGCTGTTGAGAAGCCCTATCAGAGCAAAGATATCGGGACTGCCCTCGCCTCTGCTACACACTATCCTCGCCAAATAACACGCACACACATATATCACCACCATACCCCAGGACTCAATCATCCCACCAGCCATTGAGGTCTGATTGCTACCCCCCCTTTGCGTGGGCCAATAGGGGTGAGTGGGGTCAGGAGATGAGTGAGTGACAGAATGACTGTGTGTGGAGGAGGGTAAAGATGTGATGGAGTCTTTATCCTTATAATGGTTTCATAATCGGCAGACGAGACAAGGGGATCTTATATGAGTGCAAGAGTAAATACCTGTCATTACTATCAACTTATGCACACACACACACACTTCCAAGCCAAGGCCTCAGAAGTCAGGTTTGTGAAACATGGCACTGCTGACCGAACCAGCCATCACATTATATTACAAACACAAAAGCCAACCTTGTCTAATATATATATCTACAAACATCAGCTGAGTCATTACGCCACTCAATGATGGCATTAGAACATGAATTGAAACCCAAGTCAAATGACCAATCAGACCAGGGGGCGGGACCTTCTCCCTAGCAAGATACCAGTAGGAAACTCCGTAAACCAGTCATGTGTCTTGAGATCCCCAGCGACCAATGAGGGTGGTGGGTGTTGGTGAGGGACTTTACTTAAGGGAGGCGAAGGCCTGGAACAGCTTGGCCAGGTTGACGTCGGAGTATCCACTGGCAGCCAGGGCCCGGTCTGGAACCTCCTTTAACTTCTTATAAACGTCCTTCGCCGCATCATGGACATTTATACACTTCCCTTCAGCAAAAAGAGAAAGGGGGAGAAATGTTAGGCATTGCCATCTAGTCTCGTTAAGGCATCACATCCACAACATTCGACCATCCCACCAGTTCACACATTCGGCAGCGTGTTGGCCTCTCGAAACCAGGTGAGGAGAGGACTAGGAGAGAGAAGCTCCCTCTGCGTGCTGTAATGAAAGCTGTGAGATGCATTTCCCTCTGAACTGGACACTTCACAGATCCATAACAGCAGTAGGGCGATCACTGAGGTGATGGTTCCCTCTGGGGTCGATGGCGACACACAAGCCTGGGCGCTCCCACACACACAGGGATGGTGGTGGTGTGGTGGTCGATACTGGCCCTCTCTTATCCCCTCAGGAGGGCCTGGGGAGCAGTGGCCCTCTGCCGGCCACATCCATCGCAGTGAGGACAGTGACATGGCTCTCTATACCAGGAATGTGCGTATGTGTGTTTGTGTGTTATCGGGGCAAGATCAGCCGGCCGGCCATTCATCCATCTGCCACTGCAGTCGTGTACTTCTATCAGCTCAGCTGTCTTCCTGGCTGGTGCATTAGTGGCTGTTGTATAAATACGGAGGGATTGACTGGCCCAAGAGAACAAAGGTTAAACACCAGATGGATGGAGAGGGTAACATACACACACACACACACACAGTATGACACAAAAGTACAAAACTGGCAGATACATGCACATAGGCAACTAGATATGCACCTCCAGCCACACCACACACACTAGCAGCGCCACACATAGCAATAACACACACACACATACAGTGACACAATCACCACCAGCAACTATTACCAGATAATACTCACCTCTAGAAAAAGGAGAGATAGAGGGAGGGAGAGAGAGACTAGGAGGGAGTGACAGAAGAGGGAGGGAGAGAAAGCAGAGAGTACAAGCAAGAGATGGAGGGGGGGACTATTTATCAGAGGAATAGAGAGAGGGGAGGCAGAAGGAAGATGATGCATGATCAAGCGAAAGCAATCATGTCATCATTTCTGAAAGGTAGGAGAAAATAATTCTTTTTTTTTCTCTCTCTCCTTTTCTTCGTTTTCTTTTCCACCTCAATCACTGTGTGTGGAGGGGATAAAAGAATGATTTAAGAGTCAGAGAGGGAGAGAGAGAGAGAGAGAGAGAGAGGGAGGGAGGGAGAGAAGGTGCCCCCAGTAAGTCTCTGCTCAGTAGGGGTTGGCAGTTCAAATGGCCTACCTCAAAAAGAGGGAGAGGGAAGGAAAGAGCGGAGAGGGAAGGAAAGACAGAGAGAGAGAGGGAGAGAGGAAGGAGGGACATAGAGAGAAAGAACAGGACAGAAGAGAGGCGGGCGGCGATGCGGGCGAGAGAGAAAAGAAAAGACGAAGAAACGGCAAGAGAGGTGAAACACGCGCAAATGATGTTCAACAATCACTGTACTCTAAAGGTGGGCGACACACACACGCGCGCGCGTGCATGTGTGTGTGCTGCCGACGCGGCGAGTGTATCGAGGGCTCTGCACGCCCTAACTAGGTGTAAATACAATAACAAGCCTGTAATTAAGTGAGCATGATGAAGTTAATGGAGATCGGCCATTCCGTCCGCCGCATACATGAATATTCTATTAGCTGGTAGCGGGCAGCTGCAATAGCAGTTAATTTAATCACCACTCAGAGCACAGGGAAACTTCTTTGTGTGAGTGTAATTGCACAGAATGAATAATTGATTTGACAATCGCACCCGCAGATTTGCCACCCCGTTTTGGGTTTGGAGGAAGGGAAGGAGGGAGGTGATGAGACAGGGAGAGAGAGGAGAGAGAGAGGGACGAAAGCGGAGGATGGAGGAGGGGTGAAGGAGAATGACAGAGAGAGGGAGAGAAAGAGAGAGGGAGAGAAAGAGAGAGGGAGAGAGAGGAGGAGGGCTGGTGTGCCGTGGTGGAGAGAGGTGTCAGGGACGATGTCGGTAAATGGATCATTAGAAAAGCGTAGCTCAAGGACAATTTATATTTTATCAATGCGGCGAAATTACATTATTGCTCACACACGCAATCATACTGCCCACACTCAAGACTGAGACACAGGGAGAGAGGGAGGGAGGGGTGAGGGAGGGGTGGAGCGAGCGAGCGAGAGAAGAAAAGGCAACAGATAGACGGAGAGGAAAGGGGGAGAAAGAGAGAGACAGAAACCTGACAACGTGGAATGATTTGAACAACACTGATATGGGATGTTTCTTTTCTTCAAAAAAAAATGAGCAAGTGTTTTTTCGGCAGTGTGTATGTGTGTGTGTGTGTGTATGTCTGTGTGTGTGTGTATTCTATTAGAGCTCTCCTGCCGAGGATGAAATTACCTCCATGTTTTACTCAGTCGCAGCAATCAGGCACAATGTGATATACATGTAGATCAGTCACTTTCCCTCAATCTCTCACACACATGTACAGTGAGAATGTGTGTATATACACACACACACACACATATATATACACAAGGATACAGTACATTCACATTGTCTCTCATACACTTTTGCTGTGTATGTGTGTGTATAGGGTTGCAAACTAATGTGTTAATTTAGATATTGATGAGTAATCTAGATACATTCATTACAAAGCATGTAATACATTTAATTAAAACATGTAATCGCTCGACAGCCACAATATATACACACAGTACATACACATTCTCTCACACATAAAAACTGGCTTGTCAGATAACTTTAGCAAGCGTTTTGTTTTTTGTCATCGTTGAGAACGAGCGGTAGATTTATCGTATTTTTTAAGAGGGAAAGCTTGTGTTAACAGCAAAGGTCACGGAAAGCTGTGAGAAGTCCCCCGTCCCGTCCCCCCGTCCCCCCCCACAGCGTAAAGCGTGTCCAGGACATGGGCTCAGCCCCGTAATCTAAGCAGTGTGTCCCCTATGTGTGTAATACAGTAATATGGGACATTACTGCCCCAGGACCAGGTGATGACACTTGAACCCTATACTTTATGGCAGCATGTGTGTGTTAGCATGGGCTTGTTTGACAGACTTAGTCCTGAAGACTCATCAGGATTTGGGGTTTTCAAATGGAGACCTACAAGCAAAGTGATAGGAGGGTCTCTTTGAACATGATCCTTTAATGTCTATTATCACACAGACACACACATACACAGACTGTACACTGACATGGACACAGACAGGGAGACAGACACACACAGACTGTACACTGACATGGACACAGACAGGGAGACAGACACACACAGACTGTACACTGACATGGACACAGACAGGGAGACACACTGACATGGACACAGACATGGGACACAGACACACACAGACTGTACACTGACATGGACACAGACAGGGAGACACACTGACATGGACACAGACACACACACAGACTGTACACTGACATGGACACAGACAGGGAGACACACTGACATGGACACAGACACGGACACACACACACTGACATGGAGACAGACAGACACTGACATGGAGACAGACAGACACTGACATGGAGACAGACACAGACTAAAGGTTACTCCTGAGACTAAACTCAGAACAAGAAGGAATAAACAGGGAAACAAGGGAGAGGAGAAAGAGAACGCCCGAGGGGAGGACGGCGGCAGGAAGTCAAGAACAGATTGGCCTTGATTTCTCACATCACAAAGAAAGTGCGAGGATAAGGAAGGCTATAATCATGTTAGCACCCGCCCCCCTTCCACCTCCCCCCTCCTCCATCCCAGTCCCCCTATTTCGGCTCCCTCCATCTCCAGAGTGGTCATCTGTTGATTACACGTTATATTTACCTCCGCTGTCTGGCTCTGGCCAGCGCGTACACACACACACACACACACACACACACTCAGGCATACATACATAAATATTTAATCAAATAAATAAACCAGTTCACAGAGAGGCCCTTTCTAATCAAGTGACATCCATCAGAGAAGACTGTGTGGAAGAGGCCTTGTGGCGGGTGGCTACTGAGCATGCTCAGAACGTGGCGTTGCGTGTATTTATAGGAGGGTGGGGGGGGGGATATACGCTCCATGTCCCATTACGGGAGAAGGGCTATCCTTTCGCCCGCGCTCCTATTACTCCCCCTATCATTTCCCCAAATCTAAAACCTGTTTTCAATCAACACTGCCAAACGAGTGCCTGTCGAAGTGGGCTGGGGGGGAGTGTGGAGGTAGAGCTGGACAGTGCGAGCAGGAAGGAGAGGGAGAGAGAGAAGGAGAGCAGACGGATGGAGGGCCCTTTCCTTCTTTCTCTCGGTGATTGGAGCGATTGGAGCGTTTTGCATTCCCCGTGTGTGTGTGATTGAATCCGTCTCCTAAATTAGGGCTGTCGACTGGAGGAGCCGAGCCTCCTTAACGCCCCGCGCCCATGCTACGCTGCCTTCCTGTGTGTGTGTGTGTGTGTGTGTGATTGTGAGAATGTTAATATTAATGTGATATGTTTATAAAAGGTAAGGCGTGCGGCAATTGTGGCCCTGATTGCCAGTGCGTGTGCGTGCGGCCTCACCCTTCCCACTGGCGAGCGCGTGATCCCAGTCGAAGATGAATCTGTAGAAGCACAGCTGGTTGTAGAGGGCCTTCTCAGAGTACTGTGGAGAGAGAACACACACGCCTTCATTATCACAAACAATATTATCGGAACAACACGTTTAGACCAATTACGAGTCCCGTTTCATCGCGTCGCAAGCACGGGTAACCACTAAACATGTGACGGAGGCAAAGAATCTTTCAGCAGGTTAAACGACTGCTTCACTTCTCTCACAGAGATGGAAAAAGCACAAGCCTTCCTACTCATCCTCCATTCTTCTAACCCTTTTCTCTTTCCTCTCCCTTCATATATTCTCCCTACTCCCCCCCCCCTCCTTCCTTTAACTCCCTCCCCTCTCTGACATAATAAAGCAGGATACAAATTTGTTTGGTTTGTTAATCTCTGCGGCAATTAACTCTAGCCACACAACTGCCTGCCAGAGAGAGAGAGAGAGAGACAAAGGGAAAGAGACAAGAGGAATGGGTGAGAGACAACAAGTGAGGGAGGGAGAGAGAGGAGCGAGCAGAAGGCGTGAGAGACACAAACAGAGAGAGAGAGAGAGGAAAAAGGAGGGAGAGAGTGTTAAAGAGAATGGGATCAGCCCTAAAATTACCTCCTTCGTAATAGTTTGTTGTGATAAGCCATTGTGAGAGCGGCAGCCGAACAGCAGTTGCTGTCAATTTGATTAGCCATTATACTGCATGTTTAATTGCAGCTATCGGGTCGTCATTTCCCCCTGTTCAACTGAAGAGGCCATGAGACGCCCCAACCACACACACACACACACGTCAGGTGTGTGTGTGTGTGGAGGATGCCGTTATTATGATGCCATTTCCCTGTGTGTGTGTGTGCCGTGGCCACTTGCAATGCGTGTATGGTGATGACTGAAGACTGGAATGGAATGTGTGTGTGTGTACGTTTCGGCATGGTTGCGTGTCCAGCCTGTGTGTGTACTGGGGGTGTGTGGGTGTGTGTTTAATGGCCCTCTATGGCTGTCCATGTAGACCGCACAGCTGTTGACCCACGATGCACTGCCTGGTCAACGACTAAGTGATGCATCCCATAATGGAGCAATGGTTACCGTTGCCAATGCAAAGCTGTTCAGGCACAAACAACACACACACTCCCTCTCTAATATGCAGTACACAACACACACACACACACACACACACTCTCTCTCTCTCTTTCTGTGTGTGATTGTGGGTGGGCTAGAGAACTTACAGACTTTGACTGACAGGTGTCAAAAAGGCGTGGCTAAGATGTTACAGGTCGTTATTGAATTTAGAGCCCCCACACCAATCACACACACATCAAAACACAACCCCCCTCCCCCCTCACACACACACACACAATACACACACACACAGTGAGCTTCGTCACTCGGCTCACTGCTTTGTTCCAGTACTGACACCGTTTCAATTTGCACCACAAATCTGCAGCATTTTCAGGCTGGCTGCCTAAAGAGCAAACCAGCTGTGAAATTGCCTCTCTCTCTCGGGCGCTTTGGCCCCCCCCACCCTCCACAGCTCCCCTCTTCCCTAACTAGCTACCGCCTCACCCAGCGTACACACACGTCCATAGAGAACGTGCACTTCCCTTTGCCATGCGGGGCGAACCCGAAGACTACAGGGGCAAAAAGGGTGGAGGGAGAGAGAAAGGGACCAGAGACAGCGAGTGTGTAAGAAACAGAGAGAGAAAGAAGGAGATAAAGAATATCAATTGGTCTAAATCACTAAACCACAGCCAACAGTCTAAAATGGCCCACTGCTGCTCAGACAATAGACTCAGCACTCAAGATTCTCCCTCAGACACACAAACACACTATACATTTAATAAATTCAATCTCCTACACACACGCACACACTCAACAATCTCTAAACACTAAAGTACCAGATGGTCGCATTCTATTCGGATAAGGGCACTGTAATAGTCAGGTGTGTGTGTGTGTGTGTAGTCCTGTAGGTCATAAAATATGTGTGCTCACAAACATAGCAACTATCCAACTTCTGATGGCGCTGGGTCAAAATGTCACCTCTGAGAGCCATAGAAGTATACCTACACTTTCCTCTCCTAACAGTACCAGCTCCCCCCCCCACCCTGACCTAATCACACCCCACCCCGCCAACACACTCACACTCGCACACACACACACACAACGGCTGCAGCTGCAGTTGAGAAAGGTGGAGAGAGAAAGAGAGAGAGGCAAGGATAGAATTACGTGGGGAAAAAAGTGGAGGGAGAAATGTGGAGGGAGAGACGGGGAGAGAGGGATGTAGAGAGAGATGCAGAGAGATAGACAGCGAAGGAGAGAATGGCAGAGAGAGAGAGAGAGAGAGAGAGAGAGAGAATGTGTGATAGAGGAGGGTAAGGCAGAGAGAGGGTGATATAGGAGAGAATGTGAGAGTAAGGCAGAGAGAGAGAGAGAGAGAGAGAGAGAGAGAGAGGGAAAGAATGTGTGATAGAGGAGAGTAAGGCAGAGAGAGAGAGAGAGAGAGAATGTGTGATAGAGGAGAGTAAGGCAGAGAGAGAGAGAGAATGTGTGAGAGGAGAGTAAGGCAGAGAGAGAGAGAGAGAGGGTGATATAGAAGAGAGAATGTGTGATAGAGGAGAGTAAGGCAGAGAGAGAGAGAGAGAGAGAGAGAGTGAGAGAGAGAGAGAGATAGAGAATGTGTGATAGAGGAGAGTAAGGCAGAGAGAGAGAGAGAATGTGTGATAGAGGAGAGTAAGGCAGAGAGAGAGAGAGAGAGAATGTGTGATAGAGGATAGTAAGGGATAGAAAACATCCCGTTCCTCGTTAGCAGTGTGAACGGAGGCGGGGAGGGGGGGTGTACATACCAGCGGCGTAATCGCTGCCGCTGGTTCGAGTAGTCACGGCGATCAGCTTCACAAGCCACCATAATGAGTCAATATATGTAAATCTTTACTCGGCAAACACGGCGGGAAACAAAGCCATTTAACTGGAGCCCGCGCCCGCTGCCTCTGCCGATTCAGCTCCGGTAATTTCTCCCCATTGAAATGCATAATTGCCTGCTATTTGAAGATATTCATGCTCAATTTTTGAAATTAATTTCAATTGGGGGGAAATGTAGAAATGTCAGCTCCAGTGAAAGGGATTTGATTTCAATTATCCTCGCTCAAAGGACTGTGATTTCCAAATACACTTAAGCAAAATTATGACAAGAATTTTTGTTCGGCGAAAATTCAGTGTTTAAAGAGCGATTAGGCGATAATGGCCCGGCTTTGAGCCGGGAGTGAATGCAGCCGTCTCTGTCTGAAAGGCACTCAATTATCTCTGATTGCTCCCGCTATAATGTATCAAATAGAGATACCTGCTATTGCCGTAATTTGTGTGAAAATTAACATGCTGCAATTTCCACTAGAGGGAAAAAAGAGCTCTAATGGGTGCCTGAGCGTACATCAATAAAACTGGGGGAGAGAGAGGGAGAGACAGAGGGAGAGAGAGGCTGAGGAAGAGAGAGAGAGAGAGAGAGAGAGGGAGAGAGGGAGAGGCAGAGGGAGGCTGAGGAAGACAGAGAGAGAGAGAGAGAGAGAGGGGCAAGATAGAGAGGAGAAAAGGAAAGGGTGGGAGGTAGAGAGTGAGAGAGGGAGGGAGAGAAGAGAGAGAAAGTGTGGGAGAGAGGAAGAGAGAGGGAGGGAGGGTTGAAGGGAGGGATACAAAGTGAGGGAGAGCACAAGGAGGGGAGGGGAAGAGAAAGAAAGGGAAGGGGACGAGGGAGAGAGAACGGAATAAAGGGAAAATGAAAAGACAAATACAGCATGTGTGAATGTGTGTGTTAGAGAGAAAGAGAGAGAGAGAGACAGAGATGCTGCACCCCACATTAGTGCTGACAGGAAGGGGAGCGTGTTAGAGATAGATAGAGTAAGAGAGAGGGGAGGGAAAGAGGGAGAGAAAGAGAAATTTAATTTACTGAAAATATTACAAATTGCACCTGTGCATAACTCCCCCAAATTACTTACCAATCAATGCAGAGTGCCTATTACTCCCCCATTACATGGAGATCAGATCACTCTCAGAATTTGTCCAAGAGAGGGGGGGGTAGGGAGAGAGAGAGAGAGAGAGAGAGGAGAGAGAGAGAGAGGGAGAGAGAGGAGAGAGAAAGGAGAGAGAGAGAGGGTGAGAGAGAGAGAGAGAGAGAGAGAGGGGAGAGCGACAAAGAGAGAACGAAGGCAGATGAAGGGAGAAAGATAGGCCCGGAGTTAGACTGAGAGGAGAGAGAGAGTGAAGAGAGAAGGGAGAGGAAGGGGAGGCTCGAAAAACAGCAATGCAGCAATAAGGGGAGGAGAGAGATACTGGGGGAACAAGCGGAGACAACAGGAGAGAACAGTGCCGGGGATGGAGAGAAGAGGAACCCAGGGGGAACACAAACCCAGGACCTGGGATGAGAGGGAAGGCCAGTAGCAGGGGATGTGGAGGGGTGAGTTAAATGTTTTATTCAGTCGGCAGTTTAAAGTGCCCGGGTCTTCAGGCACAGAGAGCCAAGACTAAGTGGCTATGGTGACAAGAGAAATTGGCCTTTTGGTTTTCAACCTGTCGCCACATAACCAGACACACAGATAAGCAGAGAGAGAGAGAGAGATAGAGGCAGAGAGACAGGGAGAGAGAGACAATGAGAGAGAGACGGCGATAGAGAGAGGGAGATAGAGAGAGAGGGGGAGAGAGAGAGAGAGAGAGAGGAAAGCAGAAGAAGACACGGTGGAGGGACGGATGAAATGAAAAGAACGGGAAGAGAAAATGCAGGGAGAGGGAGATGGGGGAGAGGGGAGGGACAGATGGGAGGGAAGGCAGAAGAGGCAAGGAGAAGCAGGAGAGGGGAGGCATGTAGGACTGGAACAGAAGGGGAAGAAAATCACTGAAAATCTCAAAGGGAGAATCTCTTTCGGGTCACCAGTGCAGTTTAACCAAGTGTCCATAGAGCGTCTGTGAGGTGAGCATGGCGGCTTTACGGCTGAATGTAACAGTGAGCCAGCGTTAACACGCACGCTGCCAGAGGAGCCTCTCATCATTGGCTGTGTTTGGATACAAATATTGAACGACCAAAACGGTGTGGACAGAGAGTGTGTGAGAGGAGCGGCGAAAAGTAGCAGGATAGAGGAAGGAGAAGAGACCACCTCGGCTCCTTAACTGACTCCATAGCACCATCACCTGGACAAACCGTCTGCAACACATGGGAACTCCTGTGTGTGTGTGTGTGTGTGTGCTTGCGTGCGTGCGTGCGCTACCTCGGGTCGGAGAGTGGCTTTGGTACAGGCAGGGCAGATGGGCCCGTGGCGGGAGAAGGAAATGGGAAGCCTCCTGGTGCGGTTCTGACAGGCCTGGTCCTCACACAGCAGCCAGCCCTGGGAGAGGGAGGGAGGGACATGCATCACACACATCCTACAGCACACCTGCATCACACACATCCTACAGCACACCTGCATCACACACATCCTACAGCACACACATCCTACAGCACCTGCATCACACACATCCTACAGCACACCTGCATCACACACATCATACAGCACACCTGCATCACACACATCCTACAGCACACCTGCATCACACACATCCTACAACACACCTGCATCACACACATCCTACAACACACATCCTACAGCACACCTGCATCACACACATCCTACAGCACACCTGCATCACACACATCCTACAGCACGTTTATCACACACCCCAAATCACTCAAACATTATAGACACATCTGCGTTAGGCTTGTATTCTTTTCAGGTACAGCCCTGGACTCCCATGTGATTAGGACCCCCCCGGATGAGTCAGTGCCCCTAGACAGGTGCAGTGCATCTCCTCTCTCTGCCTCCATCTCCAGCCTAGTCATTACAGGGGATCTTGGGGGTTAGGAGGGGGTTAATACCCATCTAATAACAGACCCCAGCACCATTGCCTTCTTTTTTCTCTTTGCTTCTATCCATCCATCCATAGGCTGGCTGGAGCCAGTGCTGCACCTGTCTCTTAATGTCTTTCACACAGAAACCATCAGCACCGTCACACCCTCGTCATCCACACACACACACACACACCCTCGTCACACATTGACCAACAGACACACACACACCATCACCACCATACCCTCGTCACCACATCACACCCATCCCATCACACCCATGCTCATCACCAGCATACGTGCCACCATCAACCCCAACAACACACAAAACCCCTCAATAACACACACACACACACCCCAAGGCTTCCTGCGAGAGGAAGTGATGGAAGAGCACTGGACAGCTCTTTCCCCGTCTCTTCTCAATTACAATTATTTCAAGCAGTCTGATTAACTGAAGGGTCTTTATATGCTTATCAGTCTTATTAGCCTGTTAACACACACACACACACACACACACACCCTTATCTCCCAGGTGTGTGTGAGCCAGCTGAGTGAAAGCCCCCAGCATTGTGTGTCTGACCGGTATCAGAACTAACAGAGACACATTTCCCATGATCCTCAGCCCTGTGAGTAGTCCCTCTGGCGTTGTTGAGATAATTAATCCAGGCCCAGAGGCTTGTGGGTAAAGCTGTGAACTCTGGGAGATGGTAATTGAATTGAGACATATGTGCATGTTTGGTTTTCATTTGGTGGGGATGGGGACCGACGAGGTGTGTGTGTGTGTGTGTGGTATCAGTGTATGAGTGTTTGATCCCCTGCCCCTTTGTGTTTGGAAGGACATCAGACTAAGCACACACTGATATTCCCATGGGGGAGAGCTGGAACCACACACACACACACACACACACACACACACACACACAGACACACAGAAACCTGCATACCACAGTGCTCCAGACACACTTCGACTCCCCACAATGTCCCTCTACTCTGCTAGTTCTGCCCAATGACCCAAAATCCATCAGAAAAGATGAAATATATCCTCTCTCGATCACACTCAAGGGTAGAGTTTAAGAAAAGATATCCCGAATCGGAGCAAGATAAAAACAGGCTGTGTGGGAAAATAGGGAGACAAAACAAGAAGAAAAAAACATCTAATTGAAGCATTAAGTTGCAGAAACTGAGAGGGGGAGTGAGAGAGAGAGAGCGAGCGAGACAGAGAGGGAGAGAGAGAGAGCACGTGAGGGAGAGAGAGAGAGAGAGAGCGAGGGAGACAGATGGAGAATAAAGGCTCATAATTGCATAATTACACCAGTGGATACCTGACACACTGAATGCAGACGTCAAATGAGTTCCACATCATTTAACCAAACAGAGCCAGGACCGGGCCATGACAAGCCCCAGACAGAAACACTTCCACCCGCTCTCTCCGCTTCCCCTCTTCCTCTCTCCACCACCCTCTCCCTCTGACCCGTCACCTCCCCCCTCCCCTCTTTCTAATGATTCCACTGTCCCTCTGATCACCCATGCAGTCTCTCATCTTCTCTCTCTCTCTCTCTCTACCTCCATCACAGCTGTTCATCTGCACATCCATTTTTACCTATTGGTGATCTGGTTGGCATGGTGACCTCAGGAATTCGACAAAGTCGTCTTCACCTGCACAAACCCTGTCCCCCTTCTCAATGCGTACACAATTGTGTGGAGGATCAGAGAGGGGCATCTAGCTGGCTTTGAGGTTTGGTAATCAACACTCCCACAAAACCCAATAGGTTTGAACCCAGTCCACTTAACTCACACACACTCACACACACAAGGGTACAAACCAGTCCTTTCTGTAGACAGTCATTCACACACACAGGAACACACACACGGACACAGTGAATAGGGCTCCAACCAGTCCACTTTGTACGTCCGACGCTTAATCAAAGCTTCTCCATTCAGCAATTTGACCTTTTGTTCAAAATAGGATTATCACCTTCTTCCCTTTTATTCACTCTTTCTGTTCATCCCTCCCTCCCCTCCTCTTCTGCCCCTCTGCCTGTTTCCAGGGGCGACCCACATGACGAGGGTAATTGCAATAATTTGTTAAACGCCATGGCAACGGTGGTTAGACGGGGGCAAATAGGTGGTGGGAGGGGGGGGGGTTTGGAGCGAGTGACTCTCATTTCGCCAGAGACAGCAGGAGAAAGAGGGGGGAAAGGATGACAAACGGAGAGTGAAGAGAGAGAGAGAGAGAGAGAGAGAGAGAGAGCGAAAGAAAGAGAGAGAGAGAAAGGGCAGGATGGAGGGATGGAGAGAGAACGAGTGTTTGCCCAGTCTCGGAGAGACGGTTTATTGATAATAGTGGGGGGGGCTGGAGGTAATTTCACTAATGATTAATGTCCCTGTGGTCCAAGGTAGGAGGCTCACACATACACACACACAAGCCAGGCTTTCACTCTATCTGCCCAGACAAACAGCTCTATTTGAGCTCTTCCCCGGACTGAAAGGAATCCTTAATTACACAATATTACCCCTCTTCATCGCCCCCTGTGTGTGTGCTCTGCCCACTGTAGTTTGGGCTGCCAGTGTGTGTGTGTGTGTGTGAGGTAAGTATTCAGTGGTAGCAGCTGTTTCACACGTCGTGACAAAGGGGGAGAGGGGCTTGTTCCCCCCACATTCACCACTCTAATTGATTTCTGCTCAGCCCTGTGGGAGAGTAACACCCCCCCACCCCCCAAGCCCCCCTCCCTGTACACACACACAGACAAAAATTACACTCCCCCCTCAACTAAACACTCCTTAAAGCCTCACACACCACCAGAGAACTCCTTCAATCGGACACTCTAGCGCATTCCACTGTCTCTAGAACCACTGCAATGCAGCGTTACTGAATCCCTGGGAGAGTTCTAGAACATGTACCTACACCTATTAGTACACCAGCTTCCGCCTCGGCCCCAGCCTCGGCCCCAGCCTCGGCCCCAGCATGGAAAGAATGTATGCTACTCTGGGAGATAAAGCTCAACCAGATTTGCCAGCTGGCTGCCTGGCCTGAGTTTGTGCTCCAGCCATAGTATTATAGTATAAAGGAGCTTTAAATCAAATCCATTTGCAGCCCTGCAGGTGGGCAAAAGGTGAATGTGTGTGTGAGAGAGAACAGTGGGAAAGTGTTTGGCATTCAGCAGAGAAGAGGGACAAACAAACTACCGTTCTGAGCTGATCCCGGCAGAAAACCTTTGCCACTAAAAAAGCCCAGACCCTAACCTCCCTCCCTCCCTCCTTCTCTCCCTCCAGTACTCACACTATAGTACTTCTTGACGTGTCGCCGGATGTCGAGCAGCAGTTTGTTGCAGATGTTGACGGGGTGGTTGATAGGGCGCCCCTCACAGGGCACGTGGCAGCACCGCAGCAGGCTGGGCTCGGCTTTCACATCCTGGAACACAAATATGACATCAGCTACAGGGTTACACACATACACACACACACACATGCAGGGACACACACACACAGACAAGCACACAGCTGAGACAAGGACACACACGCACGGGGGACACAAAAGAACACTCACACGCACACACTCAAACCTCAAATCCTACTTAAACCCGGTGATCTAAACCAGCAGCCTCTCAGGTAGGAGGGGAGGGGTGAAGGCAGGGAGGCAGGGAGGCAGCAGTGGGGCTTTTGTGAGCGCTGACGGGCCGGTCAGAGGCTGGTGCCCGAGCCGTGCAGCCTCTTGACAGCCCTGGCTTTCAGTTAACTAAATGGCCTCTTGACACAATAAAAATGTCAGCCTCCTACACCAACAATTACGGCAGCAGAGCACCTTTAAACAGGACACGCTGCGTTCCTTCTCCATTAGTCTCAGGTCCACTGGCAGCTTCCAACAGGGCGCAAACACCCGCACATACAAACTTCCACGGCTGTATTCCGTGGGGGGTCCTCGAAGGAGAACGTTTATGCGGCGTGCTTGTGCGAGTCGTCGCAGGCTTTTCAGTGAGGGTGTGAGTGAAGTCACCAGAAGCCCATGCCACACACACACACACACGTGATATCTCACTAAAGTTCCTCCGTTGTACGAGGTGGTTACTTCCTCAGCTGAGCCCTCAGAGAGAGCAGGCCCGCAGAGGAGACCTCGTCTGGGCCCGGCCGTGAGGTGAGGGCCCTATCCTTTT
Source organism: Mallotus villosus (assembly GCA_903064625.1). Classification (NCBI taxonomy): domain Eukaryota; kingdom Metazoa; phylum Chordata; class Actinopteri; order Osmeriformes; family Salangidae; genus Mallotus; species Mallotus villosus. Next base: position 295,991 of record CAEFZP010001908.1, on the reverse strand, counting down.
GTCATCCTTATACGGTTTTCAACTGTCCTTACAACCAACTCAACATCACACACAAACACGGGAGCCCCCCCACGCACACACACACATCTGTGGTAAGTCCTGGATCGTAGGGGGACTACGTGAAGCAGGACATGCAATGATATGCCTCTCTTATCTGTTGTCCCCCCCCCATTCCTCTCCCTTATTTCTCTTCGATTTTATGATCTTCTTTTGGCCTGGTTAGGATGAAAGTGGCCTCCTTCCCTCTCCCACCACCACCCCCCCTCCCCCATCCCCCCTCCCCCATCCCCCTCCACGACCAGAAGAATCCTTGCGTCTCAAAGCATTAGTTTTGATAGCTGTGCTCGTCCTCCATCCCTCCCTTCCTCTTGGACGTGTGTGTGTGTGTGTCCATCCCCCCCTCTCGAACTCCCTGACAGCTACGCACTGTCCATCTCTCGCTCTCCTCCCTGCATCTCTCCTCCCTGCATCTCTCCTCCCTGCATCTCTCCTCCCTGCATCTCTCCTCCCTGCATCTCTCCTCCCTGCATCTCTCCTCCCTGCATCTCTCCTCCCTGCATCTCTCCTCCCTGCATCTCTCCTCCCTGCATCTCTCCTCCCTCCATCTCTCCTCCCTGCATCTCTCCTCCCTGCATCTCTCCTCACTGCATCTCTCCTCCCTCCATCTCTCCTCCCTCCATCTCTCCTCCCTGCATCTCTCCTCACTGCATCTCTTCTCCCTGCATCTCTCCTCCCTGCACCTCTCCTCCCTGCATCTCTCCTCCCTGCATCTCTCCTCCCTGCATCTCTCCTCCCTGCATCTCTTTGTGGTGTGTTTGTGGAGCAGAGTCAAGGCCTGTCCGTCCTCTCCTCCTCTCCGGAGTATTTAGACCCTGTTCACCAGCCTAATTACCTAACTGCCTTATCCGCACTGCCCGGGACAGCCTGTGAGAGATGTGTATGTGTGTATGTGAGAGAGTGTGTGTGTGTGTGTGAGTGTGTATGTGAGAGTGTGTGTGTGTGTGTGTGGGAGTGTGAGTAGTCTGGGCCAGTAGAAGACGGGTGAGGGCTGTTGTCAGTTTTATGAGTTTTCTCTGAGATGAGACAAGGCTGCAAGGCAGCTCCTCGTTTGGGGAGAACACACACAAACAAATAATTATCCTCTTTCCAACGGCCTTGGCCTGAGAGTGTGTGTGTGTGTGTGTGTCTGTGTGGAGGGGATGCCGTTTGAAGTCTAAGTCTAAACTATGCCAATGAAAACAGAGTCTTTATCTGAGATGACCCAACGTCTAAAAATATAGGGAGAGCTGTAACATAGAACCCTACCTCACCAGGGCTTAGGAGTGGCTCGACCTTACACACACACACACACAGTACACACACACACACACACAGTATCTTGATATTTATGGCTGTTTTCTATTGAGATAACATATATATAAAAATCAACAACAAGATCATAAATATTTCAGTTTATCAGTGACACAATCCACCCCACCGATGGCTGTTTGGTATCGAACTCTCCTTATAGAAGTGGTTTAGTGTGTGTGCACATCAGTCTGACGGCGTGTGTTTCAGCCCGTGTGTGTGTGTGTGTGTGTGTGCGAGCGCTCCGGGACTCACCGCTCCGTCGAACACGTTGTCGTAGACGTTGTCGCCGCGGCAGCGCGGGCAGGCGAGGGTGAACCTCTCGCAGTCCCGGTACCTCTCCTCGTCTGTCAGCTGGGCGGCCGCGCCCACAAAGCCCTCCCCCTCCTCCTCCCTCTGGTGCTGCACCTGGCTCCGGAACTGGGACGGGTCCAGGCCTGACACACACACACACACACACACACACACACTGTGAAAAAACCCCTCTGTGCACACTCTGCTCCAGACCTGATGAGAAGCAGCCCCCCACACCCCAGAGTGAAGACGTGTGGAGCCGGCAGAGTGTTTGGGGGACCCCCACACTGTTCTCACCCAGCCAGGTGGCGATGAGGACCCCGTCGATGCCCTCGATGGGCTCACAGATGCGGCCCACCACCGGGTGCACCTGCTGGGCCAGGTAGTACTGTGTGTCCAGGCTGAGGCCGGCCTGCTTCTGGAGCTGCTCCAGGGCGTAGGCCCTCTGGCTGGGCCCCAGGTTCGAGCCGTCCTGGAGGGAAAGGAGAAGGGAGAGAGAGAGAGGAATAAAGAGGTACCTGTGTGTTAATAATATACACCCTTTGTATTTGACTGATCCAGGCACCTTGACTGACAGGTTCAGGTGTCTTTGCAGACACACACACACACACACCTGGCAAATGACATAGGAGACGGTGTCTCCAGCTTTGACGCGCCGCCCCTCCTGGGTGTTGATCCACAGGGCAACGTGGACATGAGGGAGACTCTTCTTATCTGGGTAGTCCTGGGGGTCCTTGGTCAGGGCCTGGAGTGTGTGTGTGTGTTGGGGGCACATAGGTTAAATGTATTTAATGTTGTTGGACGGAGACAGAGAGAGAGAGAGACAGAAAGGGAGACTCACTGAGAGAGCACTCAGCAACACGTTAACAGTACAGGTGGTCTCTGGTGGCTGTGACCCACCTTGTGGATCTCGTACTGGCTGAGGGGCACGGACCCGCTGGCCACCTTCTCCCCCACCTCCACCAGGTGACGCTGGATGTTCTCCACGATGGCATCACGGTTCTGGTCCGACAGGATCTGACCAATCACGTAGCTGAGGAGGCGGAGAGGACAGAGGGGACACCGTCAGGAGGACGGGACAGACTGACGGGTCAGAAGGAAAGAACCGAAGGAGAGGAGAGGACCGACAGCCGTAAGAAAGACAAGGGGCTCTGAGAAGAAGGAGATCAGATGGGGAGACGAGGTGAAAGGAGAGACACGCGGAAGGAGGGGAAGAAAGAGAGAAGGTGTGTGGAGGAGGAGTAGAGGGGGGGGGTCACTGACTTGCCACACTCCTTGGCCAAGTCGCACCAGTCCCTGCGCACGATGTCCAGGCCCTTCAGCTCCTGCTTGGTGGTGTAGCGGCCGTCAGCCTGCGGCTCCACCACCAGGGCGGCGTACTTCTTCTTCTTGAGCAGCAGCAGGGACTTGAACACGCCGTCGATGTCGATCTCCAGCAGCTTGTACAGCTTGTTCACCTCCGCCTTCACCTGAGCGTGGGACACACACACACACACACACACAGTTAACACACACACAAGCGCTAAATGCCATATACAGTTCACGCCCACACGCGCACACAAAGTAAACACGAGCAGTTAACGCACCCACACAGTTAAAATACACAGTTAACACACACACTACACAGAGATTAAAATACTGTTTAAATACCCGAGGCATGAAGCCCACAGCTATATGAGAACATCCATTGCAGTTACCCCTGGGCTAAAGATAGCCTGGCACTGGATTAACCTGAGTTCACACAGACATCTGTTAGCGCTGGGCTAAGCACCGTGGTTTTGATGATTTATTTGCGCTAGTCCTCACAGGGTCTGTGCTGGCTGTTGGCCTCTTACCCACCCACCCTCCACCTCCCTCTCTCTCTCTGTCTGTCCCCCTCGCCTTCTCTCTTCCCCTCCCAATCCCTTCATCTTTCCATCTCATCCCTTCCCATCTCTCCTACCCTCTCTCACTCCTTTGGCCTCCTTGGTTCTACCCCCCCCCCATCCCTTCTCCTCACCTTGTTGCCCAGCTTGTACACTTCCTCCAGAGTGTTGCTGTTGGTGTTGATCATGATGGAGTCAGTGTCCCCGTAGATCACTTCCAGGTTCATCTGAAAAGACGTGGACAGGAAGTCAGGGGTCACAGGAAGTGACCTACAACCGCTATTGATCCTGGTCAATGAGTAAACATCTATAGACGATCTGATTGCAAGTCAGTAGCTTACCTTCTGGACCAGATCTTTGGTGTGCATTAGAATCTGAAGAGGGAAAAAAATGAAAATACTCAAATGAACTAAACAATGAAACACTAATTAGAGGATTTATTGCCCTTGATGTGGTCCGTGTGTGTGTGTTAAAGCGTAGGTAATCTGTAATTAAATGGCGGATAATTGGCTAAGAGGTCTATTAGAGGCTTGCTGTGATGGACCTATAGCCCCCCCCCACACACACACACACACAAGTGACTGCTAATGGCCTCAGTCACCTGTAGAGTGAGCGACGGACAACAACAAAAAAGCGAGGGAAGGAGAAAACAGACAACGGGAACGTGTGAAGGAAGGGAGAGAGGACGAGAGAGAGAGAGCGAGAGAGAGAGAGAGCGAGGACGAGAGAGAGAGCGAGGACGAGAGAGAGAGCGAGGACGAGAGAGCGAGAGAGAGAGACGAGAGAGCGAGAGAGGACGAGAGAGAGAGCGAGGACGAGAGAGCGAGAGAGAGAGCGAGGACGAGAGAGAGAGCGAGGACGAGAGAGCGAGAGAGGACGAGAGAGCGAGAGAGAGAGCGAGGACGAGAGAGCGCGAGAGCGAGGACGAGAGAGAGAGCGAGGACGAGAGAGCGAGAGAGCGAGGACGAGAGAGAGAGCGAGGACGAGAGAGCGAGAGAGAGAGAGCGAGGACGAGGAGAGAGAGCGAGGACGAGAGAGAGAGCGAGGACGAGAGAGAGAGCGAGGACGAGAGAGAGAGAGAGCGAGGACGAGAGAGTGCGGCAGAGTGGAAGCAGGATGGAAGATAAAGAGGCGTTCAGAAGGGAGAGATGAGAGAGAAGCAGCAGCTCTTCACAGCCATGAAGCCACTCCAAGCAGGGAGAGAACAGAGGAGGGGGAGAGAAGATGATTTGTCCCGAGATGAACAAAAGAGAATTGTGTTAACACAGGGCTGTGTGTGGTGTGTGTGTGTGTGTGCACGCGTGCGTGCGTCCTCTGCAGCTGAGGGATCCTAACAGGTGGTGGGGGAGTTGTCCAGGGGTCCAGGGGTGGGGGGTGGGTGGGGTGAAGGGCTAATCTGGGGGGGGTGAAAGAGGCTGGACGCAGTGTGACCTGTCACCAGCAATATGCTCCTCAATCAACCTCCCCTACACATCCAGGTCTCTCTCACACCAGCATGCACACACACTCCTCCATAGGGACAAGGACAGGGCTATTTCAGAGAGTGAGAGGTGGTGGTGGGGGGGGGGCGGGGGGGGTTCCACTCCCTGAAACCAGAGTGGGTCTTAAGCATGCTTTATGGGCTGTTACATACCTCTGGTTGCGGAGGAGAAGTTTGAGTAATGACAGAACAGCCTCTCCCATTAGTGACCATCGCCAAGGTCATCTCACTCATTTCCACGTGCCTGCGCGCGCGTGCACGCACACACACACACACACACGTATTCTCTCCATATGGATGTGGGAGGTTGAAGGAGCGATAAGGAGAGTAGAAAGAAAGGAGACAAAGTTAGCTGAATAAAGGAGGAATGAGTGAAAGAGGGAGGAACGGGTGAAGTGAAACAGCAGAGCGGAGACAGAGAGGAGAGGGAGAGGAGAGAGAGGAGAGACGGAGTGGAGAGAACGGAGAGGAGAGAGAGGAGAGACGGAGAGGAGAGACAGAGAGGGAGAAACAGAGAAGGAGAGAGAGGAGAGACGGAGAGGAGAGACAGAGAGGAGAGAGAGAGGAGAGACGGAGAGGAGAGACGGAGACAGAGAGGTAGAGACAGAGAGGTGGGCCTATGTTTAGACCTAAATGGCCTTTATCCAGCTTTATAGGCGTCTTCACTGTGCAGAGCAGCAAGTCGTTATCACATGCTTTCAACATTACCACAGAATTAAGAGACGGAGGGAGGACAGGACAGGACAGAGGGAGGGTGCAGGGAAAGAACGAGAGGGAAGGAGAGATGGTAGCGAGGTGTGAAGGAGAGCGAGGTGAGGATGTGTTGATGTAATTCATGTGTGGACTCATTTAGCCTGGTTTTCCATGTGCTGTCAGTTACAACAGGAGGGACTGCTTAAGGAATGACCCCAGTGAAAGACAAGTCGTTTGACCATGACTGCGGTATGTGAATGTGTGTGTGTGTGTGTCTGTTGGACAGCTCATCTTTAAACACATACCCCCCCAAAATATGGATCAATCCAAACACAGGGCCGCAGGGGGTGGAGGGGTGTGTGTGTGTGTGTGTGCGTGTTCTGCACTCAGCAGCGTACATACCGGACATATCCACCACAAACAACTGAGAAAGCACGGGGAGGACTCCTGTTACAGCTCCAGACACGCCGGGGTATTGAGTCAACTCAAGCACCGCCCAGCGCCTTTACTGGACGCGTGTCTGTCCCCAGTCTCTCGGCCCTGACCGGTCTCTCGGCCCTCCCCGGTCTCTCGGCCCTCCCCGGTCTCTCTGCCCTACCCGGTCTCTCTGCCCTGACCAGTCTCTCGGCCCCCCCCGGTCTCTCGGCCTCCCCTGGTTTCATCCCTTACAGAGATGAAGGCAAAATCAACGGGCCTCTGTATCTCTCTTGTTCTCTCTCTCTCTCTTTCACCACTTTACCTTCTCCATGTCACTTGTTCCTCTCTGTCCCCTGTGAAGTGTCCCTGCCTGCCCAAAGCCCCACCCCCCTCCTGTCACAGCTGTGTAATTAGGCAGGTCAGCAAATTAGCGGCTAGCACTGACGGCGCCTCCTGAAGAGCCCGGGGCCAGGAGAAACACACACACACACACACTGCTGTGTGGGAGACATCCTCATCCTTCAGATGCCTGCCTGCCTGCCAGGGGTCAGGGTTCGGGGTTCAGCGAGTGTCTGCCAGGCTGGGGTCACAGGTCAAACTATCACCCAGCGATACAGAGAGCCGAGGGCAGAAGCTGGAGCTGGTGCCACTGAAGACAACATGCCTCACACAGGGAGAGAGACAACATGCCTCACACAGGGAGAGAGGGAGCAAGGGGAAGACAACATGCCTCACACAGGGAGAGAGACAACATGCCTCACACAGGGAGGGAGACAACATGCCTCACACAGGGAGAGAGACAACATGCCTCACACAGGGAGAGAGAGAACATGCCTCACACAGGGAGAGAGACAACATGCCTCACACAGGGAGGGAGACAACATGCCTCACACAGGGAGAGAGACAACATGCCTCACACAGGGAGAGAGACAACATGCCTCACACAGGGAGAGAGACAACATGCCTCACACAGGGAGAGAGACAACATGCCTCACACAGGGAGAGAGACAACATGCCTCACACAGGGAGAGAGACAACATGCCTCACACAGGGAGAGAGACAACATGCCTCACACAGGGAGAGAGAACATGCCTCACACAGGGAGAGACAACATGCCTCACACAGGGAGAGAGGGAACATGCCTCACACAGGGAGAGAGACAACATGCCTCACACAGGGAGAGAGACAACATGCCTCACACAGGGAGAGAGACAACATGCCTCACACAGGGAGAGAGACAACATGCCTCACACAGGGGAAAGAGAGACAACATGCCTCACACAGGGGAAAGAGAGACAACATGCCTCACACAGGGAGAGAGGGAACAAGGGAATGAAGAGAATAGCAAGTTTAGAAAGATAGTGAGAAAGGCACATTAGGATGAGAAAGGAGGAAGAGACAAGATGGCAGTGATTTGTTCAGGCAGTAAGGAAGGAAGGAAAGAAGGAAGGAAGGAAGGCAGGCAGATGAGAGCAGGCATGCTAAGCTCCACAGCGGCACACTACACCAGTAAAAGAGAGCGGGGCTCCGGTGACGATTGTTTTGAAAAGCGCCCAGCTGAAAAGCATTCTGGGGATGACAGTCCTCCCCCTGAAATAGCATCAGAGGAGCACGACTGTCGAGAGCGCCGTCACACACACACACACACACGGCTTGTCTCTCAAGAGAAATGTGTACCAAGTTCTAGCGAGTGTAGCACATTGTGTGCTATAACTGAAGACACACACACACACACACACACAGACACCTGTCCTGGCAGATGCCAAAGCTGTGCTGTCATGTCTGCTGTATGAGGGGTTAATCTAGCAGTAGACCGCTCTGATTTAACACCACCGCTACAGATCAACCCAACACTCTGGAGTCCCAATTAAAGACAACCTCTAACTTGACCACTTCCACCTCGCTTCCAATGGAACCCAGCTTAACAGTCCAAACAAGCCCAAGCCCCGACTAACCCCAATATAACCTTAGTTCAACCCTTTAGAGACCATCGGCTCACTGTACAGTGAGAGAAGGGGACTAGAATAACCGTCCGTCCTCATGTGACTATTTGTTAAGTCCACTTAATATCAGGAGTCAATCTGACTCGGAGGAGAATGAGGGGCGCGTGCAGCTATGCTGGCTGTGACTTCACCCACACACACACACACACAAAGAAACACACACACAGAGAAACAAGAGAGATGCTGTTGACGAAGAGAGGGCTAGCTTAAGCATGGTTACAAATATTATTCTGGGAAGTTTAAAAATGACTTTTGTGATTCTTAGACAACTGGGACTAAAGCACCTGAGCTGGAGAGGGCAGGGGGGGGGGTATCTACCTCATCATCATCACTCCTTCCCTCACCAGCATCTACCAGGTTCTGTGAAACTGTTTTTAAACACAAGGACAAGGAATCAATTACAGGAGAATGGCACTGGAGTGTGCCCTGTCACCCTGAAATATGACACACACACACACACACACACACACACACACACCTGCTCCAGGGCGTCAGAGATGCTGGCTGACAGGGAAGGCAGGGGTCAGGGGTCAAACTAACCAGCGTTCCGGAACAATCAGCAGCTTCCACGGACATGTGTCGTTAACATCGGTCGATTAGCACAGGACAGGACCACGTTTGCGGCCGTGCCTGAACGCACACACACACACATACACACACAGCAGTGCACTTCACAGGCTTATTCCAATCAGCCTTCCAGTTGGTCCACCCATTGAAAACACAGTAATCAGTGCTGTCACTGTTTGATCTCGCTGTGTGTGTGTGTGTGTATACACACGTGTATGTGTTCTCCCTACCCTTGCAGGGCTCTGCATACAAAGGAACTAAAAATAAAACATTGGGGGACATGAATCTGGGCCGGACCCTGGGTGTTGTAACCCTAAACCTCCACCTTCCCCCTCATTCTCTCCACCCCACTTAATACCCCCACATACCAGCCCTGCGGGGGGGGCAAGGGGACAACAAATGTTTCCCCACAAAGGGCAGAGTTCGGCCAGTAGTCGCCCCTCTCCCGTCTTGCACGCACACACACCGTCGAGACTTGGCCGATGACTGGAGATAACTGGGGGCTTTCCCCTCCTAACTTGGCAAATCACATCAGAGGAGCCACGGCCAAGGGTCTGTCATCCCCTGCTAATCCCAGGCATCTTAACCCCTTCCTGGGCTAAGAAATCACTGTGGCCCCTGGGCCGACCCCGTCTCCCAGATGGGGCCAGGCCTCAAGCTTAGACAAGGGTGCGAGTAAGATGAGTCTGCACCAAAGGCACAAGGCCTTTTATATTACCCTGGTGAGCCCAACCAGTCGGTGGCAGGGGGGGGTCTACGTTTCATTTATAAATAAATAATGCCACTAAATCAGATTATAAAAGTAGAGGGCGCATGTGACGATTAAAATTATGAGCTTTGACATTTCATCTGTATAAATACATGACAAAACACACACCAGCTGACCTTCCCCGGCTTTCTATGGCCCACTACTCGGAACTACTTGGCCGTCGTGAAACTGAAGTCAATGGTGAATTTAAGCTAGCGTTAGCGACCGCAACTAAATATACCCCCGTCGTACTGTAGCATAGCGATGCTGCTAGCTAACTCGCGGTTCATTAGCGTATTAAGAGTGGAAAGTGCGCGGATGTTTGGGGGCCTGTGGCGTCTGGGAGAGTGGTGGTTGAGAGGTATGTAGCTACCCAGCCCCTAGCCCCTAGCACAACCCCTGAGGTGGGGAAAGATACATGGATCATGGTTGAATGAATTACTATCAAACAAGCACCCAAACAACATGTGTGTGTGTGTCAGGTCTCTCAGATCCATACAAACGAGCGAGCGAGTCTAAAAGATGTGTGTGTGTGCGAGCTCCGGTGTCAGAGAGAGACTGACACCCACCCTGTAAGCCCTGCCGTCTATTAGAGAACACAATGCCAGTGTAAGGAGAGCGTCATAAAGAGCTCCCCAAGGCCCGGGCTGACGCAGCAGAGCTGAGAGTGTGCGGAGCCTCATTAAAACCAACACGGCTCTGGGGAACGCGTGTGCTGCGTTCCGTTCCCCCCGTACAATACCACGGCACCGCACGCCCCAAATTAAACCCGTGTGTCACCCGCCGCACGCGCAATCATACCTGTCAAGAGTGGGTGACTGTAATGGCATGTGTGTGTTGATAGAGCTCGATACATGGAACGCCGGCCGAGAGGCCTGTGTGTGGCGTGTTCGCTTAATGGCACCACTGTGAATCAGGACTATCAATGTCAAGGGGTGTTTAACAGTCCTCCAGAAATTGTAGATAGAACATGAGAAAGAGAGAAAATTAGAGGGTTGATAAATGAGGGAGAGAGAGAGAGAGAGAGAGAGAGAGAGAGCGAGAGAAAAACCGAAAGGGAGTGAACGAGAGGAAAGCTGTTTGTGAGGGGAAACATGTTGCGTGTGAAGTGAGTTGATCTTAGAGTGCCCTCTAGTGGCTGTGTGCATGTTGACCAGCCACCATTTGTTGATGCATGTGGCTACGGAGCCAGGCATGCGTGCGTTTGCGTGCATGTGTTCTTTCCCGTCTGTCTGTGTGTGTGTGTGTGTGTGAGAGAGAGACTTACCTCTCTGCCCTTGTGCGTAACCAGGGCGGCCAGTGGTTTGGCGTAGAAGCGGCTGTAGCTGAACCCCAGGCAGCCGTACATGCTGTTAGCAGTTAGCTTCAGAGCCTTCTGCCTGATGTCATACTGCACACACACACAGAACACACACCTGATGTTACAAGCTGGGGGGGGGGCTGAGAGAAACACAAAGATAGAAAGAGTGACAGAGAGAAATAAAGACAGACAGAGAGAGAGAGTGTGTGTGTGTGTGTGCTAACCTGCATGTAGAGGTCAGGGTTGAGGTCCTGTTGCTTCATCAGCCCCTTCACCTGCTTCCTGCGCTCCACCAGCTTCCTGATCTCCCGGGGCAGGATGCCCATCTCCAGGCCCTGCTCTGGGACCTCTGGGATCTCCTCCTGCTCCTCCTGTCACCACAGCAGCAGCAGCAGAGCTTCATGAAGCACCCACTGATACAACCCACGGGCCACCCACACACACAAGCTATCGAAACAAGCACACACACACACACACCTCTGTCTTCTTGCGAGAGCTCTGGGCCTCTCTGGTGACTGTGGTGAAGCAGATGTTGAACTCCTGGATGATGGACGGGTACAGACTGTTGAAGTCCAGCAGCAACACAAACCTGTCATAGAAACCTACAGAGAGAAAGAGAGAAAGGGTAAGCCAACCGTTATAACACACACACACACACACACCACACGCACACACAGTTCACTCACCAACTTTGGGATCCAGCACCAGACCACCAGCGTAGGCTGCCTTCTTCCTTCTCTTCCCTTTCCCTGCATTTCCATCCTCCTCTCCCTCAATCTGAGAGAGAGAGAGAGAGGAGAGAGAGAGAGAGAGAGAGAGGTAGAGAGAGAGAGAGAGAGAGAGAGAGGAGGAAGAGAGAGAGAGAGGGAGAAAGGGAGAGAGACAGGGGAGAGAGACAGGGAGAGAGAGAGAGAGAGAGAGAGAGAGATGAGAGAGAGAGAGAGAGAAAGAGAGAGCGAGAGAAGAGAGAGGAGAACGAGTGTGACTTTGTGTCTAAGAGCTACATAAGGCACTTCAAGTGTGTGTGTGTGTGTTGAGTGTGAGAGTACCAGGTCTTGCTGGGCCTTCTTAAAGGAGGGCTTGTCAGGGACGATGTAGTCCTTCTCGTGGAAGGCGTGCAGCAGCAGAAACTCGTTCCTCTCCGCACGCCCCCCCATCAGCGTACGGGACTGAGGGAGGGATGGAGGGGAGAGAGGGAGAATCAGGCCAGACCCAAAGAGGACTGAATACATGTTTCTTAGAGGTGTGTATCCATGTGTGTGTGTGTGTGTGTGTGTGTCTCACCAGGACGTTGCCGGCGATGCTGGTGATCTGAAGGGCCAGAGGCAGCACGTTGAGCTCACACATGATCTGCAGGATGAGACGAGCGTCTGTCCAGGTCAGCTCCAGCAGGTACAGGAGGTGGGGAGAGTCACTGTGGGGGCAGGAATACACACACAATACAATACAACCATGTGTCTGCTAGTTTCATGGTGGGGCTGACACAATTCTTGGTGTGCTGTAGTCAAAAAAAGTCTTCTCAGCATCTATCCACACACACACACACCTGTAGAGGTTCTTGATGGTCTCCGGGGCGATGGTGGCCCTCTCAGTCTTCAGCACCTGTGCAGCCAGCTCGGTCAGGTGGTAGCTCTTGCAGCGAATCAGCTCCTTGGCTGAGATCTCCACGTCGCACACCAGCCGGCCACAGGTGGCGCTCTTCTCAGCGAAGCCACTGCGGCCCTGTGGAGACGAGACGAAAATGCATGGGCTAAGAACGTGACGTTAAGAGTAACTTCCTCCAGGAGCAAAGCTGAGGAAAGCTGAGGGCTTCTCCAGACAGATGGAGGGGCTCTGCTGGAAGGGGCTTCTGCTCACCCCCAGTTTGGGCATGGTGGCCCTCCTCAGACGGCCCATCTTGGACCAGTGGGGGACCTTGCAGAAGGCGATCCTCTGGAGCAGCACCTCCAGGTCGAAGCCAAAGATGTCGTGACCCTGTGGGGGGGAGCAGATGAACAGGTCAGCCGGGCTTGAAACGTATCAACACAACAAGGCCCCGTTTCTATGGGAGGAGAGACCAGGGAGGGTGCATGTTCCAGGCTCTGAACGCTCCCATGCAGTATTACAGACACTGCCTCTGGTGGCTTCTTATATGTAACAGGTGGATTAGGAACATGAAGCTTGTGTCTGTTCTGCTGGCTGTTTGGAGCGCTCTGCTACTCACCACCAGCACGTCCGGGTCTATCTTGTGCATCTTGGCCAGGAAGAAACCCAGCAGAGTCCTCTCAGTGGCAGCGATCTCCACCTTACCGTTCTGGCAAAGGCAGGATAACACACACACACACACATGAAATCCCTGACTAAACAGGAGAGTTTTGGAGGACAGACTATGTAGCGATTCCTCACCTTCTTCTTGACGGCTTCTTTGAAGTCGTAAGGGAAGATGCAGTCGCTGGGTTTACTGACCACTGTAACACACACACACACACACACACACACACACACAGACCATCAGCAGGCTGAAGAAGAGGCCCTGGCACGCCGTCACAAGACAGGCATCCTCCTCTCCCTCTTTCATTCTTTCTTTTTTCCCCTCTTTTCCTCCCTCCCTTCTCTGTGTCGAAGTCCACTCACCACAGAAGTGTGTCTGGAATGGGGGGCGCGGGGGGGCCTTGTCCAGGTGGAAGTCATGGTGGACCAGGGCAGCCAGGGACACAATCTGGGGACGGACAGGAAGTCAAGACTTCACTCAACACAGTGAGAGCCAGACTAAAGAAGCAGTCAAACTAAATACTGGATGACAATACATTTTTGAAGATCCTGTAAGTACACACACACACACCTCGTTGTGGTGGGTCTTGGGGTTCTGCACGGTCTTCAGACTGATGGACATGATGGTGAGTGGGGGCGGGGCCAGATCTTTGACCACGCAGACAAGCTCACTCCTAATGGCCAGCGCCTCCACCTTGCACCAGCTCACTGATTGGCTGTTCAGCTCTACACAGCACAGAGGGTAACGCCATAGGATAACGTGTGAGAGTGAGCTTCATCACGAGAACACCCAGTGTGTGTGTGTGTGTGTGTCAACAGCACTCACGTGGGGTCTTGACATCCAGCCAGCAGGGTCCTCTGATCTTCCTGCTGAGGAGAAAGTGCTCCAGGCTGGAGGTGTTGGTGCCAAACACATGAGAGAACGTCGCCCCCTTCAGGTCGGAGGGCAGAGCTGGTGACTCAGCCTGCAAAATAAACCCAGTTAGACACAGCAGCGACGGGGGGATAGGGAGGAGGAGAGCACAAGTGTGTCAATATGATGACGTGTGTGTGTGTAGTACTGTGTACATGTTTAAGTATACGTGTGTGTGTGTGCACTTACAGAGTAGCGGACTTCCAGGTACTCGCTCTGCGTAGGCACGTCAGGAATCTCAAAAGCGTAGCTCTTCTCTACTTTCTACAGAGAGGGCGACGGATAGTCGTCAGTCTCCCACAAACACGTGCCAGATCTGAACATCAAAGTGACAGCACAGTAAAGTGACAGTATGGTAAAGTAGCAACAGTATTTCCATACCTTGGACTTGAACTTCATGATTCTGAACTTCTCCGAGAGCTCGTTGAACTCCTGGTACACGTCCATCATCCCCACCGGAGTGTCCGACACCTCCCCCGTCTTCGTGTTCACCTTCTGTCAACCGCAACACAACCACACCAACCCAGTCACGACCAGGCAACACCCAATGGGGTAGGACTACATAGACCAGTCCAAGAAAAAATAAGGATGTGGTCATGTGACAGGAAACTCACATATTCTCGGGGCAGGAAGTACAGAGTCCTCTCAATGTTCTTGACGGCCACGCAGCAGCTGACGTAGGCCTTGGCTGACTGGATCCAGACCTTCCCAAACAGGTAGACCACGCCTGAAACAGCACCACATCACAATAAGATGACCACAGACAGCACTGACAAAACATATGGAATTGAAGCATGTTACCGAGGATTAAGTCTGAGGTTTGTACAGGTTATTCAGGATTAGCTGAACTGCTTCGACTGAGACAACTTCACCTGGTTGGCTGTATTGGTCCTCGAAGGCGTCCAGCCAATAGAAACGGAACATGAGCTCTCCCTCTGGCCCCTCGACCAATGGGAGGCTGCTGGGGTCGACCTGCACCTCCGCTGGGGCCTCGCCCTCTTCCTCTTGACCCCACGACCCCCCCCGTCAGGCTTGACCTGGGATAGGGAGGATTTCAACATGTTCAAACAAATAGGAGCCGTCTTTCTTCCTGGACTTCATCATCCCTCAGATACATAGGCACACATGTTCAAACACACAAATGAACACGTAGTACCAAACAGCACAGACACACATCACTCACAGAGGGATCGGGTCCTGTGGCTCCGCCTTCACTTCAACTTTGACCTGAGCCATGGACTCGGGCTCCGCCTCCTCTTTGACTGACACCTCCTCCGCTCCCATCTCCATTGGCTCATCAAAGTCTACCTCATCAAACTGCAGACTGGCATCCACTAAATAATAACACAATCACTATTACCTAGCAGGACTGGGGCTAACAAACAGAGCGAGAGAGAGCGAGAGAGAGAGAGAGGGGGGGGGAAAGAGAGAGAAAAGAAAGGGTCAAAGAGAGAAACAGTAGAACCGAGAAGACTCACCCTCCTCTTCCTCTTCCTCCATCTTTCCTCTCTTCTCCACGGGGGCAGCAGCAGAAGGGTGGGTGGCGGGACGGCACCTTGGTTGCCAAGCGAGTGGGGGCCGGGACGACACACCTTAACCTTTGACCCCGAGCCTGAGGGTGACTCCTGTCATTGAGGAAGTGACACGTTGGAACAGGAGCTAGGCCAGGAAGTGACACAGCAGGGTTAAATGTTTTAAAAGAGTCGTGGATATGAAGGTACCTTTGGGGTTTGAGGTTTGACAGAGAAAGGGTTCATGGGAGAACCAAGGGATCTTTTCTTCTTCAGTGTGACGATCGGTGGGGGGGGACAGAACTGATGCTTTCTAAAGAGAGGAGGGGTCAAGGCCAAAAGTTGAAGACGTGTTCATTCAGAGTCAAGATGTCAAGGGGAGGAAGAGTACAAACTTAAAGTATTTCATGGTGCAGTGTTTACTTCCCCTGAATGCTAGTGCCTATGGTACATCTATATTGGGTGAAGACACACCTCAGAATGTAGGTCCTGCAGAAGGTCCCCTAGCAGGTCATCTTTGGACAGGTCTACATCTTTCTGTAGAGCACAAGAACACATGGTCCAACACACAAGGGAAACATCAGTGTTTGGTTGGGCATGGCATCACTAATACTGAGAGACAAAAATACACAATTTCGGCACACGCCTGCATGCGTGCACACACACACACACACCTCTGCAGGCTTCTTGACGTTGCTGTTCATGAAGAGACTCTTGATGCTGTTGGGTTTGGTGACAGCTGCCTTCTTCACATTCTTTAGGGAGTTTGCTCCTTTAGCTCCAGCTTTACCTGCGCACACGCACACACAGAGTTGGGTCCTGATGAACTAACTCACCCTAACCCCCACCACCCAGGAAAAAGCTGATTTAAAAGCTGCATAAAGTCTCTACGATCCCTCTTACCTTTTTTGCTTTTGTCCACAATGTCATCCGCCAATTCCTCATCAAAGATTTCCCTGCCGTCCTCCACGTAACCTGTCCCATCTAAAACAAAGGGGAGAGAGACCGTTGGGAAAGGACTACAGAGAGACTTTTAGAAGGACAGAACTGGAGTTTGTGTCAGGAACTTGACACTCACCATCGTCAATGATCCAGTCATCGTCCTGTCTCTCCCGCACCATCCGACAGTACTGCTCCTCGTCCACCTCCTCATACACACTGGAAAAGTCTTCCACCTTGTACAGGCACGTAGCGTTACATATTTGAGGCTCACTCGTTCACATTATACGGAATTAGCTACCTAGCTCCAAGCACACACACTCATCGCACCCACACATACACAAATACACTCACACGTCCGAGTCCCTCACCTCATATTTAACCTTCTCCCCCCTCTTGGCTTTCCTGAGCTGCTCCAGAGCGGATTTCCTCCCAACCTTCTCTTTCTTTTCCCTTCTGGAGCGCGACATCGCCAGACCACAGTCGTCACCTGCTGCTGTGGAAGCAAGACAGGCAGAGATAGGCACAAGGAGACAGGGTTGAGACTGCCACCCTAAACTCATACACTAGACACAACTTCGTACTAAACAAAAGTACTAAACTAAACATTTTGTCACCGAGTCAGACTTGTACGACGCACTTACTTTCCAGCTAGTACTTGTGTCTGGTTATAAACGCTTTAGTGCATGCACAGCTAGGTGACTATTCAATTGACGTTTACTATTCCTTTCTATTCTATCGATATAGCGTTAGTTGCCAAGGTTTGAACACTCACCACCGTCCGGGTTGTCCATGTCCTTTTCTGGGTTTGACACCGGAGCCATGTGTATATTTATTTCTAACAATTTAAATGCAATATTTTGCTCTCTCGCAATGTCAACACAACAGAGGTTTCAGCGCGCGAACTTATCTTCCCGGGGAAAAGTACAGGAAATGACAACACAAAGTGCGCCACCATTTAGAATAATCCGAGACGTGTTCAATGTCCACACGATGGCGATGTTGTTTCACATGAAAATGTAGTCCTAGAAAGTTTTGAATACAAAAATTCACTGTGGGCCACATACTGCAGTTTTTTAAATATTTTACATATATTTGCCATATGATTATATCACAAGCCATTATAGTCTCGGTGCCCCAGGCTCCACCCATCTACAATTCCTAAAAGTAGGACAGGTTTTTTAAAAGGGTATCTGTTTGCGTTCAGGGATGCTTTGACAGTGCAAACACTGTTTACCCCAAAGAATCGTTTCCATAGTGACCTGGCGGAGACTAAGAGGAGAGCACAAAAGATTTGTGTCCCAGATTGGAGGACGAAAGCTCGCCCAGGCGTACTGTCTCGGGAGGGGGAGGAGGGGGCAATGGGGGTATGGAATCATTGCTGACCCAGCGAAAACATTGGAAAATCTGGACAAATCAAATGTCAAATCATTTTGTCATTTGTCTTCAGTGACCACAAAACTTTCACTAGGCCTACTTTTATAAATGTTATTCGCCTCAACATCTCAAAGTCGAGAGCCATGGCCCGGCAGCAGATGTAGGCTGCATGGATGAGACAGCTAGCCCATCTGTCACTTTGTTCAAAAGTCTGAGCTAGGATAACGGCGTTTTAGGTTCCCAAATGCTGCGACCGCTAAAAACGGCGGATTTCGTTTTTATTAATAGGCTATAGCCTAGTCTTCAAAGTTACATTTTGTTAGCAACAGCAAAGGTCAACGCATTTTGCCTCCCGTCAGCGTGTTGCGCCAGATTTGAGTCCGTGTCACCATCGTTCGTGACCTATGGTCACAAAGCTGTTAATTTAGCATACTTGGATGCAAACCACAAACTGACTTAATGTGAACTCGGTGCCCACTCGGTTCATTTTCGCCCCTCGGTTGCTTTAAACAGACGTGCTTGTCTTGCTCTGCTGCACTTAGCACATTGGGCAGAACTGAGACAGTGGGACGGACGGACCGGGGATCGGGGGGAATAGAGTCGGGTTTCCCGGCTCGTCTCCTGCACCAGCCACACCTAAACACTTACCATGGTAGGACAGCGATGCAACAGAGCAAAGGGCAATTGCGCAGGTGCGTCTGAACGCAGAAAAGGGTCGCATACGGTAAGTCTTGCAGCACTATATAAAATGAACTATTATTGGACAATATGAGGATGATATTCGTTTTGTTGTGGTTGTTTCACAGTAGGCTAGTGGTTGTTTTATAGTAGTGACACGTAAGTTGTTGTTCATAACTTTGAGTTCTACCCTTAAAAACTTAGTTCATTTGGGGGAAAAAGGCACATAGGCCTATATCCTACACATAAATACATCCGTTTGAGCCAGGCATGATGCTTTGAGTTCGAAAAGGAGTAGCATATGGAGAGAGAGGCAGAAAGAGAGTACAATGTTGTTCACATGATATTCATATCCCGAGGCCCCATTCTTAACAAAGTGATATTTCATTAGTGAACACACATCAGTATCTATGCTATCAGATGAGTGAGCTTGCATCCTCAAACTCTATGGCCACAGATAAAAGCCTGGATAAGTGTCAGCCATAATTCTGTAAACTTCTGATATACGAGGAGAGGGGAAAGCAGACACAAATAAAAATGAAATAATTTCATTTCTACCCTTCAGGAAAGTAAGCAAGTTCAGTCATTTCCCCCATCTATCTAGCGATGCTCACTTTCCTTTATCACTGATGGTGCTATAGGCTGCTCAACCAATCCTGGCCCCTTATGTAAATGAAACACTACAAGCTGTGCTCTGATTGGCCACTATCACCCTCCCCTTCTGGAGCTCTCTCCTCTTTGTCGTCGCCATGGCGAGAGTTCCGAGGGGCTTGGCTGCTGGTCTTTGAATGAGGGATCACTGCCAAAGGGAGGGGGAGGAAGGGAGGGGGGAGTGAAGGGGGATAGGCTAAGGGGAGTGGAGGCGGGTGCACAGGGGGAGGTGAAGGGGGAGGAGAAAGAGACAGAGTGAGCTATAGAGCGTTAGAGAGAGAGAGGAAGAGAGAGAGGCATCGTCTCACTGATGCTGAGTCACAGACAGGGGGACCAACATTGTATCCCATGAGCCTCTGGGAAAAATGGAGGAGCTTGAGCATACCTGTCCCCAGCCGCGAACGGTAGGGTGTGTGTATTCATGTGTGTGTTTGTTTTGGGGGAACAATAGCAGGGTTTCTTCTCAGGGGTGTATGCGTGGAAGTGTGTACAGGGGGACAAAGAGATCTGCTTTGCTCTTATAAACCTGTCTGTGTGATCTTGGAGCGCTGAGTGGACAGTGTTTGTTAGCGGAGGGAGGGGGTGGTCGAGGTGCTGGGAAAACACTGCCTTGGGCTCGGTATATTTATGTCTTTTTTGTACTAAGGATGGGGGGGTGCCTTGTTTCCTTGTGGGAATGTAATCCTGGTACAGATCTCCCTCAAAAGACACATTTGAGGCAGGGTTGAGAAAAGGCGATGCCGGCCTCAATCCGGCTCTCTCCCTCTTCTTTACAGTCAGCCATTCTGTGTCTCTCTTTCTCCTGTCCTCCCCCTCTATCTGTGCCTCTCTTTCCCTGCATCTCTATGTCTGTGACTCCCTGTTCCTTTCATTCTTATGCCTGCATCTACATCCATCTTTGATTTTCCTCTCTCTCTCGTCCTTCTTTCCATTTATCATCCCCCCTCTCCTCCCCCCCCTCTCCTCCTCCCCTCTCCTCCTCCTCCTCCTCCGCTTCTTTGCTGTCTTTTTTCCAGCTGATACTTGGAGTATTTCTCTTTTTTTTCTGTTGATAATCCTGTTTATGCCAGATGTTTACTGCCTGGGCCAAAATGTAAGGGCTTTACTGAGCAAGCCCGTTGCGGTCATCCTGATTGGCCGTCCGGCCGAAAGCTGCCGTCTGCCCTTTGTTGGCTCTCAGCTCCTCCCCCGTATCACCTTGCCCAGGGAACCATGGGAAATGTTACCTCACCATGTCCTTACTGTACAGTTCCGCCCCATCTGTTGTCATGGAGATATTAGCTCCGGGGGAGGGGACAGTAAAGCAGACCCCTCGGACGTTTGTTGTCATTTCGTCCCTGTCTTTTCTGTCCTATCCCTGCGTCTGAATGTCACTCGTGTTTTCAGAAAAGCAACCACATCAAGTAAGGTTACAGAGGGTTTCTTTTCTGAGTGGATCTGTCATGTGTTTTTTTATTTGTCCTTCACTGCATAACATGCATTCTCCTCCCTCTCTTACTGCACGTCCATTTCTTCTATCTCTCCTCTAACTCATCCCATTCTAATCTTCTCTCTTTCACTATCTGTTTTTCTGTCTGTGAATGAGTCCCTGTAGTACACTGTGGCTTGACAGATGGTGCTTCAGTGCGTCTCTGTAACAGAGTCCTTTCTAGTAGCGTGTTTGGGTGTGGACTGGAGTCGAGAACTTCCCACTTGTCTCGTCCTCCTCTTCCTCCTCCACCTCCTGCTCCTCCCACGCAACCATTCAGCTCAAGTGCTGACATTGCATGTCCAAGTAGGTCATACCAGTCCCATTCTATTCGGGCTGTCTGTCTCAGGCTTCTTCTCCTAGTGGGTGAAGCTTTGAGTCAGGGAGCAGGGTATGTTACAGAACACTGTACTGATACAAGGTGTGTGTGTGTTTGTGTGTGTTAGGGGGTAAGTCACTGGTGGGAATAGGACAGGAAGTCAGATTGTGCTGCTCTCTCCTCTCTCTGTGTTGTCCTGAGAGGCTTGATGGATCCAGATCAATACCATGGACCATACACACACACACACACACATGCAGAGATGCACATCTTTATAAAAACACACCTTGTGCAGCTGTTCCTGTTTGCGTGTATGCACGTGCAATAGCACACCCACGCAGATCAATGACAGCGAAAGCAGCTTTGTCTGTCACGGGATCGATTAGTTCTGATAAGGAAAGAACATCTGCTCTGATCAATTAATAGGCCTTACTGGTCAGGCCCAGGAAACAGGCATGTTACTCACCTTGTCTCTGCTCCATCCCTCTCTTCATCACTTGTTTGCTTTTTGGTTTGTCCCGGTTTGTGTTTAGGATCATGAGAATGTTTAAACCAGAATGAGCTGAGGTCACCTAGGAGTACCTGACTTCTTGTGATATTTCTACAAATCGGTAGTTTTCTAGAAGTCGTATTTGAGATCCTGTTGTTCCACTATCTGGCGAGAGACCACACCCACAAAAGTGTTTTTTATGGTGTCGCGGCGCTGTGCTATTCACCGCATGTCTGCAATTATGCTGTCTGTTATGATATTGTTGCACTGTGGTTACTAAGATACTGTTCTTTTTGGTTCACCGTGCCAAATGAAAAATCTTGTAAGTCCTGTAAGATGCTGGTGCAAGGCTTTCCATCTAACAGACCTTGTCCCTCCCTCTCAGACTCTGACTGAGCCTGCCATCTTTGCCAGGGAGACCAGCTGCGACTGCCGCGCCCCTCATGAGAGACTCACCATCGCCCAGGCCCGCAGGGGCACTCCAGGTACTCCTCCTCTCCTGACTCTCCCCTCCTCTCTCTTCTCCTTGTCCACTGATCACTCCTAGATAGTACTGTATTTCACCCCTAAAGAGGACATTTCTAAATCAAAGATGATGTTTCCATGTGGAGTGGTCTGTTTCTGAACTGTTTCCAAACTCATTCACAGCAAAATGACTGCACATGATGATAATAATGATCATGATAAAAAGATCACAATATTGCAGGTGCTCAATGCTAAACCCTGCCGTTCCCGGTCGTTTCACCCTGCTGTGTGTGTGTGTGTGTGTGTGTGTGTGTGTGTGTGTGTGTGTCTGTGTGTGTAGTGGACCGGCCCGTCAGGGTGTATGCTGACGGCATCTTTGACCTGTTCCACTCCGGCCACGCCCGTGCTCTGATGCAGGCCAAGAACCTCTTCCCCAACACCTACCTGATCGTGGGAGGTATGAACACACACACACACTGGCCTGCACGCACAGTATCTATGCTCACAGAACAGACGTCATCAGCGACATGGTATTTATAGTGTGTGTGTGTGTGTGTGTGTCAGTGTGCAGCGACGAGCTGACTCATAAGTACAAGGGCTTCACTGTGATGACGGAGGACGAGAGGTACGAGGCGCTCCGACACTGTCGCTATGTCGACGAGGTGGTCAGAGACGCCGTCTGGACGCTCACACAAGACTTCCTGGAGAAACACAAGGTGTGTTTGTGAGGGTGTGTGTGTGTTCCTGAGAGTGTGTGCGTACATGCATGCACAAACTAATTGTATAAAGTCGTTACATCCAGCTATTACAGTACAGACAGTTGACTTTGCCTGCATGTTTGTGTTTGGACATTCTCACAGTAGACCTTTTCGTTGGCGTTTTCTTGCCTATCGTGTGGATTTAGTGCTGTGCTGTGTGTTCTGTCATACATGTTCTCTGGTTACTTCTCAGATCGATTTTGTGGCTCATGACGATATCCCATACTCCTCAGCAGGAAGTGAGGACGTCTACAAACACATCAAGGAGGCAGGTGAGTGTGTGTGTGTGTGTTTGGGCATGGATGTTATGCATGTTTGTTTGCATGACCTCAGTGTGGCATACTGTCATTAACCATGTCTCACACCAGTAGCTCAGGTGTGTTTTCCGTTGAACTAAAACCTGTGCATTTGTCTGTGTATTCTGTGTGTTTGTGCTGTGTGTGTGTGTGTGCCACAGGCATGTTTGTACCCACCCAGCGAACAGAGGGCATCTCGACCTCTGACCTAATCACTCGTATCGTCCGGGACTACGACGTCTACGCCAGGCGTAACCTGCAGCGTGGCTACACCGCCAAAGAGCTCAACGTCAGCTACATCAACGTAACTCGTGCTCCCAGTAACCCTCAAAACAAATCCCTCCCACAATCAAATGCTTTCCCCAACGAAATGTGCCCCCCAAGCAAAGTCGTTGAAACGTTTCCGGGGTTCTGTCCCCACAACGTTCTTTCATCGTTCTCCCAATGTTTCCGCCCCCCGCCAGGAGAAGAAGTACCGTCTTCAGAACCAGGTGGACCGCATGAAGGAGAAGGTGCGCACGGTGGAGGAGAAGAGTAAACACTTTGTTTACCGCGTGGAGGAGAAGAGCCACGACCTCATCCAGAAGTGGGAGGAGAAGTCCCGGGAGTTCATCGGTAACTTCCTGGAACTGTTTGGCCCCGACGGGACCTGGGTAAGTCGTCATGGCTGCCTCAGCGATCGTAGGACCCCGGCCCAAAACCGCACCGTGCATGGAATGTACTGACACACGTGCTTATGGTTACTCCAGCTCTTCTTCTTGGAGTCTTGTGTTGGATTCTGGTATTTTCTCATTGCCTCTGTCTCTTTCTCTTCGTCTTTCCCCTCGTCCTTTCTGCTCCCTCTGCCCTCCCCCCTCTCTCTCTCTCTCTGCCCTCTTCCCCCCATCACTCTGCCCCCCACCCCCTCCGTCTCCTCCACCTCATCCCCTCCCTCTAACTTCTTGACTCTAAAGAAACAGGTGTTCCAGGAGCGCAGTGGACGGATGATCTCCTACGCGCTCTCCCCTCGCGGGTCCCCGAGCAACAGCCCTCCCAGGGAGCTGTCCCCGTCGCGCTCCCCATCCCCCCCCTCCCGCTGGCACCACGCCCGACCCTCTCCCCCCGCATCTCCCAAAGGAGCATCCGCCTCCTTCAGTAGCATGAGCGAGGGGGACGAGGATGAGAAGTAGGGCCCCGGACTTTGAAACACACGTACACACACACACAAACACACACAACCTCGCACAGCCATACACACTACTTGAAAAGTGCTCTTGTAAAAAGAAAGTACACTTTAACACAAACTCAAACACACACATGCCACACCCACACCACGTTCCCTTTCTCACAAACACCGGCAGCATTGACTGGATTAAACAGTATCTTCCAGGAAGTATACACAAGGTAGAGAGGGTCATCATGGGAAGTGTAGTTTTGTGTTGCAGGCAAAACAGTAATAACACAAAGAAGCCATCACAGACTCCGTTGCTGTGACAACGGAGCAGACATAAGTGTGAGGTGGATGATGGGAAGGGAGTGACTGATCAGCTTGTGATTGTTCAGGGCTGACGGGACTGTCATGAAGCCTGTCAATAACGTCACCTCACCGTTTGTGGTCCTCTTTCCTTTTAGCTTTTTATCTTTTGCTTTTTCTTCTCTTCTTACTGTCCAAGTCACCTCTTTCAGAGGAGCGACGGTGCAAAGCGTGTAATGCTAGGTTTAAGATAGTTTGTGTTTATGCAATTTGTTATTTTTCTCTACTATACAGTTGGTGTGACTAGTGATGTCTTATGTAAGCAGTTACAGAACAATCCTTAAAGGGACTGACATACTCACTTTCTATCAAAAAGATCAGGCTATGATACATTTTTGCAAATGTAAAACACTGCCCCCTAGAGTAGCAGACATGTTATTGCAGTCACCCAGAAAAACACAATCAAGCCCTTGCAGCATTGTATGACCAGTTCTGCACTAACATAGTAGATCTCTCACTCGGCCACAGCTGACCCACACCAGTGATCCACATTGAGCCAGAATGAACCACCTCTTTCCTCCAAGCTCCTGGTCCCACAGACCGTAGAAGCAGCACTGACATGTACGCACTACATGTAGCCTGCACTGTATGTTAAAACATCTAGAAATGTGTCGTTTCTTTTGTTCGTGTGTTTTTGTCTGATTTTCTAATGGGTAATACGAAATGGCTTGATATGTAAATAAATAGAACATGTATAATTAAGGAAGGAACAACCTTGTGATTGTTCTGTATCTTTGGAACCTTTGGAGCACACACTCTCACACAGACAGACGCTTTATTCGTTGGGAGTTCTCTTTATTGTAGGATTTGATATATGACGGCACACATTCTACAATTTCTGCCATGCTGAACAGACTGATCCTGTTAATCATTACTGTACGAGAGTGCAACATGTATTGTATTAGAATGACTGTTTGGTTAGCGGTAGCATGATGTTGCATACCTTTGCATGACCTTCTCTCTGTACCAGGAGGAGCTCATGCATACAAAGTGGTCAGACATAACAGCAACAACAGCAGATCCAGTAGGAGTACATGAAGGGTCACTCCATGTAGAGATAATACAGTATATCCAATATACTAACCAATCAATACCGTAGAGGTAAACAAAAAAACAAAAGCCTCCAACTCTCTGTAGACGATTGGAATCCTCCGATTCCCCAGACACCTGGGCACAGTTCCAACCCTTTTAAGTGCATCCTTGCATCTTTCTTTGAGGTCATAACTGACCTCAAATGACTGAATATGGTTGCTGTCAACAAAGGGAGGAGTGTAGGATCCGTATAAAAGAAAGTGAACTGGTCCTGAAACAGAGCCCTCGGGCCCCTTGCTAGTTTTAACAACACAGTTCAACCCAACTACAGACATCGATGCTAAAATAACGTTTTGATCACATTAGGGGAGCTGTGCAGGGCCATACTGAAGTAAATATACCGCTTGTTGGCAAGCTGTGAAGGCTTGGCAGTGCTGAAACAGATTAGGATTAGATGGCGATCAAGAGAGACACGTATTTTAGGTTTCTCCTATATACTTCCTATTTCTTCTTTGTCTCAGTCTCCAATAAACATAGGAGGTACCGTTAGGTAGGAGGTAGGAGGCAAGGACATGGGGGAGTCTAGGTGAAAGTGAAGGACTTCTGTCCGACCCATATCTAACTGGTCAATCAACTAGACAATCACAACGAGAGAAACACAGAACAAGAATCCCTTGTCATCTCAGGGAGGAGTGTGCGCACAGTCTGGTCTGCGTCTGACGAGAACACAGCAGAGGGGCGTCCTGGGAGACGCCCCAACATGAACATCAGGCAGACCCACAACATTAAAAGGCTGAGAAAATAAATGATTAAATGATTCACCTAAAAAGTATTCAAAAGAAAACCCTGTTTAATTCACAAACCCTTTAACAGCAAAACAAGAGCTCTTGAACTGAACCTCAAGCTTATTAAATGCTCAGATGAGAGATGGGTATAACTGCTGCTAGTGAGACACAGGCCATCTCCTGTGCGGTTAGCATGATCTGTATTAGCCAAGGTCAAAGGTACTGTATGCGAGGTATATATATATATATGTATGTTTATATTGCTTAAAGGTTTTGATGGAGATACGCATGGCTGACAGACACATCATGTTGTTAGCCCTACCCAACTTAACTTGATTACTGCATTCCCAGTATATCCATTCTCTACAAAGGTTCATAGAGAATCAGCAAGAAGGGGTAATTATACACATATATTAATGCTGGGGTGATCTAGAAGTTGCAAGAAAGACAAGGCTGAAATGGTACAGCCACTTGACAACGACCCTTTGGTCCTTCAGTGAACATCACTATAGTGGGCGGAGCTACGCAGGGTTTGTGTGTTGCGTAGGTGTTGTAGCGGTAGTGTACCGCAAAAGGTCAGTAGTATTGCTGACAGGAAAAGAGGATTATGTGGTCTACTTCTGAGGCCAACCTTTCTTCTCAAATCACCACATATATCACATTTACACGTATAAAATTCAATCGTAACCTCCTCCCTTTTAATATGCATAATCTATCGAAGGCTGCATCTTTGAACATAGCAAAATAAATATATTACTTTTTCTCATCTTTCTGAATTATACATAAAAATAAAACCGAGTCCGAATGCATAATCTGTGTATTCGCTTTGTTCCCATGGTTTCTACACATGACTAAGTATGTTCTCTCTCCCTTTACTCAAGCTTCAGTTACTTCAGCAACACAGGCAGGTGCTGTTACCATGACAGCGGCCCAGTGGACCTTTTTTTTTCCTTTTTTACCCGATCACAGAAATGACCAAAGGAGGGAAGCGAACACTCCTTTTCATGTGAAACACAAGCCCTCTGTCTCCTTCTCTGTCTCGGGCTGTTGCAGGGGCAAAAACAGGGGTCCTATTATTCAAGACAGAACCGCAAAAGGCAGTTACCTCCAGTAGAGACATGGAGCTGTGAAAAACAGACGCTAGATGGCAGTGGTCAGTGAAGCTAGAAGGAAGGGGAACAGAGAGAAAGGGAGGTGAAAACTATCCATAATTAAAATAGATCAGAGACCAGAGCTGACCAGAGAAACCATCCAATCAGGGTTGGTCGGAGGTGTCCTTAGGGGGGATCCATTTAGAAAACAGACAAAACAGTAAAAGAAAATAGTGAAAGCGCTCGGCAGGCATAGGCATCGCATGATGCTGACATTGATGCCGACGACCAAAACTAGACTGACAGTTTCCCTAAGACAGCTTTGAACAAGGCCTGTGTAGAGGCCACACTGATCCTACTGCAGGGAGGGGAGAGGGAGCGATGGGTTCATACTGGTTAGAGGTGGAAGGCAAGAGTTATCTTTTGGCCTTGTAGTTGGACTTGCTAGTGTCGCGTGGCTCTCTGCTTGGGTTGCTCCAGTCGTCGGCCTCGGGGCTGGTCTGGTAGTGTCGCCATGCCGACTTGTTGAAGACAGGCAGGCGTTCGAAGGACTCGCTGGACAGTGCCTGAGGGGAGCGGTGGGGGTGACAATGACATGAAAACCCAGATTTGACCGAACAGGGCAAGGGGAACTAAAAGAGGAACTAGACAACGCAACATTTTCCAACACTGATTCATCAAATGTCTCAATCTCAAAGTGGCTCATTCGTTTTAGGGCGGTTTATTTGATTGAACGAAAGACTGCACACCCGGGCCCTTTCAGCTCTGCAATAGGCTACCTGGATTGGACATGTCATAATGGCTCCTCCTACCTTCAAGTAAATAACAGCATCCGTCCCCACCCCCTCCATGGAGTACAGCTTCAGGTCGCCCTGGAAGTAGCGAGCATAGAGCCTGGAGATGGGCAGACCGTAGCCAAAACCAGCCTGGGAAGAGGAGGAGAGAGAGTCCAGGGTATAGTATAGTTAAATAGGGAGATGTCAAGCACAAAGAGTTAGACAATGTTCATTGTATACAGAGTGTCAGTGTGTGTGCGTA
This sequence comes from Mallotus villosus, assembly GCA_903064625.1. NCBI lineage: Eukaryota > Metazoa > Chordata > Actinopteri > Osmeriformes > Salangidae > Mallotus > Mallotus villosus. Next base: position 267,703 of record CAEFZP010001908.1, on the reverse strand, counting down.
CCATTGGAACAGCCTTGGAGGGCTCAAAGCTGGGCGTGGGGGCAGTAGAGTACATGTAGTTAAACAGGCGGTCGATCTTCCTGAGAGGGACGCCTCCTCCTCTATCACTGATCTAAGAGAGAGAGAGAAAGTGAGAGACCCACAGAGAAGAAAAGAGAGGCAGGGGTGAGAAGTAAAGATCGAGAAGGGAGAGATAGAAAGAGTTTTAGGAAGCATAATGGCCATTTCAAAAGTCTGTCTGTGTGCGAGTGTGTTCATGTGTGATACAGCTTACCTTTATGGAGAGGTCCTCTTTGCCCAGAGTGACTTTGGCCTTCACTGGAGGTAAACCTTCCTTGCTGTTCTCGTGAAGCTCAACTGTGGCCCGCATGGAATTCTGCCCGCCCACACACACACACACACACACATTTGAATTACAGTTCCAGTACTACCAGTTGATGTCCTCAGAGAGACGGAGGGAGCAGTGCTTACCTTAAAGAGCTCAAACAGCATGTGGAACAGGTGAGAAGGGACATACACCGCCTGGATGGCCTGGCCTGGCTGCTTCACTAGGAGGGAGAGGGAGTTCAGATTCAGGAGCACACGCTGTACACCCACGTACATGCATACACATTCACACGTGCACTTACGTGCACACACACACACACGAGCACACCCAAACACATGTACTGTAACACATACACGCACAAACTATTTCGCTTTCCCGTTGAAGTTAATGAGAAACATTCTGCCCATTGCAATCTCAGCAGGACTTAATCTGGCCTTCTCAGTAAAGAAGCTTTTAATAGAAAAACACCCCACAAAACAAGTTCACTTCTCGGTACAGCCTGGAGACCAGATTCTCCTCCAATGGGTGAATGGATGGATGAAGTGAGTTTAAGAATGTGAAAGAGAACAGAGACAGACAACTGAGAAGTTATAAACCATGTAAGAATTCTTACTGTGAAACTCCTCTATCTTGAGTTGAGGAGCATCGAGGTAGTACTGCTCACACAACATCTTTGCTGTTTCATAGGCATCTGGAAGAGGAAGTGAGGTCATGTTCCAAACAAAAAGTTACACTCATTTCATAAGGAAGTAACATCTAGAGTAATACATGCGTTATAATGGCATTTCAGACACTTTAGGCATTTTTTTGTCTCTCCTATATGCATTAGAACACAATGTCATATCTTAAAGGTAGATTCCAGAATGTGACTTTGCTTCTATGCACATTATATACCTGTTCTGACAGAATTGGAATATCTCCCTTTCTTGAAACCTCTCTGGTGAGTAAGTGTATGATGTCACATCCTGGATATTTTCTGTAAATCGTTTGAGACACAGCCCTGGAAGGGTGTTTACCTTTCACGACCTCAGCCAAATTGCAGGTGGGGTCAATACTGCCGATGTGTTTGGGGTGAGCAGGGTTTGTGTCGTTGCCAAACAAAAGAGCTACGGGAGGACAGGAACAGGAAACACATCACCATTTGCAAAAAAAAGACCAACCTACTGGGTTCCACAAAGTTAAAGTGATATGTGAGTCGAGACATTGATATTTGACATGTAGGACAGAGTATGTTTGTGTCTGTGAGAGAGTGTGTATGTGTGTGTTGTGACATCCCTATCCCCAGTGTGTGTGTGTGTGTCTTGTGTGTGTGTCTCACTGTGCTGGTTGATGAGCATGCGGAAGGAGATGCGGTTGGTGTAGAAGCGATCCAGGAAGTACTGGATGCTGCTGCTGATGAAGGGGTCAAATCCAAACTTGTCCTTGTACTCCACCACGCCCTGCGCCATGGTGGGAACCACGTCGTTGTGACGGTTACGGATCTCAATCAGCAGCTCCAGGAAACTGGGAACGCAGTGAGAGTGGATCACGTGTCTCGTTGCTGTCGGCATCGCTTCCTCACTTTGCCAACTCCAAAGATTAAACTGGAGTCCACTGACTCCCACATGCAACATCCTCCTTTCATAAACCCTGTTTTAGCCAGCCAACCCACCAAAAGCTAGCCATTCGATATAACATGGATGGGCTATTTCAACTGAGTAATTCAACCAATTCAACTCGCTTACACATGGGTCAATCAAACACCTCTTTGCCAGTTCATGCTGACCAATCACTGTCAGTTGTTTCATTTGAGAGCCTGTCCGTCAAAGTGGCTTTCACATCTGTCTGTGGATGTACACTCAGTAAAATACACAGTGATAAGCTAGGGTTCATATCTGACCTAGTATCTAACTGCCTCAGTTAGAGCTTTATTATGGTCTACCACACGGTATTTACCACACAGGATTAACTCCAGGCTACAGAGGTATACCTACATACAGCATTACAGCACCATTGGAGACACTATCAAGCGGACTTAAGGTCACTGATTGGGAATGATTAGTTTTAAAGTTGAGCCATTTTTACTTACTCATTCAGGGCATGAGGGTCCTCAGGTTTTCTGTTCTCATACCCCAACAGATCCACAAAGCTCTGCATATACCTGAAGAAACCCAGACACCCGTGTGCAGTGAGTAATATTGTCAGTAATGCCATGGGTGAGTGGTCTCATCTCTAAAGGAATCTCTGTGTAAACATATGCAAGCATATGTATCCAGTTCCATGTGTCTGACGTGTGAGCATAGTGGGATACTGTGTGTATGGTGCGTGTACTGCATCGGGGCTGTGTGTGTGTGGTGTGTGTGTACGGTGCGTGCCTCACCATTTCTGCACCAGTTTGACTGAGGGCTGGCTGAGCAGGTTGTCGGGCAGGAGGTTGACTTCCCTCATGGTGTTGGCCAGTCGCACCGGCAGCTCCTTACGCAGGAACATGTAGGATGTCTTCTCACAGGCATTGTCCCTTCCTGGGGTAGAGAGATGGTGACTCTTACTGTCTGCAGAGATATCATCTCTAGGGGACAGACATGCAGGCTACCTCATGTGTATAGAGGCCCCATGACTGTGGCACTACACCACAACATAATTCAATACTGGAAATTGGAACCAGATGATTCTATTGACTTATCCTGATCCGTGAGGGAAAATGTGTCTGTGTGAGCGAGAGAGAGCGAGAGAGAGCGAGAGAGAGCGAGAGAGAGCGAGAGAGAGAGCGAGAGAGCAAGAGCGAAAGAGATGAGTTTAGTCTTCTTATCCTTACTTTTGCCCATGCACATCATTTGATGTGACACACACACACACAGAGGTACAAACACCTTGCTGTGTCAGAAGTCTCAAGCAGAATGAGAATGGTTACCCGATTGTGTAAATGTCTTTTTATTACTGAATTGTGAAAGCCTAAAACCAAATAGGCATCCAACTGTTTAACAGGAGACTGGTTGAACCAGGAAGTGTACAGGCACACTAGTCAGTGAGTAGCCTACATTCTGTCTACATGTCTGGCTCTGTTAAAAGTTAATAAGTAACAGCTGGCTAAGATCATCCTGTACAAGTCATGACAGAATATTTTATTATTAATAATTGGGGCGCCTACTGTTATTGGCACACCACACTGTATGTCCATACTTAGCTTTAGACGGGGACGGGATTAAGCTGTTAACATGGACGTGACCAGTGTCAAGTTGCATCAAATCTCCCACATCAACATACCATGAGGCAATTCAAGTGTAGGCTATGCCTACTAAGTAAAATGTACAATTATTGAAATTGCCAGTGAACAAACCCAGACTACATGCACACTGTCTGGCGCTGTAATATTATTGTGTCACTGCCATGATTCCGCACGAAAGAATAGTGATTTTAAAAGCATGCATAGATACTCAATTTACTCTTTACGTCAGTGAAGAAGAGGGCACACTGACTGAGAGGAAGATGACAGTTCAGTCAAGGCTACTTACCAAATTCCAAAAATTGCTTGATTGAGAGTGGTGACGGAGAAAACCGAGAATAATATTCTATTTTTGGGTTGCTAATTTTCAAAAGCGTTGTAAAAATCCTCATTGTACTATAATGATTTTGTCTCTCCTATATGCATTAGAATTATAGCACAATTATAAACACCGAGTGTCCACATACTAGCCTGCAATAACAGTGACCGCGTAACATAACAACTAAATTGTCAACACCAAAAATGTGAAGTCCTGCGCCGGTATTAATACGTTTGCAATCAATTAGATACGTTTCTGATAGGACAACTAATATAAAAACTATTATGTTCTCCTGAAGGGTTTCCGTCTCAGAATTGTTGCGCGAGACTGCACGTCAAGAACGTTCTCAAATTCAGAGTCAACCGCACTTGACGGCGACTGTTGATACTGTACTATGATTGGTTTACAGAATACGCTAAACCTACATGTGACTAAATATTGAATAGTGATTGGATATGTGGCCTGTCCTGTACAAAAATTGTTTGTATTGCAACCATTTATCATTTGAAACGTAAACAGTTTTACTTTAACTATAATAAACATGATCATTTAATGTCAGAAATGAATAGAAAAAGTGGATGAAAATATATAGATTAGACTACTAGGGCAACACATACACAAACACCTGCAGAACAGGAGTGTTGAATAGAAAAGGATTGCCATAAAAGGCATGTTGAGGCAAATTCCTTTTCCCCCCCTACATTTTCACATGTACACTCACTATGAAAATCTACACGTGATTTATAAGAATGTCACACGGGGAAACGTGGATTCATAAGGCAGCTACATCTCAAATAAAGTTGAGAGCAAAGTTTTCCTCCTGTTGGCTACTGATCTGTCTGTGTGCAATGACCCCTTATGTGTTGAAAGAGAGAGAGAGAGCCTGCAACACAACAGGCAGAAAAAAAACACAACACATTCATCCTGATAAAGTTTATATTATAAATTGATTGTCCACTATGATCATGCATATTGTCAAAGGTACAAAGTGGGATAAACATACATTCCTGAAATCCTATAATAGACTCATGTATTGTTTCGTTTCTATATTCAGCTGCATAACAGTTTTTCATCAGTATCCAATATCAGTAGAAGCAGCTCACCAGACAGCTGTCATTTGTTAAATGGCATTCGGTCCATACAAAACAGCTTTCCCTAACTTGGGGTATACTCCATGGGTTGGATATTACAGAGGCGATTTTGTGTTGAAAAAACACAAGAACACACACACACACACACACACACACAAACTGTATAAAGCGTTCAGACACAAATACCAACACAGCTCAAGCAGTGATCGGAGCGTTGGCGAGTGCAGGAACCATCTTGGTGTTCTCATCATCTTGGCTCTCGTCAGGAAGGGGGTCGTATTGGCGACGGTACAGTAAACGAGTTACCAAGGTGATGATGAACATCTCCAGGATCAACAACTGCTGACTCATCACTACAGAGAGAGAGAAGGGGAGAGAGAGAGAGGGGGGGAGAGAGAGAGAGAGAGAGAGAGAGAGAGAAGGGCCAAGACAGCCCAGTTGGCCCATTGATACCAGGGAATCTATAGCATATTTTATGCAGATCAATATTTCTGTGTTTAGGATGGAGGATCCAGGGGGTGGGTGAGTAACTTACAGTAACCACGGGCCTGGGAGGAATACGGAGGGGCACAGGCTATGGTCCCATTCATGGCCAGGATGTTGATGATGGCTGACTGCAGCTGGCTCAGGACCAGTACCAACTACACACACACACACACACACATCAATGTATGTGTACAAGGTACTGTAACCATAAGCTGAGGGGTTATCGGGGTGTCTGTTGGGACTGACCTGGTACATGGCATATTTGGGGATGATCTTGAGGCTTCGCAGGGTGGTCCTGAGGTGCATGAACATGATGGCCACGGGCCACAGGGCGATGATGGTGAGGACACCCACAAACGGGTTGATCCAGATAGCAGAACCTGTTATGGACAACTGGGACACACACACACACACACACAGATGACTGACTGAGTCTCCAAACCCTAATCTGCCATTGGCTATGTGTTCCCATGATCCCAACTCACATCAGTCAGCTCAAAGTTGCCATTTGTCCAGAGAATTATTGACAGGATGGTGAAGACCACCTTCATCACAGCGAACTGGAAGGAGCCCAGCTTCAGTAAGAACAGAGTCCGCCTGTAAGGATCAAATTAAACATTCATTTGACTCCTGAGTAAAACATACACAAGGTAATAGCTAAGTAATTATACCAGCGTTGCTCTTTGATCTTTAGGATGCATGCTTTTCAGAGTAGTCCTGAGCAGACCTGTAGTACAAGACCATGACCAGCAGGGGGAGCGTGTGGATGGTCATACACAGTGAGAGGGTGAGTGGCCTTACGGGTGATCAACCTGCTCTGAGGCCTCACATAGTCAAGCTTCACTTCAACAAATAAAAGGGCTCGCTGGATCGATACTAACCCAAGATTTTCAGCTGTACAAGAAAAGCCTTTCACTAACATGCCCTGAATTTAAAAGGAGTATAGTTTTGTCAGATCCAGACCATGTGTTGAGCTACCCTAACCCACCTGGCCCACCCCTTGACCCTCCCCACCCAGAAGTTGCCGTGGGTTACCGGGTTATGGCGACGTGAGGCAGACAGGGGCAGCAGCAGCAGCAGGGGCCGGTGCTGATTCTCAGGGTCTTGGTCTTGGACCGCAGAAGAAAAGCCTCGTCGCCCCCCACCTCCTCGATCATCAGGATCAGGAACTTGAACACCACGATCGCAAAGTAGCTGAGTATAAGGAGAAAGAGTTAGTCGAAAGGGGTTTTAAGAGAGAAACCATGCTATACAGGATAACTTGAGTGAAAAAACACGCTGACTGTATTTTGACACTGTTTTGATACACAGTGTAGGTTTTCCTGCTCTTTCACCTCCCTCTCCACAGGGCTTCCAGACTGAACCAACACGAAGGAGAGGAGAGGATGTGCAGAGCTCTGCAGTAAGTGTGACTTACGTTGCAGAGGTCATGTCAGTAAACATAGTGGCTCTTGGAATCCACATCCCCACACATGACATGGTCCCAATCACCTGAAAACACACACACACACACACATATTACTATGGAGGTTTTATTTCTGTTCTATTCTGTTCTTTGCCAGCTATTTGGTCTAATGTTCTTACCGGTGCTGCCCCATTGACCCAGATGATAATACTCTTCTTGTTGGAAGGCACCTTTTTGTAGATGTAAACACATTCCTCTATGTAGACCAGCATAGATGCTGTCGCCATGAAGGTCAAAACTGAGTATAGGATGATCCCAAAGATGTCTAGCTCTGTGGGAGGAACACACACACACATCGCTGAGCTGGAACCCAGAAGCCACCTGACACAGTAAGGAGACGATCCATAGAATGGATTAGGGTTTTTGTTCTTCTGAACGCAAGAAAAGACGACAGGAATCTGGTGTCTGGAAGTCTGGTGAAGGCATGGTAGGCTTGGTGTGTCTATATTGAGCCATGGTACGATAGGTTTTCTAATCAGTGAGGTATGTTTTGGAGAATAAGGAACAGATGGAATTAACTGGTAATGGGTTCTGTGTTCCGGGAAACCTGCGGCTGTGAGGGATCCAGGTCAATGAAAATAACAAACAAGAAACCCGCAATGGCCCAAAACGAGCACTTCTCACAGAAGACATTCTTGCATGCAAACACCGTAAAAAACAAAACGTATCTGATGAGAGTGTACAGAGACATATTCAGCCTGTTCCTGTTTCTGGGAAATGTGTCCGTTTTAGTGAAATAGGGTCAGGCGTACGCAAACATATGGATATAATTATCGACTTCATCCCAACAGCTGTCTTCGTTCCCAAAAAGAAAGTGTGGTTGAAGGAAAGGAAGTTCATGATGTGTCATTTGTGGCTTCTTGATTCATTTCTGATTAACAGGAAGTGACACAATGTCCTCAGACTGCAATCTTTGGGAAAGAAAATGGTTCCCCTAACTGATCTGGCACCAAATAAAAATAAAAGATTAAACACTTTGAAAATGATCAGGACTCTAGTCTGTCAGCTATATTCTACACAGCCTGTCACTGTCACGTTTTCTTTGCTCTTCTTTTCTCAGGTGTTGGCTCGAGGCTCCGGGTTCCCCTGCCCATGATACGGGTATGTAACGAACGTGGTCTTGCAAGTTCCGTCAGAGGTATCTGGCACTGTTCACTCCCACACCGGGGAGATCGCTCCCACCGGTAGTCGAACTCGCCACCCCTGGCTTCCCAAGCGCCACCACTACCAACTACGCCAAAGAAAAGCTAGCTATTCAGTGACGCGGGTGACTCATTACATACCTGAGGAGTGAGTTTCACCGATAAACATCGGCTACATTCACCCCTCAAACTCATTCCGGCGGTTAGCAGGCGCTAACCTTGTGAGATCCGGGTCACGGCACCAATGAAACGGGTATGTAACGAACGTGGTCTTGCAAGTTCCGTCAGGGGTATCTGGCACTGTTCACTCCCACACCGGGGAGATCGCTCCCACCGGGAGTCGAACTCGCCACCTCTGGCTTCCCAAGCGCCACCACTACCAACTACGGCAAAGAAAAGCTAGCTATTCAGTGCACGGGTGGCTCATTACATACCCGAGGAGTGAGTTTCACCGATACACATCGGCTACACCCACATCCTCCGTCCCTCCTGCGTAACTGACATACCAACAGCTCATTCTTCATCAGCACCACAGGATTTCAACTCGGGTTTTCCAGTCACTCGTCGACACAGTTCAAAGCTTCACCTAGACATGTCAGTGTCAGCTCCTATGCTGCGGTACGTTAACTCAGTACATTAAACCCGTCAAGCTTACCTTCATATTGAGTCGTGCATTTGGGTCCACCAGCCAGTCACCGGTTGGTCAAACCATAAGTCACAGTATATCAAATCATCAAAATGATCTGTCAAATATTCTTACAGAGCACAAGTGTCCGTATTGTGCTATGTGGCAACAGTTACTATGCTGACAGTAAAATGTGTGTCATCTAAATTACATTGCTTCTGGGTTGTAAGCCCCACCATATTGACTCACACAAAACACAAGACTATTTCCATTCCACTTCTCGTATGTCCACCTTCAGTTGTTCAGTCCCCTCTCAGATCATCCTGATTATACCACTCACATTGATTGGGTCCTGGAAAAACCTTGCCCAGGGACACGAAGCATCCTCATACCATTCTACAGCCTTTGACTTCTTAAAGAGAACATACTACAATACAAACAATACTGCATTGGTTGCAGCCTTCCAAATCAATTCAACACCCTTTTCAATCCTAATTTCATAAGGATGCACTTCATCTCACTCTCATTGCCCTTAGATGGCATGAGAATGATTACTAGTCTAAGTCCTAGTTCTCTCATTTGAAGGTATGGGTGCACATGTGCATGCATGCGTTTCAGGTGATTGAGAATATCATGTGGTTTAACAGAGTTGACTGACATGATCTCTCCAATGTATGGTATTACATCTCTTTATCATATCCTTCTTCATGTCACTCTACTTATTGATCTGCTCCCCTGAAATTCATTGGGAAACAAACTCCGCCCAAAGGTCACAAGATAAAACTTGTCATTTTCTCAGCTCATTCGACATCTGCCAATCTTCAAACAACACACTCATTCATTCCAAGAAGATTTCATAAGCACTCCATCTCTATACTCCACTCATTAACCTATACAATATTAATAGTAGTGTGCCTCTAAATACCTTAAATACGTTGGCAAAGTGATGTATTAACCATGAGCCCTTCCATAAATCCAGCTCTTAAAATCCCAATTAATGCATGTTAATCCGAGTGGGTCTAACCAATGACTGAAAGCTGAATTAATCAAATAGATTGACATGTTCACTGACAGCGAGAATATGAATTACACTTGTAAACACGTCAATATAATTACCAAATTTCTGATTATGGATTTGGAGTAATTTCCTAACTTGTCACAAGTGTTCGTTGTGTGTGAAATAGCCTACAGGATAGATGGACATGACTAGGCTATATATTATATATGCTGCGACAGGTGTGAGATAACTGGACGGAAAAATAAAATGACTGAATTGAGTGTTTCAAAGCGCAAAAAAAGCTCTGACAAATCTATGGAAAGACAGTAACTTACGGACAATAATGTCGATGGCGAGTGGAGGTCTGTCCCTGCAGCTGGGGTCGATGGTTCGGTTAGTCGGGTCCATCCTAGTGATTTCGATAGAGCGAAGATTCAACGATGGTCGGTGATCGAGCTTTCTGTAACTGACATCAGTCTCTGATGGAACTTTTACCTTTTCCGAGGAACTTCACTAGCGTGGCCGAACGAAGGACGGTTACCGGCTTCCAAATTGTTGTTGAAATAGAACCCGCCTTCTGTTAGCACCCTTGACCCTTGACAAATCACTGCTGGGTTTGTATCCGACGTAAAGTTACCTACAATTCGAGGGGCCAATTGTGCAAATCACGACAGTCGCTCGAGCGTCGTGAATCAACCCAAACCCTCCCTCTGCGTTTTGGGCGTCTACAAGTAAAGTGCATAAGCGATAATGAACGGCCAGCGACATAGATCATCAATGAGGAAAAGTTATGGCCAAAATAAAAAGAGAGATGTTTTTGTGTTTTGTTTTTCGTTATATAGCGGCATACACAAACACAAAAGGGTAGCCTAGAGATCGGATAAAAGGATGTGTGAGGGGGGGCGGGGGCTGCAGAGGGGCATTCCTCAGGATCCTGGGTGAGCCTGACATTAGCGCGTTCCCCATCACATGTCCTGCACTGCCATGGAAACAGCAGCTAGAGGCGTCATCATGTGAGGCTTTTGCAAGGCTTGCCTGAGTTCGCCTCTCTTCAGAATACATGCAGAGGCCTATCTTTGATGAACACATTCACGAACATAACAAAAGAACCTCCTGTGAGTGTCAGTGGACACTTATTTGGTCATAATCTGAGTAATCCTCTCGGAGTTGCCTCCATGCTTTTTCTTGTGCTCTTGAGTTGGGATCGGATTTAACGATTTGACCTTGATGAAAACACAGGATCGTTGTTCTAATACAGTTGCCCACGACCTGGTCACCCCCTTCCCAATCACGACCTCGGATGAAATAACATTTGCTTGTGTTTTACTTGGAAAAGGAATGAAATCTTCTCTCTCTACCTGTGGCATGTTCAAACACATTGGACTGGCAGTGGAAGAGAGCTGTGAACACTAACTCTCTCTGTAGATCTCTTTCACACACACACACACAGGCACCCACACGCTTATAAATCTCAAAGTAAATTGTACATAGATCAGACTGAATCTATGCATCACAATGTTCAAGCCCAGACAGATGTGTACCTGGCACACCTAACTTGGATACTCCTAAAACACCCTGGACAAAAACCCAGACTGGAGAGGTAGACTGCAAAATTACTGGACAAATTATAGGGCTTTGTTTTAGAGGCCAACCCTGACTGTCAAAGGTGGCAGAAAGGAGAATGATGACCAAACTTTTGGTCCTTAAAGACAACACCGCACATCCACGACACAACATTCTGGCTGAGCATAGGAGCACTTTCAGCAACAGACATATACTAACACGGTGCTCAACGGAACACTTCAGGAGGTCCATCCTGCCAGCCAACAAGATACTGTACTGAGTCAGCCCGTGTACATGATGCAAGTCTTTGAGCCAGTGTTGTGTGTGTTCCATTTAGTTCTGACCTGATTGAGCATGGCACACCAGACATTCTGAACAACATATACGCTGTTCCTTGTTTTAAATACTGTTGAAGGCAATACTGTGAATTGACTGCGTATACCTTAGATCTTTTATCCATTGTAACGCAGGCTAACCCAGAGTGGCTTCAGTGATGGCCTTGTAGGACTTGAACTTTACAGATAGGGTGCTGTTTGCTCTCAGAGACGGTATGTCACCCAGATCAGAAACACAGAGGTTGTTCAACTCCAGGGTACACATCAGTTTCTCTCCACACAGAAAACTGTACATATCCTCACACACACACATACAGTGAGACAGAGCCACTTTACAGGTCTAGTCAGAAATAACTGTTTGGGATTAATCATGTTTCATCACATCCCTTTTGGTGTTTGAACTCAGTGTTTCTCAGTTAATGTTTACCTGCACTGGCTAATTACATCAGAAGCCAGCTGCATGATTCTACAGGTCCAGCAGGAGTCTCATCGGGGATGGGCCCACCTAGAAACAAAGCATGGATGTGTGTGTGTGTGTGTGTGAGAATCTCTGTATGTGGATGTATGTTTTGCTGTGATAGTAAGAATGCAGGACACACACCTCACTAGCAAAAAGCCTGGGTTCAAGGTTCAAATGAATAAAGGCTTTTGGCAGGTATGAGAGGTCAAAGGTCTAGGGAAGGTTTCATTGTTACTGGATGGATTTCACGTTTAAAATGATTTCACTTTCTTTTTTTTCTTCCCATACTGATCGATCATAATCTTTTTTGTTTTGTTTTTTGGTTCATCATGATATCAATATATCCATGGAATAAAAAGACTGGAATCTCAGAGAGATTAAAAAAACATTTATTGTTATTTCTCCATGTTAATAACCGTATATAGGCAATTACTTCATTCACAAAATAGGAACGGTAAAATTAATCAGACAAGAAAAATATATACGCAGTGTTTTTACATAATCAATATATTTATATACACACACACATTGTAAAACATGATATTGTAACAAAGGATAATATGAAGCTTGCGATAAGCAGAGTACAAATACAGCTGCACTGTGCATGCAGAGAGAGAGGTTGTGGGTTAGTAAAACCATCACCAATACAAGTCCAACATTATGGACATTTGACATTCCCTTTGTTAAAAGGAATCACTATGGCTTCAGTTATATGGATGTGTGGAACATAAGGATGAGCCTGAAAGTTAGATATGTCTGCTGAAAGCTAAAAATAAGAAAATATGATCGTTTTAAACATCGTTATCCCCCCCCACCCCCACCCCCCCCCAACCCCACCCACCACGAAAAACACGTAAACAGCTAAGCTTCATGCGTTTAAGCAGTAGTGGTATGTACATAAGTAACGTGTTAATAAAAAATCTGTGATATGTGTGGCCATTCAGAGGCATTTCTCCCAAGAAGAAACATTATAAAAGAGCACTCAAGTTGAAGTTAGACACAGGTAGTGTCTCGGGCAATGCGCTAGCAACATAAATAGGTCCAGCTGAAGCATAGAAATAAGTGTCTAGACTGGGGAGCAGCATATCAGAAAGGATATGCATGAAAACCCTTACCAAGAGAGCGGAGAGGGATACTAGGTGCCAGATATCTAGAAACCGCATTTTTATAGGAAAAAAGGAATGATGATCAGTGTAATCCACAACTAAACATAGCCCATCTTGAATCTTATAATTCTGATATACTAAGAACACGCTGGCTGTGGCTAGATCCTCCAAAAAGTTGTCTCTGCTCTATCAGCTAGCGGGGAGAAAGAGCTGGACATACACATATGGTCTGGGCCAAAAGGAAATTGAAAAGTAAAAGTGGTTTCCAATCCTGGTCCTCTCAATCCCCTGGCCGGCATGTCTCAAGATGTTTCTCTTCCAACACACCTGATTCAAATGAATGGGTCAAGCTCAGCAGAAGCGTGATAACGACCCATTCATTTGAACCAGGTGTTTTGGAAGGGGGAAACATCTAAAACATGCAGGGCAGAGGGTCTCAAGGATCAGGACCAGGAAAGGCTGGAGTAAAGGAGGAAAAAGAATGCAGTACAAAAAAGGCTGTGCCCACAAACTAGCATTGTCCCTTTGCAGTACATTCAGTATGACGTCACAATTTCCACTGGCACACACACACACACACATCACTACTGTAACTCCACAGCACAGGAACAGCAGGTTGTATAATTAGACATGACCGGGGCTTGACAGATGTCCATACAGGCCTTTTTTTATATACATTTCAGCCTTTGACCTTAACACAGTACAGCCATGTTGAAGTATTTGGTTTGATACTGAATTCTGTTGGTATCCGAAACCATTTAGGCTATCTGTCATTTGATGACATCCAGCCTTTCATGACCCTGTTCAGTCATTCAAATCATCTCAGTCACAGATGTTAAACAATGACGCAATACAGCTCATAACGCAGCACTTTACACAAGCCACGCTGGGCTGCAAAGACACAGTATTCATTTCCATGTACAAAATAGTTCTGTGGACTGTCACAGAAGTGACCATAAGCAGTGAGGCACTACTTTTTGGTTGAACAACAAATTCTGAACAGTTGATAAGTACATCACATGACCCGCAGCTGGAGGAGTCCTATAACAGCTAGGAGTGTGGTAGGGCCCCCTGCTGGCTAGCGCTAGTACTGCAGGGAGCTCCACCTGTAGCTATCACAGGTGTGCACAGGTAAACCTTGTGAGGAAAAATAAAGATATTTTCATTTGGTTTCTATGACACTGACTAATGAGGTGAAAGCAGAGGTATCATCGCTCACATGTTGTAAACACTTCACTGTTCAGAAGTAAGAGTTCCAGGTAGGTCAGCCCTTTATTTGGCAACCAAAAGGTGGGCGTTGTAGGTGAGGTTGTAGTCCGATATGTAAGAACAATCCTTTATCAATGCCGATGACACTGAACTAAACCAAGCTAACAGATGAACACAAAGCTGATCATTCTAGTTTCCAACAACAACAAGCGCTTATCCCTGTCCCCACACACAGAGGTAAACACTCAATCACACACACACGCACACTCTTCATCCTAAAAGAACACACAAACATCCCTAATCTTTTTGGACATAATAAAAAGCAGCACATTTGATCCGATGGACGTCAAAACGTAATCCAGAAAGTGCAAATGCGCCATCTTGTGCTCTGATATCAAACTCTGGGGTCCGTGCCCCCTGTCACCTTAGCATGGTTCAGTCCAGCATGTCATACACCAGGGGTGCTTTTGGGGTACAGTCCAGATTTCAGTTCCTAGCCATGATATCCATCTACGGTGTAATCCAAGCACTAGCTCAAACACAAGTTAACACAAAAAAGTATCTTCAATATAGTACTACCAGTCAGGGTGCCATTCATGCACCCCTTCTATAACCACTGAGTGAAAAATCTGTAGAAAAAACACTCCAGTCCCAATGTCCAGTTCCCAGTACTGACTGGTTCCCAGTACTGACTGGTTCCCAGTATTGACTGGTTCCCAGTACTGACTGGTTCCTATTCTTTTCTGCTTCCTGTGACTTCCAATCAGATTTTGGCACAGTAACATCGTGATTGATTATTATTCCTGCCATCATCTTGTAATGCTTGAATTAATTAACAGTCTAAGATCAATGTGAGTTGCAATAATTATCAGCTTTTGATCAAGGTAAAGGAAAGACAGTGTGCATGATTTAGACTGTGTGATTTAGACACAGTGTAAGTGTGTGTGTGTGTGTGGGGGGGGGCGGGGGGGGTGATGTGTGCGTGGCCAAGCTGCTGATGTTTAAGTAACAAGGCTGTCTGTCTGCTGTCTCCCCGGTGGATGGGGATAAGGCATGCGTGTCCAGGGCTATGCCGAGGGGGGTCATGTCTCTAGTGATGAGTGGAGCGCTAGGAGGAGGTTGTTTCCATGGCAACCAACTGAATTGTAGCATTGCTTAAGGCATTATATAAAAATGGCTGGCGTTTTCTCCTGGGGGAGGGGAGTGGGGGAAGAGAGGGACAGATTAACAACTGAAGTTAAGTATACATAACTTCCTGCATCTTCAAATCAGCCAATGAATAACAATGCTGTCCAGATCTGAGTGATTGGCTCACCTGGTTATGACTCGCTCTCCATGGATATTGTGATTGTGTCACTCTCAGCTGAAAGACAAGTCAAAAGTCAGATCGCAGGACATAGAACAAGAATGAAGGACACGGGGAATGTGAAAACACGTTGCCATAGTAACAGTACCTGGTTCCAGGGTGCCCTTCTCCAAGTGCTCCTCGGCAACGTTGTTGGCTTGCTGGTCGTTGCTAAGGAGACGGTTTTGGGAGTCGCTGAGTGGACTTGCTGGGACATCCTCAGCGCTGTAACAAACACAACTGTCTGTCACACGGCTCCAGTGGTACACAGTTATAACACACAAACAACTGACTGACAGCTAATAACATTGACGTATTATTAGTGTTCCAGGATCACCTTTTATTGGCCTCTGGTCGCTGCAGGGTGACTGTGGCCTGCTCTGGGTCCAAACTGACCAATCGCGAGGGGAACGTCTGACCATCTCCTTGACTGGACACACCAAAGGAGGAGAGACTCAGTGTTAAGAGATCGGCCTTTGACAAATAGCTCATTCTAATGCTGCAAATCCACTGCAGTCGTGACAGTGTCCGTCTCACCCAGTGAAGATGGGTAGCGGCCAGTACTTCTTCTGGTCTCCAAACACCTGGGCCACGTTCTTGCTGAAGCCCAGGGAGAAGCCGTTCTTGTCAGAGCCGGTCCTGAACACGGGCGCTCTGAACGCCTCTAAAACAGAGACAACCAGAAAGAGGTAGACAAAAGGAGCGAGCAAAAGGGAAGGAAAGAGATAGAGTATGGCAACTAGGCAACAGACAATTAGGAGCTGAAAGGCCTGTGTTCTGGCATGAGTGGAAGAGCAATTGGTGGAGGTTTAATTGGAGCATAGTTAAGGAGTGCTGGGGAGTAGGACTGTGTTTATAAGTTTGGGGGAGAGGGCTTGTATATCTGAGAAGGTGAATCTGTGTGTTTTTGTGTGTGTGTGAGAGTGTACATGTCCGGTAAGTGGTGTGTGTGTGAGAGAGAGTGACATGTCTGGTAAGTGGTGTGTGTGTGAGAGAGAGCGTACATGTCCGGTAAGTGGTGTGTGTGTGAGAGAGAGCGTACATGTCCGGTAAGTGGTGTGTGAGAGAGTACGTTACCTATGGTGGACCTGTTCTTCCCTACCAGCCACAGGTGGTAGCTGAAGAGAGACAGAATGCTGATGCAGAACATGGCCGCCACAAAAAAGAGAAACAAGACATGGAATTTGGCGTGAGTGTCTGGCAGCTCATTCTGGGGAGGAGACGGGAGGAGAGAGAGAGAGACAACGTGTCAACATCTAAACCACACAGGAATAATACGAGGAGAGAGTGAGAGTGAGTGAGAGACACTGGTCTTCACAGCAACCACGTCACAACGGTACGACACATCACGGCACACACACTATGACATCATCGGCAGGCATAGGAGCACGCTGACAGGAACAGCAGCGCTAAGGCTTTGGAGGGTGGGTTACCTTGGGGCAGTTCTCTGCCGATTTCCTCCGGCAAAGCTTTAGTACAAACAGAGACAGAATGGTTAGACGAGGGTACAGAGAGAGGAGGGGAGGGGCAGTTCAGGGAAGGACAGAGGGTGAAAAGGGGGCAAGGCCACATGGGGTGAGGGAGGGAATGAGAGAGTATGGGGAGCAGAAAAGGAGAGAGAGATAAGAGACAAGGGATAGCCGAGAAGACAATGGTATTATCTATTGTGAGGGAACAAAGTGAGAGGAGGAGAGGGAAAAAGGGGAGAGAAGGACAAGTGAGCAGGCAGGAGTAGGGGTGGCGGCTGGGTGGTGGGACTGATGGCATCGATTGTGGAGCGGGCTGTGAAGGGGTGAACAACCAGAGAGAGTGAAAGAGAGAGAAAGAGAAAGAGAGAGAAGGGGGGGAGACTTTGCACAATGACCCTGTTTGTGTGTAGGAGAGGAAGGAGACAGAGTGAAGTTAGTGGAGGAATGAAAGGAGAGAGAGGGCTCTCTACAACAGAGGAGAAGCACAGTTAGGAGACTGGTCAGCTCACTGTGGGACAGGCAGACGCTCACAGGTGACCTGCACCAGACTAAAGCAGTAGATGCTGGAGGGGAGCCCTGGTCTGTGTTTGTTAGAGGGATGGGTGGCAGAGTGCGGCTAAAGATGGGCCTGGCGTCTTTACTCACTGTCCAGAACTTGATGAAATACTGCAGAACGGTGGCTGCAATGAACAAACAGTACACCAGCGAGTAGGCCAGGAAGAGGATGAAGAACTTGTAGTTGGAGAATCCCACGCAGTTGTTCACCCTGAGACACACACACAGGGACACACACATATCCACGAACAGAGAGATACACATACACAGGAAATTCAGTTAGTACTCCACTTCCTCATTCACAAGAACTGACCGAAGGACTACATACGCCACACTATTTGAACAGTTTTGTATATCAGTGTTCGGTGACCACAGGGTACATACCAAGGACAATGGTGATCCATCTTTAGCACACACCTTCACGGGTAGAAAGAGAAAGATGAAAGGAGAGAAGACATGTGAAGGAATACATGACAGGGGAACTATTGTTTTTATTTTATTTTGGAAGAGATGGGAAAGGCATGATACTTACATGTCACAGGCAGAGCAATGGTGGCACCTGTCTGGCTTGATCACCTGACAGCGATCGCAGTATCGGACAGCTGCACAGAACACACACACACACCTAATCAGAGGAACTCTCCACTGAGCCAGTATTAAGAAGTACAAAAGGGCACGATCCCACACACACGCCCAAACACCCACACGTGTCGTACACACCTCCGGCCCCAGTGCGCGTGTAGAGCGGCAGGTTGGTGGCAGCTCGCCACAGGATCTCCTGCTGCGACTCGGGCCTCTCCTCCTTCTCATACTGCTCCTTCTCTGCTTTGGGCAAGCAGAACTGGGAGACACAGGGAGGATGGGAGGACAGAGAGATATAAACATATACAGAGTCAAACATGAAACGCACACACACAGCAATGTGCTGGATTAGTGGGGATACCTCTTTCGAAGGGTTTGCAGGTCTGGAGAAGATGGTCTTCCAGTACGACCACACAAACATGATGAAGAAGAGGTGGAAGAACACCATGTAGATTACTGTCGAAAAAAACAGCCAGTCAAAACCAGCCACGCATGAACAGCCACTTATGTCTACACTAGCTGTTGCTATCTCTAATATGAGAATATTTATTGAATTTGGTTCTCATTCTCCCTTCCTTAGCTCAGTCTTCCTGTATCTGGCCCTAGAGCAGGCCAACCTTAAGTGAAAACAGATGAACTGAGGACACAGTGGGTCTTATTTGGGCCAGAAGACTGACACACAGCTGAGGTTGTGTATCTGTGGTGTGTGACTTCTGACGCAGTGTTACCCAGGCCTGCCCACGCTTCAGGGCCAATCTTAGCACCACCACTAAATAGAGCTGTCCTACAGCCACTGACACTATGCTGAGCCTCTAAGCTCTGAAGAGCTGTGTGTGTGTGGTGTGTGTGTGTGTGTGTGTGTGTGTGTGTGGTGTGTGTGTGTGTGTGTGTGTGTGTGTGTGTGTGTGTGTGTGTGTGTGTGTGTGTGTGTGGTGTGTGGAGTGTGTGTGTGAGTGTGTGTGTGTGTGTATCCTCTCAGTTGATTAATCTCTCAGTTGATGAGAAGTATGACTTTGTTCCAGAGCCCCTAAATCTTACAGATGTGTTTGTGTGTGCGTCCACTCTCAGTTGATGAGTACAATGATTTTGTCCTTGACCCCCCTACAATTTATAGATGTGTTTAGTGTGTCCACTCTCATTTGGATACCCACTCACTCTACCGGCCTCTTAACGCCAAAAGAGTTAAGCCTGTGCCAAAATGCGTCTGGTCCAGCCAGGGCAAATAGACTACATTTCAGTGGACTAAAGATCTACAGCCCCTTGCCCAGACAAGGATCCCAATGAGCAACAAATGGGCTCATTTCAACAAAAGCCATCCCCCCTGTGAAACATCAATCCTGTCCAAACCACACTCCACTTACTCTTTTCTCCTATGCTGGGGATGGTGACTGCAAAAGACGAGAGGGAAAACAAAGGGTATTGATAAAACGTTAGTCTTAAACGCTGCCTCAATGGCAGCTTGATCTACAGGAAAATAATACATTTTATTAGACAGGATCAAGAATCAAGCGTCGTCACTTTTCTCATAATTTGGATCCTCTAAATACACTTGTGTATTCGTCAATTTTGACAATGAATGCACATAATTACAGAGGACAAATGACGCCACGCCCATATGATATCTTATATGCACACCAGTTACATCTTAGTAATTTATGATAGCTAGCCAGGTTGCTACCTACCTGAATCAGGTGTTGACATGAATAAACAACAAGAAAATCTAGCTACTGTACTAGCTGGCTAGCTAATTTCATTGCAGTTAGATTCTGCCTGGGAAAATAACGACCAGGTTGGAACTGGGAGTAGTGACAACGCGGCCATACTCAATTATAAAAGGTTTTACAAAAGCATTGCAATTACAATCAAAATTGAAAAAAAAATCGAAATCAAATGTGGTGGGTATTTTAGTTTGGCAATCCATTGTTAGCTAGTTGCCGAGCCGCAATAATTTCGTTCTTACTTCCTGTCCAGCTGTCAGGCTGATACAGCTATCCAAAATACAGCACGCTTAGCCTCGACGCTAAAACATACACTTTTATTAACAGGTGTTGTACTTACAAATGCAAAGTTCCACGACATATGCATAATAGGACCAGCAGACAACCAGGGCGATAAAAATAACAGGTATCCAGGCTAAGCCCCGTTGACAGCATCTCAGTACATGGGTGGGCGCCATCTTTACTGTGACCAAAATGCAAGGGTGAGCGCAGATGTGACGTCAAGAAGAAGTTTTAGCTCCTCCACAAAGGCGATTCGATTTATTGAGAATGTCGAATAGGCTACCTTGTTTCTAACTTGGTATAATTGTTTAAAAAATTACACTTGCACAATGTTATTAAATGATCAAACGTGAATAGTTAATACGACTGTAGATGTGTTATAAATTAGATGAGATACGTGGACAACAAGTTTTTTTTCTCATATCTGGATCATGAAAAAACTTGTGTTAATGGGCCGCCAGGAGGCGAACTCATCAAACAAAGCCACCATGGAAAAGTTAAAGAGGAAGAACACTGTAGCTATTTGCACACGTGAATTTAAGCAGCTGTTTACGTATCTATAACTTCACAAAGTTAAGATTTGAATGCACCGAAAAGCTCTCGTTAACGGTTCAGATCACACTATCAGATGGATCAACATAAATATTTGCATCGCATTGGATATAAAAAACCTGCAGTTGCCACTCTGGACGTTCTCAGGTGCGTTCATCGCTGTCACCTAATGACAGTACCGTTCGAGAACCTCACTGTGCACAGTGGTGGGCGAGTGACGCTGGAACTTCCACTGCTGTACAACAAGATAGTCAACCAGCGCCGCGGTGGATTCTGCTTTGAAAACAATGGGATTTTCTCTTGGCTTTTATCGGAAATTGGTTTCGACGTCACTCTGCTCTCAGGGCAGGTCAGGAACTCCATCACCGGTCGTTACGGCCCGCCGTTCGACCACTGTATTTCCATGGTAAACGTTGATAGAAAGCGTTGGTTGTGTGATGTCGGCTTTGGCGCGGAAGGTTTTGAGTTTCCCATTTCATTAGAGACCAGTGAGCCTCAAGTTCAGGATCACCGAGTGTATCGGATCAGGAAAGACCAGAATATGCATTTTCTCGAATGGCAAGACGAGGAAAATGTGGGGCTAGCTGGAAAGTGGTCAGAGATTTACAAATTCACACTTGAGGCACGATGTATAGAAGACTTCACTGCCATGTGTGACTACCATCAGAATTCTCCAAGTTCCATCTTCTTTCGCAAGTCCCTCTGTTCTATCTTAAAGCCAACTGGAAGGCTTACCTACATGGGGTACAAACTCATCACCAGTCAGTTCCCTTCCAACGATGCACATAATATAACCAAGACTACCAGGGAGCTAAGGCATGAGGAGATCCCTGACATCCTGAAGGAAGAGTTTGGAATAGTGCTTGAATCTGCCCTTATCCCAAAGGATGAAGATATTACACCCCCCCCTGTTATCTATTGAATACAAAACGGATACTTTTAACAATTACACACCATTAATGACATGTAGCGTACAGTATGTAACATGACCAAAAAGACACAGGATAAATTGTCAGTTGATTTAATAAATTAATTTACATACACTTTTTAAGATGTACAATGGTCATTGCATTAATCCAAGACTGTCCAATTTGCGACAACAAAGTCTGCATTCAAAGTATTTACACATGTACAATTCTCAGGCAGCACTTTACAAAGCAAGGCAAGAACAAGACAAATGGCTGAATTCCATATCAGCTGCTAGACCCTACCCCTTCTCCACTCCAGCTGGGCAGAGATGATTTGATAGGTGTCAGCAATACTTTTGCCAAATCTCTATCCAGCAGCCAATCAGAATATAAGATGGGTCAATTACTGCCTACATATATCCACTCCACTCAGTCCTAAAGAGGCTAGGAGATAGGTTGATTTGTAATTTAGAAAAAGGTGTGGGATTACCAACGTGACGACCTCTAATACAAACTTGACTACTCAGGGACAGGATTCTGAGGCGGGACTGCGCTCGCACTCGCTCTCGCTTTGCGTTCGTAGTTGACAAGCCTCTGGCCAACCAGATACCTGCAGGGGAAAGGAAAGGGACAGATCACCAGGTTGTTTACGCCAAACCAGTTTAAACTCAAACCAAAGAAGAACAGCTAGAAAACGTTGAGGTGGTGCTCAGTCTTTCAGAGGGGCAGGGGGGGGGGAGCTGGACAGAGAGGGCTACTTACTTATCATTCTTAATATGTTCATAAAGGCGTTTGAACTGGCGGATCTGGAAGGAGAGGATGCCTATGAGAGAGACGACCATCAGCAAGAACGGGTAGATCCTCCTCTGCACCAGGATCTCCATCTCAGGGGTCATGCCTGAGACAAGAACATACATGTTACACACAGATACAAACATGGTACCCCCCCCCCTCCCTCCCTCCTCCTCCTCCTCCCCCACACACACACACACACACAACTCACCGACGAAAGGCACCACCCCCGTAGCGATGATGTAGGGCACACACAGGGACAGCAGCAGCACTGAGATGACGGGCGCTGCCAGTTTGCGGATGATGAAGTGGAGGTCGATGTTGCGGATCCCGTTTGCGTACACCTGAGGGGTAGGGGGGTCATGCATGTGAACATGGCATGTTGCACGTCCAGCATTGTGCCGGCGTGATCTCGCACTGGGATACCATCGAGGTGATATGACGCCACTGAGCGCGCGCTGAAGCCCTCGGACCCACCTGCTCGATGACGGTCTTCAGCCACCACTGGGGGCCCATGAGGGTGATCGCGGCAATGATTTTGGCATGGAGCACTCCAAGAGCCCAGTCCTAGGATTGGGAAAGATGAGGGAGAACAGGGGGAAATGCACGGGCTTTAGAAGGCTGTAAGTTGACACACAAGAGGCCTTCAAAACACATGCACATCAAACATGGGGGGGGACGACATGTGGTCATACACACCTGCCAGGGGTAGAAGAGCGGTGTCTGGTCCAGAGGAACACGCAGAGGAGCCACGATGACCAGCTCAAACAGCAGGCCCAGCAGGAGAGGGATGACCCCTGCCACCAGCAACGCCACCACCACAGTCTTTAAAATCTACACACACACACACACACACGTGTTCCCAGAGATGCATGAGAGAACATCCAAAGCTGCTGTATTCTATGATCCCAGACGGACTGTTGTCTCACTGACTGTCGCTGTGAGGCGAGAGCCACACAGACACGGGATGGTTTGGAGGCGTACCATGAAGCTCCACTCCTGGACCTTGAGCATGATGATGGTGCGTCCCTGAGGCATCCAGGCCAGCAGGACGGTCACGCCTCGGATGGACAGCCAGCACACGTACAGGCCGCACGCCGCCGTGTACAGCTCGTGGATCTTGGAGCTTCCGGTCCAGAAGGACATCAAATAGCGCCCCGCAAACACTGCAACGCAAACACACACACGGGTAGATATAGACTCCCCACCCTCACAAGCAGGCACGTCAGATGTTTTCAGGACAGCTGAGGCTGGTGGAAACATGTTAGTGTGGCGTGTCCTACCTGGCAGGGTGAGGCACAGCAGACTGGCCACTAGCAGGGTGGCACACATGAACGCAATCAGCAGCACAATCTGTGGATAGAAGGACAGAGATCTTGGAAGGAGAGTTCTTAACCGGCCAAGGGAATGTTTGTAGGGGATGCGTAGGGGTGTTGTGTATAAGGGTGTGGGGTATAAGGGTGTAGTGTCTAAGGGAGCAGGGTATAAGCGTGTAGATGACTAACTCACCCTGAAAGGGAACCGGAGGGGTCGGTGGTAAGGCTGGAATCCCACAGGACCCCCCTGCTGTAGGATAGCCTGGTGGGCCGCGTGGAGCCCCTCTCCGACCGCAGGGGCGGGGTTGGCGTTGTTGTTGTTATGGTGTCCCTGTGGCGGGTTGTTGTTGTTGTTGACAGGCTGATTGCCCTCGTTGTCATCCTGTTCTCCCAGCAGGTAGGAGTGGAGGTCTCTATAGAGGGGCATACGACACAAGTTCAAAAGGTTTGTGCGTCCACCTTTAACAATAAACGCACTAATACATAACCGTGATTGCCAGTGCAGTTTGGGTATTTACAAAACTTCTGTAAAGAACATTATCCAGTAACTTGAAGATTTGACTTGAATTAGTAGCAAATGGAAGCGTGATCCAGTCAAGGCCCATTGTAAGAGTAAAGGAAGTCTACATATGGTGGTCACTCACAGCAGGTAGCCAGCACTGACGGTCCAGGCCCTGACCAGGCCTTTGAGCCACTGGCGGGTGTGACCTTGCTCCAGGAGGGCAGGCAGGACCACCTGCAGCAGCAGCAGCTCCAGAGAGAGCTCACTGACGGGGGCATCACTGGAGTGGGGGCACAAGAAGAATCAGAGTGAGACCTTTGGCTCCTTGACAGGACTCTCCGTATGAGTTGCTTCCTGGTCGTGACGTCACGTCCTGTTGAGGTTACCTGTAGAGCATGACGTTGTAGGGGAGGAAGGTGGGCAGGAGCAGCTTGATCATCCTGATGGGCAGCCACAGCATGAGGAGCACGATGGAGCCAAACACCACCTGAGGACAGGACGGACATTTTGAATACACATATCTAGAACTGTTGTACCATCTACTTTAGGTCAGTGTTTTGATAAGGGACTAATGTTGAGTTTGCCCCTTTTTCTATTCCTTATGGCTCCCTTATGTTTCTGTGGGGTGTCGAGTTTTGGGACAGAGAAGTGATTCATTCTCATGAATCACATCTCCGAAGACACCAAGAAGTAGACAGCATAGTGGAGACGCACCACTGAGAGGATGAACCTGCGCAGGTGTCTATAGATGGGCAGGTGGATCATCTCCTGGACAGGGTTGAAGTCCGGATCGTTCAGGTTTCTCAGAAACCACAGGACGCCTGGTCTCAGCACCTGGCCCACAAAACAGTCCCAAAAAAAACATGTGTGCTGAGTCAAAGTGGGAACAAACGACTCTGCGGTGAATACTTGAAGTCCATACGGCTCAGCAGATAATTATAGCCATCTGGAAGACACTGTATTCTTTTTAGGTTATCTACAGGGCGTATTCTTCCAAGGGATAATTGAGGTGGTGGTGTCCAGGGATGGAGGTCTGCGGTGGATTGCTGGCCTGGTTCCTACCTCTCTCAGGAGCAGGATGAAGGAGGCAAAGTAGAAGACGTAGACCATTCCCACAAGCCAGTGCAGGAACATGGTGGTTCCGGGAGCAGATTTGAAGCTGAGCTCTCTGTCCTTCAGTGAAGCATCAAACATTTCCTACAAGGGAGGGTCAATGTTAGGAACTAATCTTTGATCCAGCTGACAGACACAAAGAAAAAGAAACAATATGAGGGAGATAAACATAAATATGTTGATGTTGTCTTGAACTTGTGCTATTCACTTCATTGACTTGGTACTTTCACAGCAATGGAGCACAATTTAAAACCTCTTCACTTACTAAAGAGCAGATGTCAAGCCACCAGCCACAGATGAGTGGGAAAACTCCAATTTCCACGACAACCAGCAGAGAGACCTAAAACAAACATGCCTCATTAACTGTTCATAACTTTCTGGTCATAATAAGAGAGGCTCGGTTTTTCTTATTTAGCGCGTGGATTACAGCAGGCCTAGAATTAGATGAACCCATGCAGTTGTTACCTTGACAACGATGTAGCAGACTCCGAGCAGACGGCGGGAGCGCTGGAACCTGACTAGAGCGGCCAGTCCCTGAGGCACACACACTAAGGAACAACACCACCACCACTACCACACTGCAGCACTAGCACACAGAAACAGACTTTCAACTGTATCTCTATGGAACTCACCAGGTGGTCATATAACAATATGTTGTTGTGGTCGTCAAGCGTTTTAAAATACACACGCTCTTATATTGACTGATTCATGTGATAGAAATACAACGGAGAGCTGTGTCCATTATTGCGTGCCATTCTGCAACCCCGCTGTCCATGGATTACTGGGCAGCCCTGTCGGTCAATCATTATCTACAAAGAGTTACTGTGTCTCTATAGCAACACTGCCTGGCTACCAGATGAGAGGTCGGTAGGCGAAAGGATACATGGCAGAGGATGAGCGTCATGGCCAGGAGTATGTAGCCCACGATGGTTGTGATTAGGCCCTCAAAGTGGGAGGCTTGGACCTTGGGAAGAAGATAATCACATCATCATATATAAGGCAGGGTGGATCACCAATTAAAAATAAGACAGATCTATCTCCATGGAAAATTAATTAATAAGCAAATTCAATTATGAAACGTAGCTGGGGAATTTAACAACCATTAGTCAATCTAAGGTGTCTTACATATTCCTCAAAGCCAAGTCCCACCACGGAGAAGTGTCCAATGTGGTAGGGGCAAAACGCTGAAAGGAAATGAACAAGTCAGTGACCTCACAGGCTCTCGCACAATGGCCCAACCCATTGTCCATATTATAAGTGGATTATAGGCTAACAGAGGGATGTTTCATAAGAGCGATTTGATGTTCTACTCACCGAAAACGAGGATGAAGAGGGTGTTTAAAGACACCACCCAGAACACATGCTCCTGGAAGAGATCAACAGGAGCTTCGGTTCATACCTCACATATGTGCATAATAAACATGCAACTCCTACACATCAACACTAAAATAGGCTGATATAGGAAAACCCTGACTCACCAGGAACACCAGGGAGCCATCCAGTCCAAGCATCTACGGAATACAGAGAACAGTTTAATTTTGCGATGTACAGTATTTCTTTGGATAACAGCATCTGCTAATTAAAATGAAATGTACAAATTGTTATATATATATATGCTATCTGATAGGCTGGCTGACCCTCTCCCAGGTGAGCTCCTCAGCTGCACGGTCCCACTCCAGAGCATTCCAGTTCATATCATCTGCCGACACACACACACACACGTGATGAAACCTACATATCCAGTAACGCTCCAACAAAATCATTCCCATTTTATTCCGACAGAATACGACACAGGAATCCAACCACGAATGCTGTGTGTGGTCAGCTGATGAGCTCCATCACTGCCTCCCACCTTGCGCCCCGTTATTAGCGTCGGCGTCCTCAGCGGCCGCTCCCTCCTCCTCCTCGTTGTCCAGCTCAGGGTCGTCTCCCGGCTCCGGTGGGGCATCGGGGGGCTCGGGCTCTGCCTCGTTCTGGGCAGGAGGGTCGGCTGGGGCGGGCGGGGCAGCTGGAGGGTCGTCGGCAGCTCCCTGGCCTGCTCCCTGGTTCTGGGGGAGGAGAGGGGGCGGACCATGGACACACGTCATCCAATCAGGACAAAGACAGCAAGGTCTCATGAGGTGACATTAGAGAGGATCTGTGTGTGTGGTCGGTGTCTGACTGTGCCTATGACTGTGTGGTGTGTTGTACCTCGTTGGGTTGTCCGGCTGCGTTGGGCGGCGGCTGCTGCTGGTGCTGTTCCAGCCACTGAGGGGCGCCGCCGTGGACGATCTGTTCCCTCAGCCAGACCAGGCTGATGAACGCACACAGGGTGCACGTCACTACAAAACAACCCTGAAGACAATCCGCAAGCAAGTTGTCTCTGGAAGAGTGTGAATCAAATAGAAAAAGACACAGTGCTTGAAGTTAACATTTAGGAAGACCCAGGAGGAGGAAATACATTCCAAGTCAGAAAAACGGCCTGGGCAATTCAAACCACTGGCATCATATGAACTCTTGATGACGTTTGATGATCATGACCACTCACGTTGAGAGCATGTCCAATGGCAGAGTCAGGAGCGAGCTCACAGAGCCGGTAAAGAGACACTTGTATATGCGACCTGGTCAGGAAAGATGAGACCAAACACAACTATCAGGGACTATGGGGTCAATGAAAGAGAAATTAAAAACCTACATGAATTCTGACAGAACGACAACATGGATCTAGGGACGGGAGGAGTGTGTCAATCACACGCCAGGTTCAACACCAGGAGTAGGCAAGGCAACTAAACTGGAAACCTAACAAATATGTGACCAAAATAACTGTACAGAGACCAATTGTAGTAATGCATTCTGTCCTCATTCATATCAAATTCTAGGAAATCACAACATTAGCTCTTACACAAGAGTTGTCTATGTCCCTACATCCTATAATCCTTTAAAACCATCAGACTGTAAGCGGTAGCAGCACATGTCTGGTGTACGTGTGTAACATATCCTGCAGGTCAGCCCAGGGTGATGACTTGTGTGTGCTTATACATGGGATCCTGTGTGTGAGGACAGCGTCTTCTGGCCTGAACTCACATGCTGTGAGAGGGACCACCCCCAGCCAGGCAAACGCCACCAGTGTGTAGTGGAACCAGTAGCGGATCGCCGTGCCAACGCTGGTCAGGAGCCCCGCACAGATGTCCTGGATGGGCAGGCGTGAGGGCATATCTGGGGAATAGACTACAGAGAGAGGAGAGAGACGGAACGGGGGCGAGGGAGAGAAGTGAGAAAGAGAGAGACGCACGCTGACACAGAAACACATTGAACATTCCGACTAAGTGTCTGAAACAATCGCCCAGACAGTGATGCATGACGGGGGTGCTTGGTGTAAGGGAATCCTTTCAAGGGGCCAACTCATCTGAGGCACGTTGACTTACTTGGTGTGAAAGCAAATCTGTGCTTGCATAATTCACAGTACTCCTTCCTGCTGTGCTTCAGCCACTGCACCAAGCTGTGGAGCAGACATCAACCATGACGTGGAATCCAGCAGCAGCCGTAGACAGCGGAGCAGTCACTCCACCTCATGGATGTATGCGTGTGTCTGTTTGTATGCACGCGTCTGTTTGTGTGCGCGTGTCTGTTTGTGTGTGTGTGTATGTAATACAAACGGATCCCATTGACCGATAAAACAGCTGTGTGTCATAACAAAACAAGGATGCTGTTGTAGAATGCTATCGTGCAATTGTGCCCCATTTCACCTGTGTCAGCAGAAAGCTTTACCTGAGAGTCAACATTTGAGAGCATGCTTTCTTTGCCAGGTCAGAAAAGTGGGGTGATGATGACGAGCTAGTCGAATGACATCTCATGCACTTCTGGACTCAGGAGCAACCCATACAGTAGTCTATACAACCAGCTTATCATGTAGGAAAACACTGTTCAACAGTACTGTGACTAGATTAGTCTGCAAATTAGAAGTCTACCAAAAAACTATTACTGTATTGCAGAAAAAAACATATTTCCTGTATATAGTTACACCTATTAAAAGCCTGGCTAATTATGTCTCACATAGTCTGACTACTTGTTCAAAACCATCTGAGCAGTAAGGCGTAATTAGGGCTGTAATCATACCAGCAAACTCAACTGAAACACTGAAGGAATTCAATTGGTTCTATGACTGTCATTGACTATGTTCTTAATTTACTACATGTACAATGTAAACGTCACTTTGAATGAATTCATAATAATACATGTAAATGTAAGTATTTTAGGTAACCAATGTATTTGACTATAGCTAAATAAGGGTATCATCAATACATATTTAGGTTACAACAATTGCTCAGGACATTCTAGAGACTTCTAGAACTTTTGCCATGTTTTTTTTCTATGGGCTACCTGAGGCCTGTCACAATATGTCTTTCTAGTGTCTCATTATCTTAACAGACAGAAAAACAGACAATAACCCCAACTGTGTTGTGGGTGGGGTGTGGGGAGGTTCTAGAGTGTCAACTGAGGTCCGGTCAGTTAACCATTATGCAGCATTGAATATGCAGTGCAAACAACATTCTAAAAGCATTCTTCTATTCACCATTGTACGGTCACAAAGTCTCCATCGTTTTATACCACCCTAACATTTACAGAACTGATACATGATACAATTACGCTGATTGATAGAATGAGAATGTATCGTGCTTGTGTGCTATTGTTCATGTCACAAAGAAGACTTAGATTTACTCACCATTCTTGGTGGATGAATTTAATACTCCCGGTACATACACAAGGATGGTAGAGAGGCTTGTCTGGGGTTCCCTCGGAGCGGCACACCCGACATATATCCGCTGACAAAATGAGAGCAACATCTCATGTGGGGGTTCCTAAACATTAATGCAACCTAGCAATATACTGCAATTTCACATGACAATAACATATTATTCTACCTACACTGGCCTCCAGTATATATTTAGCAAACGTTATCTTTTTTTCTAAACTAACAATATCTTACAGAATCGTAACGAAGCCACACTGCCATTTCATATGAATATTGCTGGCCTGCATAGCCATGAGAAACACATCCATACCACCACGTCGTTATTAGTGAGTTAGCTTGTCACCAACATTGTGTGGCAATGGCAGCAGGTGAAAAGCTCACAACATTAGAGCTAGAACTAGCTACCTTCATCGGCCGTATCCATCTTGATCAATCCTGAACTGCTCTTTTTAGCAGTATTTTGTTGCACGATATTGTAAACCCATCCACCACTCGAATGACGAAGTTTTAGTTGGCTAGCTAGCAATTGTAGACGTCCATTAAGCCAGCTAGCTAGCTAGGTAGTTGGGAATATCCTTGGGATCGGATACATTAACTAACATAAAATGGTGTCCACTAGAACACCAGCATATGTTAGGATCCTTCAGATAACGTCCGTTTCTTAATTGTATGTTGAACTGGTAGATTATTGCATTGAGGTTTTGATCTAGCCAACGAGCTGATACACGGCCCCCTCCTCTTGCAAAAAGATCAACGAAACATTCAGAATTACAAGCTTGCTAACTGGTTGGCTAAAGCAGCTAACCGTACACGACAACATTGTCACTTTGCGACAGCCAGGTTGCCAGGTTTTTGAATAAACCACACATGACTCATTTGTCTTCCCGTCTTTTACTGGGCAGAGTACAGACCAAATACTACCAGGACTGGAATTAGGACGGTAACATTGACACGACTCGATTTTTTGTGAAATCAAAATAGGTATTTAGAGTAGTTGCACCCTCATACGTTCTTCAGAGGTTTACATTAAACCTGGCATCTGCCGACATTCTCCCTTAGGAAAATGGCCTGAGATGTTGCTTACATTGTTTGGGGCGCGATCCTTTCCTTTTTTGGATTAATGAGGAACTAAACCCTTCATATTTTAAATTAGAACCATGTGTCGTGTTATGTTATGAGTGCGTGATTGTTCATAAAAAAAACGTTTTAAAAAAGTAAAAAAAGTAAAATAAAAAAATGACAACCATAGCCTATCAATTGTAAGCTATATATAAACGTACGAAGGAGTTGAGTTATCAGCTTCTTTATTTCTAAAAATCCTCAAAAACCAATGGCCGAAGGTTCACTCGGTACGCTCATTCAAATTATTACAATAAACAGACCAAAACAAATTGTGAACGAGATTCAAAGATCCATCCACCTCAGTAAAATGAGCTTCCAAAAACCTTTATTAAAGCGTATTTTTATTTAATGATGAGGAAAGATTAACACATAAAGAACGTTATTCAAGTAATCATTGTAAATGATTAATATGCTATTATTCGCATATTTGGTACATAGACTGAATCTATGATAGTGTCAAACCAGAGCACAACCCAGCATGGTCATTGTGATTCAGCAACTTTGAAGCGCAAATATGAACTGCAATTTTTAGGAGCGCGTTTGACGCTCAAAACATCTCAACTCAATATGATTGGTGGTAAACTTCGGACGGTGGCGTCTGATGGCCTTTCACCAAATAGACCCTTGAAGTCTTCAAAACGGAGTGTGTTTACCGCCTGACATCTACTGAGCTGACGAATAAAGGTAAGGACTTCTTGTTTTATCTGCATGGCAGATAAATGCCATGGAAAACTTATAGGAATTCAACTCATAGCCATTACAAGGAAAGCTATGTATTTATTACTAATGTGGTTGCTATTTGATTAAAGTTAAAGCATTACGTTCAAGTGACTGGTGTTGCGTTTAAAAGGTACACAACACGTTGGGATATCAGAATGACCAGTTATGTATGGGTGTGTCACAAGAAGTTGTTCATGCACAAAACACATACACAGCATTAACCCCACCCTAACCCACCTTTTAATTTTGCACACAGTATCAAGCCCACGCAGCACCACTTTTTCATTTTGTATTTAAATTCCTCCCAGATGGCAAATGAAGCAAAGCCATGCCCATGTGATCTTGGTGACAAGTTGGAGTATGGGGGCCAGGGACAGGAGGTCCAAATAGAGCACATCAAAGCATATGTTGTAAAGCCCTCCTCGGCCTCAAACAAGGCTATCATCGTCATTCAGGACATCTTTGGCTGGCAGCTCCCCAACACCAGATACATGGCTGACATGCTGGCCTCCAATGGATACATGTAACATGTTTTCTCATTTCCAATGCTTCTTGAATCATTTTTAACCCTCACCTAGACAAAACCCCTGTACCCATAAAGTAAGGGTAGCTATACTGTATTCTAGGTTAGGTGACGAGTAAAACATATTTGTTTTTACCTGAAAGAAAAATCTAATTGTACACTGGTTGTATCCTGACCTCTGTGCTATTCAGTGCTATCTGTCCAGACTTCTTTGTTGGGAAGGAGCCATGGAGTCCAACAGACGACTGGTCCACCTTTCAGCAGTGGCTGGAGGACAGGAAGCCAACCAACATCAAAAAGTGGGATCACATCCCATGTGTCAGTAGTCTCAGAAATCCTCGGCTATACTGGGGATTGTTGACCAGTTATCTGGTTATTCTAACACAGTGCCTCTGCTTTCTCTGTGCTGCCACCTCCTACTGGTTGTCCATCTGCAGGGAGGTGGATGCTGTGTTGAGATTCCTGAAGGACCAGTGTGGGGCTAAACAGATCGGAGCGGTGGGCTTCTGTTGGGGAGGGGTGGCTGTGCACTACCTGTCCTTGCAGTACCCAGAGCTCAAAGCTGGAGTCTCTGTTTATGGTGAGAGGATGATGAAGGGCAAACGTGTACTAATGTTTCTAATTTGTCCTCTCTAATCAGTTAGCATGTAGTGTTGTGTTGTTATAACTCCACCATGGTGTCTCTTGGAACCCTGCTTATAGGCATCATTCGAGAGAGGGAGGACAGGTATGAGCTGAAGAGTCCAACTCTGTTCATCTTTGCAGAGAATGATGCGGTGATCCCATTGGATCAGGTTTGTTGGTCACCATGACAGTACTATGAGTGAGCTAATGACATCTCAATGTAATCTTAACATTAGAGGGAGTAGTAGTTGTATGGTAGTCAGCAGTATGGTGGCCCTGAAGTGCAAAACACCCCCCCTTATATGAGTGCGTCCCCCAAATGAAAACACTCCCTTCAAATACGAGTCAACTCCCCCCAAATAGGATGACTTGCTCACCTCCCTACCAATACAAAGACACGCTCCTCCAAATGGAAAACGACATAACATCAACTCAAAACCACATAAACCACACTTTCGTTGCCAAATGGATGCAGTAACTAACAGGGAATAAGAAATTGATAGACAGAAGTACAAAATGCAATAGCCTGACAGAGTTACGTGCACCAGGACAGTTGTTTAGCTTTCGAAGCAGGTAGCAAGTAGGCCTACTTATGCAAAAGTATAAATCGCGTGTTAAGGGGCACTGTTTCGACATCGCCATTGGGCTGCGCTTCAATACCGCCATCTAGTGGTTTAAAGTGTAAATTACAAGTACAGTTCTCACAGTAAACCACCAGGTGGCGATGGTAAAGCGCAGCCCTATGGAACAGGTTTTTAAAGTAACGTTGAGTTACAGTAAAGTGTGTCCTTGTATTGGGGGGAAGTGAGCAAGTCATCCTATTTGGGGCGAGTTGACTCGTATTTGGGGGGAGTGTTTTCATTTGGGGGATGCACTCATATTCGGGGGGGTGTTTTGCACTTCAGGGCCACCGTACAGCAGACTACAGAATTCACTGTATTTCATGTGGATTGGCATTTTCAGATAAACATCTACAATAAAGATTCAGAACAGCAGTAACACAATACCATCTTTGTAACTATAATGCCAATTACATAATTCAGTTGAAACATTTCCTCATATCATTAGTTTATTCAGCTTTTCATTTGTCCTCTCACTAGGTAAGCGCTCTTGAGAAGAGCCTGCAGGAGAAATGCCCAGTGGATTACCAGGTGAAGATCTTCCAAGGTCAGACGCATGGTTTTGTGCACCGCAAGAGAGAGGACATCAACCCAACAGACAAACCTAGCATCCAAGAGGCCAGGAAGGATATGTTCAACTGGCTGGCCAAATACATGTAGACTGCCCACAGTAATGTGCTGTGCATTTACTGGAACCAAAACGTTTACAATCAAGAAGCTTTAGCTAATGTAGATATAAGCTTTACATTAGTGACCATTATGATCAGGTATTAGTCCTCAGGTTACAATTTAGTAACATCAGTATAAGTTTCAAATGTATCAAACACTAAATAATATGCATACTAGTGCTTGCAAATATATGCCTTTTTTATGTATTATGTTACTTATGAAACCCTATATTTTAAATCATAATCCAACTGTGCATGCATCTTCTATTGAAACAAAATAAATCATGCAATATCATGTTCCTGTACTCGGGTGTAAGTGAAAAGTATGACACCATCCAGGAATTTCACAGACCAACATTTTAATGACATCTTCACAACTACAACAGTTTGAAGGGAGGGTTTCGTATCAAATGATAAATAACAGTACGCAGGTCGGTACAGAGTGCCTGGGAAGTGCTTGAGACTGTTCTAGAACAGTTTCTCATAACGCCGCCATCTGCAGAGCCTCGCAGACGGTCACTCAGTCCTCAGACTCCCCGGGGCTCCTGATGTCATCGATCTTCAGGATCATCTTGACCACCTGGGTGGCCAGAGAGATCTGCTGTTTCTTCCCGATCAGAGTCTCGATCACGTGCTGCTGCTTCATGTCTGAGGACAGGAGAAAGCACATGCATGTCAGGTCACATGGTCTCAGACAACTGTCTGCAAGTAACAAACGCTGTAATGGTGTCCTCATATACAGAACTATGAACTGAGAGGGAAGAAATTGAATAACTCATGTAAAAGTAATGCTGAGGGTGAACTCCACTAAACTAGCCCTAGCTCCTGTGTATAATGAGCTAGCTGCTCACCGTTGTTGTTGAGGTGCATGCAGTCGATGCCCAGGGCTGGGTTGTTCTCTGTGACCTGCTTGGCCCGGATCTCGGTCATGGTCTGGATGGGGTTCAGCCCACTGTTCTCAGCCAGAGCCATGGGGATGACCTCCAGCGCATCAGCAAACGCCCGCATGGCGTACTGCTCCAATGAGGGGCACTGGAAGAGAAGAACAGAGAGTGAGCTAGAGAATAGGACTCCCATGAGAACTTCTTGCCCATTCACTGAGTTTTGTCGTCATGTCTCAGAGGGAATGAGGCTCCTGACCTTATCTGCTGCCTTGTTGACAGCCAGGGCGCAGGCGATCTCGGAGGCCCCGCCCCCGTAGACGACGCGGTTGTCTCTGACCAGGTTACGGATGACACACAGGGCGTCGTGGAGGGCACGCTTTGCCTCCTCAATGATCTGGGAGGAAAACAAATGCAGAGCAACGCACTTCAGTTTCTTAAAAATCCGATGCTGTATCAGTGGATAGCTTTCCATCCATGTTGCGGTGAGGCACTCACCATCTTGTTGCCTCCGCGGATGAAGATGGTGACGGCCCGGGAGTTCTTGCATTCCTCGATGACCAGCATGCGGTCCTTAGTGGTCCCGAAGCAGATCTCCTTGACGATGCCGGCTGAGCCCAGCTTCTCCGGGGGTCAGCTCGCTGAAGCGAGGCACGATGCGCCCGCCCGTCGCTATGGCGATCAACTTTAAATAGAATACACGCAGAGAATGAATGATCGGCACATACGGGTTTGGGAAGCACAGCAGCCTACAGTGAAATGCAAGGGGGGGGAGGACGGGGTGGACAGACGGGGGTCTTCCTCTCACCTCGATCTCAGGGCCTCCCACCCAGCGCACGGCCGGCAGCTCGTTCTGCAGCAGCAGGTGGTTGGCCTCGTCATCAAAGCCCCATTGGCAGATGGCCAGGTTGGCACCGGCATCTTTGATCTGGCAAAACAACAAGGAATCACAGGTAAGTTTGGAGTCATACGGGAGATCTCTGCCCTATGCTCAAGGTAGTTGTACAATGACTGGTTGCCTGGTCTGAACAGAGAGGACCTGTGATGGCACCCACCTGGCGGATCATCTCCAGGAACTTGTCCTTCTCGTACTTCTGCAGAGCTCTGTATTCCTCCACGCAGGTCACATCCAGCTTGTGCTTGGTCTTAGGCTTGGGGGGCTCAAACGGACAGGTGAGGATGGCGATCTTTGTGTCTTTCAGAAGCTGCAAGAGAGGCCAACATGGCATGCCATGAGAATTACAAATATCATAAGAAACTTAAACATGTTAATCCTGCAAGGCCCATCAGAGACAGTAAGGACAGGAGACGGCACATCAAGACTGCTCCTACCTTTGGCATCTGAGGGTGGCTGAACTCCTTATCCACGATGACTCCCTTGATGAGCTGTGTGTCCTCCAGCTTGCCCCCCACCTTGCCCTCCATCTTGATGAGCTCAAAGTCCACATCTTTCCTGTTCATGTCTGCCACAGTGAGAATTGCGTTCACTGCAATCTCTGCCATCTGTCTGTGGCAACGGTTGATTCTGTGAAAGTGAAGAGAAGCTGGTTTAAATAAACACTTAAACACAGAATTCTACCAGATAGACAATTTCCAAAAACATGGCAACATCTATAATAGAAATAAAGCTCCTCCACAGTGCCACAAGTCATAGACAGAAGGAGTGCACTCACACTTTGGAGCCCAGCGTTGTCATGGCGGTCTGGACGAGGGGCTCTCTGTTGTTGGGGTCGAAAGGGAAGGTCTCACTGATCAAGTCAAGCTTTGTCGATGGCGATGCGAGCTGCCTGGTCATAACCGTCTGAGATGCGGATGGGGTGGATGCCCCGGTCCAGCAGCTGCTCTGCTTGCTCCAGGAGAGCCCCAGCCAGCACTGGAGGGTAGAGGACAGGGGAATCATTAAGAAGCACTGTGTCCAGTTCCAAAAATCCTCAGAAGCCAGGTGTGACATCACTTAGAATTTCAACTGAGAGAGCCATTTGAAATGTGTGCTCAACGTTTATTTTTAATCGTATATAAAATCTGTGCATTTGCTGCCAAAGCACCCAACTGAGCTCGAGTGACTGGGGTATGAGGGGGGAAACTTCTGCTCACCAACGACTCCTGTGGTCCCATCACCAATCTCGTCGTCCTGGGATTTTGAGAGCTCCACCATTAGCTTGGCAATCTGATGATCCACGTCCATCATGCTAAGAATGGTGGCACCATCATTGGTGACTGTCACCTCACCATCCCTGTCAACCATCATCTTGTCAAGGCCTAGGGAAGGGGAATAAAAAGCGGCCCGTTATATTTCTGCTGCAGAATGGGACACGCAACAAGTATGCAGGACTGCATTTATTTGGACTTACCGTTTGGTCCAATAGACGTTCTGAGCGTCGAAGCAACCGCCTTCGCTGCCATAATGTGAGACTGCAGAACACAAAGGAATAGATTAGCCTGCGTCACCTTTCCGACCTTATTTATTTATAATTTAAAGCAAGATATCATTCACATGACGGTGCAAATGCTAGGTGCGCAGCTAGTAATAGCTAGAAAGCTTGTTGGGCGACGTTAGCGCTTTCTACCGGCCTTCACTTCAGTACAACATGATGCGTTAGAAAAACGGAAGCACATGGACCAAATTGGAGGAATGCGTCAGCTAATTCATCGAAAAAACATTTACATGTCGATTTGGAATGTGGACAAACAAACGCCAATAAATTACACTGCATAAGTAATCATTGAACAAGGAAGCCATCTTAAGAGATAATATAACTGACAACACCCTAACGCATGGGTGAAGCAGCGTGCGACACAAGCCGTTAGCTTGCAAAGCTAGCCCATTGTACCTTCAGTGCATCAAGGCCCGACAACCGTGTCTTCTTGTCCTGATCTTTTATGATTATGAAGGGTCTTCCATATTCATCAAAGGCTAGAGTCCCCATTGAGGACATGTTGACTGAAGGACGGGGACACTCAATAAGTGTCTGCAGATGAAATTATCACTTTTAAAGATGAAAAGGTGGAGTGCAGCTGCGATGATAAGTCGCACTGATCTGCAAGCGACTTCTAGAAGGCTCTCAGGGCGGGGAGGGCGAGACCAAGTACAGTAGAATGAGCGAACCCATGTCTTTGATTTGACAATTCTCAAAGTATGAAAACAAATGTTAATCCACATGAAATGTTTATTTACAATTTTGTATCAATAATATCATATAAAATATGTGTTATATATAACTTTATTTATTATAACATTATTCCTCTCTAATCCTGATAATAGGTTCTTCCAATCTCGTGCGAAACAGCATTTGGATCTCGCGATAGGCTTTATCATCACTGGCTATGGAGAGCATTCTAGTAAGTGTGTATGGGTATCTGACGAAATGTAAACGTTGTATATAGCTTCTAATTGCATTTTTGTTTGTCGTTGTGTATATATATAGCAAATACCTAGATGGAATTCATATTAGGGTTAAAGAACTTGGCTGTGAGAGAATGGAGCAGCTTCTAACAGTCATAAAGGACTGGCATCCCTATCAAAGTAGCCTAACGTTATATGTCATCCATTGTATGTAGACTGTGGACTTGTGTTGTGAAGCAGCCAACTTTGGTGGTTCTGTCTGATATTAATGTTCAACACCGACAGGCTAGATTCATTTTCACAGCTGTGACCGTAGCAGCCAGTGTCAGAACTGACGCAATGTCCGGATAGTTTACATGGTGGGGAAAGTGTGGAAAAGTGTGCTCTATAATGTTGCGAAATACTTTTATTTTGGAATCGTACTTATGTCTCAGACTTTATAGGTAAGACTAAGAGGCTGCAGCAAGAGTTGTTAAAGTAAAGTCGTCAATAGGATAATTTGACCGTGATTTAAGATAAGCCCATTGTGGTGGTTGTCAAAAGCAATGCAGAACTACAAATGAAGCCATTAAACCACGCGTTAATCCGTTCTCTAGAATGCCTTGTGAAGTCAATCGCCGGTTCTTGGTGCTGTACGGATCGCAGCGCGGACAAGCCCAGTCCATAGCGGAAGGAATAGCCGACGAGGCAGGGGAACAAGGACTGGTCGCTGACATCTTCTGCTTAAGCCAACAGGATAAAGTAAGCAACTCTGTACCATCTTTACTCAATGGCTCGTTCAAAAACCGAAGCCCTAGTTCTCAATCCCCTTCTTTAGCTGAAGGCTGACAGTGTGAAAGGCAAATGTATATTTGACATATCGGGTAATTTTGCTCCTGCTACTGTATCTAGTATAACCTGGAAAGGCAAAGAGACCCTGTTGTCTTTGTTGTATCAACGACTGGGGATGGGGAGCCACCAGACACTTCCCTGAAATTTGTAAAGAACATCAAGAAGAAAACACTGGCTGCCGACCACTATGCACACCTCCACTATGCACTCTTAGGTGAGGAGTATGGATATTTCAAGTTCACCTCATCATTGAATGTTCGGTGATAGTGTTGTTAATAGTTCAAAGTCTTATGGATTTGCCCCTCATACGTTCGTGAATAAAATCTGAGGACTTGTTTTGTTTTGTACAGGTCTCGGTGATACAAATTATGCAAATTTCTGCAACTGTGGGAAGACCATTGACAAGCGCCTTCAGGAACTTGGAGGAAAACATTTCTATGCCACGGGGCATGCAGACGACGGAGTAGGGTAAGGCCTGGACTTGAGAATACTGATGTTCTATTTTGAACAGTCGATATGAGAGTCTGTTGGATGGGGCACAACCTTCCGACATTCATGTTTTCATTTGGCTTCTTTTGAATGTCCTTCATTGTCGCTCACAGGAGTAGTAATCCTTTAACCAACATGAGGACTCTATCTGTTGTGTCACATAACCTATTGGACCTCTCTCCCATCATCACCATTTAGACTTTGCTCTGTGTGTCTAGGCTGGAGTTAGTGGTGGACCCCTGGTTAGAGGGACTGTGGGACGCTATTAAAGGAGCCTACTCAAAGATGGATTCCCTGCCTACAGAGAGCAGTGGCTCTCTTAGAGAATCCCAGACCCCAGACCTGAGAGATTCCGTCAACAAACCCTCAGATTCTTCAACAGCGATTGTCAAACTGAGCCTTCTGAGTCTTGGCAACGCTAAGGCCCAAAGCCCAGACTTACCCGGAGTGGTCTCAGAGCCGAGCGTCACCCAAGCAGAATCCTCATCTCTGTCAGAGATACCGAGTGGAGATACTGTAGCTCCCCCTACCGTTGTGGAGGCCTCCCTGACCTGCTCCCTGCCTCCACTCTCTGAGACCTCCCTCAATGTCCCCGCACTGCCCCCTCCCTATCTGGAGGTCAAGCTCCAGGAGGCCACCACAGAAGAAGAAGTAAGTCTTGATGTCATTTAATGTATTGCATTATTTAGTATGGACATGCCTCAAACTGTCTCGAAGAACAATGCCATAAAATAACCATGGTCCGAATCGAACTTCCTCTCTCACGCTCATCCCTGTTTTTATTTATTTTCTAGGTCTCTCCGCTCAGTAAAGACACCGTACACAAAGTGCCCATTTCCAGTGCGCTGCGACTGACCAGTGATGACTCAGTCAAAACTGCTCTTCTGCTAGAGCTGGACATCTCAGTAAGTGTGACAGTCCCACCATGCAACCTCACACATCTCACAATCATGGCAGCTCTGGAGGATTTCCCTAAATCACCCGGCAATGCTTCTTTTGTTCTGCCATGAATGCTTGTATATTTGTATGTGCGCAGGACCACCCGATGGCCTACCAGCCAGGGGACTCATTTGACGTGCTCTGCCCAAATCGAGACTCCGAGGTGGAGGAGCTGCTCCAGAGACTGGGCCTGCAGGACCGGCGGAGCTGTCAGGTCCAGCTCTCACTGCGGAAGGACACAAAGAAGAAAGGTAAAAGTCTGCTGCGACGTCAGGACCCGATACTGTATACAAATGTGACGCAACAATAAATTGCTGTGGATGAAGCCAAGTGTTTTCTGCAAGTGCTGTGTTCTGTTTATGACTTCCTGTCCTTTCTTTCAGCGGCCCAGCTCCCTTCCTACATCCCTGAGAACTCCACCCTGCTTTATCTGTTCACCTGGTGCATGGAGATCAGAAGTGTCCCCAAGAAGGTACACTCCACTGTCAATTGCCTTCTGAGACACTGGACTATTAGCTATGACTACATAAATTCATTTCAGGCACTGAGTCTCTCTATGTTTCTGTATTTCTCTCTCTCTCTCTCTCTCTCTCTCTCTCTCAGGCGTTCCTCAGAGCTTTGGTGGAGTGCACAGCTGACAGTGGACAGAAGAGGAGGCTACAGGAGCTGTGCAGCAAACAGGGCTCTGCTGACTACAACCTGTATGTCAGAGACTCCAGCCTCGGCTTATTGGACTTGCTTACTGCTTTCCCCTCCTGCTCACCTCCTCTCAGCCTCCTCATAGGTCAGATTACCCTCCACTTCCCTGTCTGTCAGTGCTATCAAAGTGCATGGGTATCTACAATGGTTTAATGTCATTTTTGGACAGCCTTTTCCTCTCCAAGTTATACAACTCAAATAGCAAAGGCAGATGTTTCTGTACAGTTTTCTATGCATAGTGTACTGACAGTCTTCAACCACCAGGGGTCAGTAGAGGCTTAGTTCATTTGTGTCCTACAGTGAAACGGACTGTTCTGACAAGAACACCCAGAATGACAGCGCAAAGAATAATTCAAGGTTTTTAACAATGGGCAGATTGGAACTTTTGTTGTTCCTTGGACTATCATATGATAATCCAAGAGAGATTCTAATGGGATTAATATCGATCGTTAGGTGTCAGCCTATTTCTCATAACGGTTTGTTCTAAGTGTTGAATGGACATCATGTTGTGCATAAGCACATTACTGAGACATTGATTAGAAATGCTGAGACATGATCTTTTTTCATTCCAATGGGGACTAGAGGAACACTAGCACAAGCTGCTGTTTCCTCTAGAAAGGTAGGAAAAATGCAGTGTCACAGTCCCAGGCCTATCCAATGTCACAGTTATTTTTGGCCCTTGGTGCAGAGCGCAGCACCCTTTTCCGTGGTGAACCCATGCAGAAATGGCCAATCAGGGCATCTGCGCTCAGTGAAATATGTGTCTCTGGAAGCACTTTGGGGTGACAGCTGTTGCGAGAGGTCCTGTCATTGGTCGTCCCCGGATCTGATGGGGGCGGGGCTGTCCGAGGGCCGAGCGGGGTCAGGGGCTAACGTCCAGCTCTGCTCCAGGGGGTCTGTCACCTTGCTCTATTCGTCACCCTGCCTGGCAGAGGACGGACCAGAGAAAGCTTACTGAAGTGTTTAGGGCCACTGTGGAAACTAGCCAATGTAGCCTTTGAAAGTTTCAAATGTTCCCCTGTCAATCAGTCAGTTGAAATCTTAAGTTGCCACGGGTTGAAAACCCTAAACATTTCTGTGACAGTTCAAGCTGTCGGTTGGAGAAAAATCCGAGGCGCTTCCTGAAATGGTTAACGGCACGTTGGAAATCAAGCCTGCGTATCACGCTGCGGTAATTTGTAGTGATGGATGGTTCCCCCTGTGTTTCTGACGTGCTGTCATGGTGCATGAACGAGCGGCGTCCGCCAGCGCGCAGAGCCTTTGTGCGACCTGCACAGAAAGGGGGACTAGGTTGTTAACATCCATGAACCTGCTGCCACCGGCGGAGGGCTACCGTCAGAACAGCCTTGGCAGGTCGTGAGGTGGCCGGCCCACACCAGTCATTTCTTGTTGAACCCCGGGGAGAAGCAAGCAAAGCCCTTTTTTTGCACAGCTAGCAGCTGGTTGTTGTCCTTTCCTCTCCCCTCAGGGTAGTCTACTGCCTACAGTACACCAACACTGCCAAGACTCACTGGATCTGTGTCAGCAGATGGACTGGACAGCGACCGTAGGAGATAAAGCTGTGTTTGGGAGGGGGGTTATGACAGCAACCTCCTAGGGAACTGGTGCCCCTCCACTAGGGACAGGGGATAAAGAGACCATACCTGTCTGGCTCAGGAAACCCAGATATACTGTTGGCTGTAGTCTTTCTGAACTAAGCTGAATTGTATGTGCACTGCATTGTGGGAATAATCCTAATAAACAAGTTTGCGTGTTCCAGCACATCCTAGACTAGAGTGATGCAGTGTTGTGTCTGTTCCACTGAGGCTCTGGGCAGTATGGATGGCTCCATCAGACAGCAGAGGAGGAAACGGCCTCATCCAGCCCAGCTGGGTGTCTTGCTAGTGGCCTCATAACAATAATGTCTGTTATTGTCTGGTACCCAGCTTGTCCATATGGCTCCGTTCTGGTCGATCTGTCTGTGTAACACCTTTTACCTCGTACACAAAACGCTCTTGTTGGGTGAATTGTATTAGACTCTATTGGGTTGAGATGATGTGGACCTTCAGGTTACTGGGACTAAAGAAGGAGGTGTCCCCAAGGTAGAGAAGTAGTCGCCGTCACAACTTCTTTTGCGCCATATTTTGACAGTAGAGTCTCGCTTCCGCTGACAAAATTACCCGAACGAGGGCACCTTCTCAGC
This sequence comes from Mallotus villosus, assembly GCA_903064625.1. Lineage (NCBI taxonomy): Eukaryota > Metazoa > Chordata > Actinopteri > Osmeriformes > Salangidae > Mallotus > Mallotus villosus. The sequence continues at coordinate 223,868 of CAEFZP010001908.1, read as the reverse complement.
TGACAGTGAATACAGGTCTGCATTTGCCAAAGTCTACATCTTGCAGGAGCCACACCTGGGACCTGGGGATTTCAGAACACTGTGGGATTTCATGAAAATAGAAGTGTGGCCTAGAAGAAGACCTGGGGGGCGCATCTCGATAAGCTCAAATGGCCTCCTCCCATTGCCTCCTACTCATGCTTGATCCACGTGTGTCTTCCTGTACAGAACAAGTACCCAAACTGCAGCCGAGGCCCTACTCTGTCGCCAGGTAAGCACTCCACAGTACACTGCATTTAGGTCCCCAATGGACCACTCTGCACTGTGATTCAAACCACTGTAAGCCATTCAGACACATTAGTCCAAGGTCATTTGCAGAGTGCTTGTTGTTTTGAGAGTAGGATGAGTGGTGCTGTTAGGTTGGGCCCAGAGCATTCACCACCTCCTCGTCCTTCCATTAGGATCACTCCAGAGCGCGTGCGGCACACGAGGATTTGAGCGAATGTCAAAACAGGCCACCGTTCTCATTAGTGCTCCTCTCATCCTGTGTTTGTGCATGTATTAGGGACAGTAGTTTATTAGTTGCTACGGAGGCATTTCTGTTCTGCATTATTGATGCCGTGGTCAAGAGAGGTCTCCAGTGCCCTGCAGAACAGAGTGGAGAGGCAGCGTGTCTAGTAGGCCAGGGTTGCGTTCTCATCTGTTGTTTTCTCTGTCTTCCCCTCCGCAGCTCCAGCCTCCGGCACCCTGGGAAGCTGCACTTTGTCTTCAATGTGGTGGAGTTCCCAGCATGCTCCTGGTGGCCTGCAGGCAGGCGAGGCCTGTGCACAGGTTGGCTGTCCGACCTGGTCGACCCCATGCTGGTGCACCATGGGAAAGCGGCCTCCTCGAGTGTCTCGGAGGCGCCCCGAGGTGAGGACGACTCTGCAGGCTCCTGTTCTGTTTGACCCTCAGGTGTGGCAGGGGTGAATTTAAACATGAGCCCCCTAACCCCCTCTGCCCCCCCACTAAGTGGCATACAACATCACCTGTCAATCAATGACCCGGACATCTTTGTGTCATAACAAACAGGCTGAGCGATCTTTCCGGTGGCAAAACGGATGAATGAACTTTCCAACATGGCTGTACATGTTTGTCTGACCCTTGACCTGATTCAGGTCCGTGTGAGTCTGCGTCCCAATGTGTCCTTCCGCCCGCCGTCTGACCCCTCAGCCCCCGCTCGTCATGGTGGGCCCTGGCACAGGCGTCGCCCCTTTCATCGGCTTCCTCCAGCAAAGGTACGGTGAAGAATGGCCCTGTGTTCATGGCTTTATTCTTTTTTAAACCAAAGAGGAGTGTGATTCTTATTTTTAGACCTATTTTAGCATGATTTAGCATGAAAAGTGCAGTATGGGTGTTAAGTGGACTACCGGTAAACTATGTAGGTCAGATTATCAAGCTCCCTCACCCTAACAACCAAGCCATGGAATATTTTCTAGTTTAATTCGTTTTTTTTCCCGCCACACAATTTTACCACCGGCACAAAAATTAAAAACGTCAAGTGGACGTCAAGTGCGGGCAAACCGAGCCTTTTCAGTGGTAATCTGCATAATTATTTTCAAGTGTTCTCGTCCGAGGATCGTCAGCGCGCTGTCTGGGCATGGCGGTGTGGGTAGCAGAAGTGTGGACAGATCTATCATGTCGGAGATTAATCCAGGCACTCGCCGTTTACACTCGCCCAGACCCCCCCCCCACCATCCACCTTCTCCAGGGCTCTCCCCAGCACTGCGTTTACGAGGGGGGATTGTAATGAACTGCAGGGGGTCACGTCGGAGCAGGGAGAACAATCGATCCCATAATAAAGAGGCTCCCGGGATGTGCCCAGGCTGTTGATGTAAATGTTAGCCTGTAATTCCAGTGGAGGTATGAGTGAGCTATTGACTGGCTGCTGCTCTGCTGGCTGGATGGAAGCTGCCCCGGAGGTTGTCGGTCTCTGCTGTATTCACCTGCTGTGAAGTACCTGCTCACTTGTGAATGCAGACTGGTCGCTGTGACTAGATTTATAGAGGTTAGTGGAAAAGGATCAGGAATTGATTGATGGAATGAGGTTTTTTCCTATTGTGGGTCATGTTATTTAAGCAGTGGGCCGTATCCGGGGAAACGGTCATGTTCACGGCCCTCAGAGAGCCAGGAGGTCTGCCAGGAAGGGCTTCAGTCAGCTCGCACTGTCTGCCGGGGGTGGGGGAGGTGTCGTAGGGCCTGGTCACGTTATGTTGCGTTATGCGGAGGTGACACACCAGTGATGGGTGATCTCCAACACGCGTGTCGGAGCCTCCCGCCGCTGTGATGAATGTTCCGGAATGAGACGGAAGCGCATCCGCGGGATGCCACGGCGCTGATAAATGGCGAGCGGCGTGCTGTCAAGGTCGTGGCAGAGGGTTCCGCTTCGGCTGTTCAGTGACACAGGTGGCGAGCTCTGGGTGCTGCCAAGGGGTTTATTTACTCATCACAGAATGTCAGTGTCCTCGCGACAGTAGGCCTCGCGTTTCCTCTATGTTTCAGATTTAAAGGGGACATTCCTAGTCAGAGGGTTTGATTTGGACATAAAGACGGATGTTTGCATGATGTCGACAAACATGTAGCACACGTCTCTGGAGATCTGTGGGTTACGACAAACGGGCTGGATGATCTTTCAGGTTGGCTAAACGGATGAATCAATGTTTGACCTGTATATTTTATTTACATGTGAGTCGAATCTTTAATCCCATGCAAGTCCATGTGAAGCTACGGCCTAATGCTTGCTTCGGGGATTTGATTTGGACTGAAACGCAGCTGGTTACATAACGTCATGTGTGGGGCACGCGTCTGCTCAAGGACCTACCTCCTGAGAGCTCCCGGCTCTGATACGGCAATCTTCTCATCCATTGTGTTCCAGTATAGAAGGCTTTTTTCGTGAGATAAAGCTCTTTTCCAGAGGAGGGGAAAGCTTTGAGAAGATCTATCTGTGCACCTGTCTCCTTTTTCTTTCTCTCTTTTCTCAACTCTCAACCCCAAGCCCCATTTCTTTGATTTGCTTTCTCACACTCTCTGTTTCTCTTCTCCTTTCCTCTTTTGTCTCTCCTCATCCCCTCATCTTCCCCCTTCTCCTCTCTTTCTCCTTAGCAGTCCCCCTCCCCCTGTTGGGTGGGGTATGGTATTGTGCTAGTATAAAAAGCCTGTCACGGGGAGAACATTGTGCAGAGCCTACCCTTAGATTCATCACAAGACACCCAGCCCAGATGCAGCAGTTTGATACAAGATAACCATCTCCGTTTTGTCAGCAGAATGCTGTATCTGCCACAAAGCCTGAAGGGCTGCCTTTTAGCAACAAAAACAACATCGGGACACTTTGTTCCTCTGTCCCCCACCACCCTTCTCTATCAGGTCACTAGATGTTTTTAAATGTACTATTTGGCCGCCTGTACGGACAGATGAAAGAGAAGCAGTTGAAAGGTCAAAACCGTCCGAGTCATAGAAGGTCCCAGACTTCCTGCTATTGATTAGTAAGGCCTGGATCTAAGGATGAGTAATGGAGCCAGATAGCTCCAGGACATAGATGGGCCCTATATATAAGGAGCAGATAGTCCAGGGGTGCCATTCATCCCTAAGGGGGCAGGCTAGGCCAAACAAGCTGAAATATAGTCACCCTGCAACCTGCAGGTACATCGCAACCTGTAGTTTCACAAGCCCCCCCCCTCTGTTTTTCAGGGAGGTGGGGGGGAGGGGCCTGTGTTCCAAGCCGGTGCAGAGCGAAGCGACTCGGCGCTGCGTCCCAGGACAGCGCATCCTGGGACGGGCCGGGCTGGCCAGGCGTCATTAGTATTCAAGCAAGGCGCCCGTATGTTCTGCTCCGCTGTAATGGAATGCAGGTTTTTCATATTGGTATTGATCTCTTCAGGGCAGGCGGGGAGAAGAGGGAGAGAAAGAAGGCCACTAAAATGAGTTTACTGGAGGCAGATCAGTAAAAAGCAGATCTTGGGTGCCCACAGTGCAAAAATGTGTATCTTCCCCATCCGACATCCACTCAAATGACCTCCATCACTTGTAGATGTGGGCCCAGCCAGACATTCATACCTGCTTTCATCTCCTTTGTCTGTTCTCGTATTTGATGCACTAGTGCAGTGCGGCTTGGAATCAAACATTTTGTGATCTGTCAAATGAGTGTGTCTCAGAGCGCGTCCTGCCATGCAGAAGGACACCGAGGGCTCCCTGGCTCCATGGCGTGGTGCAGCTGGCAGTAAACGCCTCTATATTTATTACTCGTGATGTGAACCGCTCGACCAAACGGCTTCGCACACTCGACACTGCACGTACTTGAGTCCGGAGCAAGTCACCTGCCGCATTTCATACATTTACATTTACATTTAGTCATTTAGCAGACGCTCTTATCCAGAGCGACTTACAGTAAGTACAGGGACATTCACCCCCGAGGCAAGTAGGGGGAAGTGCCTTGCCCAAGGACACAATGTCATTTTGCACAGCAGGGAATCGAACCAACAACCTTCCGATTAATAGCCCGACTCCCTAACCGCTCAGCCATCTGACCCCCCTCATACAGTCAATCATGTACACATTTCATACAGTTATTCACATACACATTTCATGCTTCTTATTGTCCTCGGCTCACAAGATAATAGAGCCACAAACACACGAGCTTCCTATTATATTTCGCATTTGGACAAGGCAACATCATTGAATTCAGTTCCCCAGTATTCAGCATCATCATCTTTTTGGTTGGTAAACAAGACGTCAGTAGTGGAGCATCTGGCAGCTCCTCCAGCAGAGCTAACTGCCTGGCCTGGCTGGTGACTGATCCCACAGAGCAGATAGTCTCCATTTAGCGGCGGGAGAGGATCTCCGAGTCATGATGGGATTCAAGAGACGCTGTCAGTGCGGTTCAGTCCGTGGATGTGAATAATGGGGTCGGTGCGGGCCGTGCGGCACAGGGGGAAGTGGCGTGTCCTGTCTGAGGGTGCCTCGGGAACGTGACTGCAGCCCCTGGCTCAAAGACAGGCTCCCTCTCTCCTTCCTCTGGGCTCAAAGACAGGCTCCCTCTCTCCTTCCTCTGGGCTCAAAGACAGACTCCCTCTCTCCTTCCTCTGGGCTCAAAGACAGGCTCCCTCTCTCCTTCCTCTGGGCTCAAAGACGGGCTCCCTCTCTCCTTCCTCTGGGCTCAAAGACAGGCTCTCACTCTCCTTCCTCTGGCTCCTCTCTGGTCCCCTGTGAAGGCCTCGCCTCCTTTGGCCCCCCCTCGCTCCGTCCAGATGGGCAGCTGGAGATGAAGCTTGGTGTTTTGGAGGGTCACCTGACTGACGCCACTGTAGAGGTCAGGGGTCGCGTGTCTTACCCGTCACCTCCTAGCAGGTGTGCTGTGTAGATAGCAACACAGCTCGCGCCCTTGAGCCCTTGCTGCAAAGGATTCTGGGAGCCCTGCCAGAGAGAGAATTTTGAACAGCAGTGGTGCCACATACACCTACGCAGTGTGAGAACACAAGCAGGTTGATGTTCAGTTGCCGTGTAGCAAAGCATGATTCATCTTTTTGCTGAGTGTAATTGTCCCCACTGTGCTCCTCACTCATTCCAGTGCATTAGCAGATTGTGGTACTTACTGTATTGCTGTTGAAATAGATAATGGTGTCTCGGCGGCTTTTAACCTTCGCTGTGCGTGTGGGGAAGGAAGGAAGGACTCTGCATCCCGGCTTGTCTTTATGATTTGTGGATGTTGTCTGAGCTCTGAGTTCTCTTCCTCCTGTCTTTTTTCCTTCTTCCAGAGAGAAGGAGAGGGGGGAACATCCTGAGGTAGTGTTTGGCGAGACCTGGCTGTTCTACGGCTGCCGTCACAGAGACAAAGATTTCCTGTTTAGGTGAGTACTTCCTGTCTAGGTGTGTTCTGACAAGCGTGCGTGAAATGGGATAGCCTCTCATCTGACAGGTGACAGCAAAAGCCAACCACATCATCCGCAGAGCCTCCCTCCCCGACTTTGGGTGTTTGCTTTAATCAGAGCGCCTTACTTCGTGTAAACACCCAGTCTTCTTCACCAGGCTGGGTGATGTCACCGTCTCCTGAGACAGCTCTGTCCCTCTCGGCCACAGCCACGGTCCAGAAAGATCTCTGGAACTGAGGAGCCGCCTTTAATGATGGTGGGGGTCATAGGTCATATAGCATAGAAGTATGACTGGGGTCTTAAGGCCCCAAAAGTCTCTAACTTCTGTAGGTACAGAATGGATGATTAGGACCCGTGTTGTCCTTATTCAGCTGGCTGAGTTTGGAACTTTACCAACGCCACTAGCAAGGTTTACCATGCCACAACAATACATCATCACAAATAGCTTACCATTCAGGTTCTGTTAGAGGATTAGGGTGTAAAAGGAAGGATTTGTCTTTTGTAATCACAGTTGAACAGATCAAAGGGATTTCCTGTCTGCTTTAGCTTGTCTCTTTATCCCTTGGTTAAACATGTGTGTCCCAGCCAGGAGTCAGTCCTGTGTGCTCGCAGCACAGCCATGAGCACACACCATAGACCCTGTAGTGATCTGGTGTGATTCAGCCGTGAGCATAGACCCTGTGGTGGTCTGGTGTGATTCAGCCGTGAGCATAGACCCTGTGGTGGTCTGGTGTGATTCAGCCGTGAGCATAGACCCTGTAGTGGTCTGGTGTGATTCAGCCGTGAGCATAGACCCTGTGGTGGTGTGGTGTGATTCAGCCGTGAGCTTAGACCCTGTGGTGGTGTGGTGTGATTCAGCCGTGAGCATAGACCCTGTGGTGGTGTGGTGTGATTCAGCCGTGAGCATAGACCCTGTAGTGGTCTGGTGTGATTCAGCAGAGGAAGACTGGTGATCAGTCTAAACTTGTCAGTGTCACATCATCACGACTTGAACTAAAACGAACTGAAGCAGGGCTGAATCATGGCGATTTGGAAAATGCTTCCTAGCTGTGATTGAAGGGTTTTATTTGTGTTTATTCCAAGGCATAAATAAACCCATTTAGATTTAACAGAGCCGTGCACATTTTCAAGAGTCGAAAATCAAAATACTTGACCTAATTTTGTCATTCAAGTGCTATGCGAATGTTTAGTGGAAATATTGACCTTTTGGTAGCGTAAATGATAAATAGCTTGACGTAGTATCCCTCCAAAGCCAGGTTGTGACAAATGGAACTCTATACAGAATGCTCTAGAACAGAAACAAGTTGTGTGATTGGGCGTAATCAACCCCAGGACCTTCAGTCAGCTGCACTCAACAAGACATGCAACCCAGTCCCTCCCCTGCCGTTTGCCCTTCTGCCCCACTTGTTGTCTTTCTTTCTCCCTCTTTCATATGGATTCCTATTTCACCACAGAGGAGAGCTGGGGCTGCTGGATTCTTATTTGGGGTCAGAGTATCACCAGGGTTGTTTTCTGTGTAAACAGCAGTATCTTGTACTATGGGAGAAGGTAAGTTAGAAGAGGTCAGAGGAACTCTTTTAAAAACCAGGAAGTGAACTATCACTCCTCCGTACTGTGACACGTGGGATTTGTAGTCCCTGGTTGTTGTTCTTTGGTCGATTTAACTTCTCTCTCTTGTTTTCTTTTATAATGTTCCAACACACTTGGGAACTAAACGAACTAAACAAAACAATCTTGTTTACGATGAACAAAGAGTAATCAGATGAGAGAGAGAGAGAGAGAGAGAGAGAGAGAAGGAACTTATGCTCTCACCCCTGCTCAGTATTCATGATCATTTAAGAAATGTTTTATCGAGACGCATATTGTCCTTTATCATTCTTCTAAAGCCCTCCCAACCCCCAGCTACATCCCTCACCCAAACGACCCTCAGCCCTGCTCACCAACAGGCTGGACTGGGTTTGTCTTGAGCTCTGACTGCTTCACTTAAAGTATGGTTCTCCTGGACTGTGGCCTACCAGGCCTATTGCTTCGAAGGACAGAAAGCAGCCAGTGGACCCCCCAGTCAAAAAGCCAGCTTTTACTGGGGGTTATACCTGAGAGGATTGATTGTTAAAAAAAGGTGCCCTTGACAGGAGACTCAGCCTTGCTTATAAAATCTGTATTTTCCATTTCTCCTGTAGAACATACTATGTATCATTTAGATGGTGCACATACATATTCTCACTTGAAAGTTTCAGAGGGTTAGTTTTGTTTGCTGCTATGGTGATAACCTGAGAGAAGTTGTAAAACCTCTCATGAATAACACAGAGCAACCTTGTGGTAAACACTTCCTCTACACCTGAAATTGCATCTATCTTCTTCAGACCAAGATGGCTGAGAAGTCTGATCGAGTTTCCTTATCGTCTCTGTCTGTTCCACAGAGAGGAACTGCAGGGGTTTGTGGGTAACGGCTCCCTGACCCATCTAAAGGTGTGCTTCTCGAGGGACAGCCAGGACCAGGCAGGGCCCAGATACGTCCAGCACAACCTGCTGCTGCATGCCAAGGACATCTGCAACATACTCCTTGAACAAAACGGCCGCCTATACGTCTGCGGGTAAGCTCAGCACAACGATAACCATATCTATTTTGGATAACGATACGGTGAGGATAAAGGTGATGTGGATTGTTGACAATAATAAGATCATAGTCTGGATCTCATTGTTTTAGGAAATGGTCCCATTACGGACAAAGGGTATCCGTAGGCAACATGTAACAAGGATCTCTGTTTACTGAAAGCGCTGACCCTATGCTCGCCTTATGTTTCTCTTCTCCTGCCCCCAACCAGTGATGCTAAGAACATGGCTAAAGATGTCAACGACACCCTGATAGACTTGGTTGCAGCAGAGCTGCACGTGGACAAGCTGGAGGCCATGAAGAGGCTGGCCTCCCTGCGGGAGGAGAAACGCTACCTCCAGGACATATGGGGCTGAGGAGGCAACAGTCGAGGACGTGTCCCAATAGTCTATATCAGCTGCCTCCTCGTGTCTCCTCTCCTCCTTGCAGGAGATGAAGAGTGGCTGGGTGGAAGCACCGAGATGGACTCCTATGGGGGGGGATTGGCTTTTATTCGTTTTGTCTTCACAGCTACGTGCTAATGGTTGACCACACAGATCAAGTTATGTTCCTCCTCCCTCATACAAGCTGCCCACACATTTTGATCAGGTGTTTTATTATGGATGTATGCAAGGCTAAAGCACTGCCAGCTACACACACATACCTCTGTTTATCTTGACATTCCCATTGCATGCCAACCATGGGATCAGTCGTTTTAAAAAGTAGGGAGACGGAGCCAAGCGGAACTGTCGTGTTGACTCATCGTATCCTGCAGGAAAGGGCCAATAGGACGCACAGCATGCTGCCTACACACAGCATACTGGAGGCTAACACAGCTGAGGAGAACACAGAGGAGTCAGTCAGGCTGCTCTGTTTTCAGTACGCGCCAAACCCACGTGAAATTGTGCCTTGTATCATGAGATGAGAAGTCTTGCAGATTTTAAATTGTATTTTTTGTCTTAATTGTGTGTGTGTGTGCGTTTGTGAGGATGTGTTTGGGTGTGAAACAATATTCAAGCTGCTTGCCTTGTGCTGATTCAGTCTAGAGGCTTTCACCATGATGTGCTGTGGTGTTATAGCTAGTGTGTAGGCATGGGTGGGGTCATCTTGGGACAATGTAAAGGTTCCAAGATAATGACTTTTGATTGATTTATAATTGTTTTAATTAGAGGATAATTTAATTGTTCAAGGTGACTTTCCTCATAAGATGAAGCTTACTAATTGAAAGATCTTTGCTATGGGCTTTCCACTAGTCTGGAGTATCTCGAGAACCTCTTAAACCTTTGATGCATACAGCGGAGGGAAGCTAGCCTCAATCTCATTTCCGGTTGATTTCATAAGTTATGTTTAAAAATAAAAGGTCACAAGATGAAATGTACTTTTTAATATTTGAACATGAATAGTACATTGAGAGGAATAAGAATGTGTAATGATAGGCTATTGTTAATAGTGAACATGGGCATGGGATGTGTTTTACTATAGCCTCTAGCCAAGTTCTCTCTATCTGGACCTTTAATTAGTGAGGCTGAGAACACTGTAGCTGTTCTATCCACTCCACACGGGGTTCAAATGCATTCAGGAGGGTTCAACTTATTGAATTCAATTATTTCAGAAGGTAGGCCAATCTGTTAAAAGGTTAAAAATGAAATCTGGGGTAGAGAAAACGGATCACAATAGGGCCTATCCAGTAACAGCACTAGACATCTTACAATTTACCACCACAAAACTTTGTTTAATGGAAAATAATGAGTCAAATCAGACAACAGTGATGGATGGACAACAAGTTAAATACTCCTGTGGGATTGAACAAGTTTTCAATAGCTTTTAGACTCTCAAATAGACACACACGCACACATTAAAGTTTGATATATGACTGGAAACTCAACCAGAGTAATCAACATGAGGAAAAGTCCCATCATCTTCGGCCTTGTCTTTGACAAAGCAACACCCCTTGGGAAGGTGAGTGGTTTGAGAACACGAAAGCATCCGTCATTTCTCCCTTCCTTGTTTACCTTGGCTATTAGCGTGAGCTCACCTCACCCAATCTGAGTAACGACCGCCGCCCCAAGACGAAGAGCCTTGCAGCGTCTCTCAGTCGCCATGGTCACTGAACTGGAAGGGGCGATGACATTTTAAATGACGGTTTCTTAATTAAGAAAGCTCAAGGTGCCTTTTTTACCACACAGTGCCGACCGAAGACTTTGAGTTAATCTAAATAAATCAGGGCACCGAAAGTGCAATGGAGGATAGATGATACGACAGTATTCCCTTGTTATTGAATGGCCTAAATGAAAGCCAAAGAAACGAAGAGGTCTACAGTACCCCACATGTCCGTAGGACAAGGGGGCTCTTATTAAATCCAGCATCTTAAGTCAACAGAACAGCTGTGCCAGAGCCATTTCCACTCCACAGAGGAACCCTGCTAGGCACATGTCACTTCTCCAGGTCCAGAGACAGACATGTTTTCCTAACATGGTGGTTGTTTTGAAATAGTTTCTTCTCATTGCAAGAAAAATAGTGTTTTGGTTCATTATGTTTATTGATGGACAGATACCTCTGGTCCAGTGAGTAAAGTGAATATTTAGTCTGAAACGTGGAGGGAAGAAATTGAATAACAATGACCTTAACCCGAGCTTTGAAACAATCTATCTCAATTTAGTGGGCCTGAGAGTTTACATACTGTGGAACAATACAATACATTTGATAACGGTCATTGCAATAACAAAGTCTGCACTACAGTGAATTTATCACTTAAAAATAAAAACAAAACTCCATCGTCAGCAAGTACAACTTTCAACAGCGCTTCAGCTCTGACTCTCAATCGTCATCAGTCAAAGACAACACATTAACAGCAACAAAAAACACATCAATAGTTAGCGTCTCTAAACTTCCCACAGAATTTACACACTTTTCAGGATTTACGACTTCCTCTGTTCCGACAGCCATAATGGCTTATGCAAATTAATGATTAATTGGTTTTCCTGGAGATGAGTGTGTTGGGCAGTAAAGGACGTGTTCTGACTGAAGGATGGACTGTGTGTGTGTGTGTGTGTGTGTGTGTGTTACAATCATGTGTTTCCTGTGCTCAACATTAATCTTCCCCTTAATAAATCTTTTCCACCATATTATGACACATTACTACGTTAGTACTAAGTTTAGTTGGAAAAGTTAACTAGATGTGTTCTCAGAAGGCCAAAGTGCATCTGTAGGCCTAACTAATCGCACACTGTCATTTAAGATGTTTAACCTCCTTAGATGTGACCGAAGTTTCGAAGTAACCTTATAGGCCAGACAGTTTAAATCCCATCTATGCCCACATAAGCAGCCAACCGACTTCTGGTGAGAGATACTCATTACAACCAGCTTAATGTCACCACCCTGCTGGGAGGACAGAAGGAAGAAGGGAAGAGATGGAAAGAGAAAGAAAAAGAGAATGGTGTGGTATGAGAGTAGCACGCAAGAGGGAGAGATTAGGACCAAGTGAAGGGTGAACATGTTGTATCGGAGAGAGGGATGGAGTAGGAGAGTGTAGTAAAGCAAGTGTGATTTGTAGGTACAGATGAAGGAAGCAGAAGGTGAGGTCTACAAATACATGATCAAACACTTGACCAGACCACAGGAGGGAAGCTGAGTGCGTTTCAGCCCTAACCTATCGTTGTTCACCCCTGCTGTGCCTATCTGAACACTGCGTGCCCTCTCTCTAACACACACTCAAACACCATCCACACCAACACATACATAACGACAAACACATACACACACAAACAAACAAACATCTGAATCACACAAAATCACATTCAGATACACATCAGCAAACATGCCCATGCACACACACTGCTCGGTTTCTCACGCAGTGTGTCACACAGGGGGTGGGGTGTCAGAGTTGGAAACAGATGGTTACCGTAGCATTGGGTTAGCTGTCAGCTGGCCAGCTGTGTTGTGATGTCTGGAGAAGGCTAAATGAACCCAGAGTTCCTCTGCTCTACCCAGGTCTGCACCAGGTACTGGGCATGTAGGAGAGTTTAGATCCGCCTTACACACATCGAGGAGGGATAAGGGGGGTGGGCGGGGGGGTGGGGGGGCGGGGCTTGGTGGGGGGCTGTGGTACACAGAGGAGTAGGGAAAAAAGAATGCATCAAGGATGGGTTTAAAAATGGATTCTTTGTTTACGTGTTGTAAATCATGGCACATACAGTATAAAGTGACAGAGTGTGTGCGTCAGATACGACCTTGGGGATTTTACTCAGTGATTACTGTTTTATTGGAAAATCTATATTATACGCGGAACAAATTTCAACAAAAAACTGTAAGTGCAACGCGTGCCGAACACCGGCGCTGGGGGCCAAGGCATCGTCAGCTATAGCAGAGGAACGTGTTCGCTTTTCCAGCCCCTCGGGAAGGAGGGTGTGTGGTTATTAAAGCACCGTGATGTGGTGCGAGGATCCCTTCCCATGTTTACATGCTGAGCACAGCCATTAACCCCTCTCTCCCCATGTGGCTTCACGGACTGTGCTGCCGTCAGACAGGAGGTGGGTTAGCTCAGTGATAGAGAGCTTCTGTGTGGCATGCTCCTTGTTCTGGCCCCAGGCGTCTCCAGCTCCTGTCTGTGCTGGTGCCTGAGCTCCAGCCCTGATCCATCCCGCCTCCTGACGGGCTTGTCCACCGTGTCTGATGCCAGCTCACGGCCCAGGCTTACTGGTATAGCTCATCTTTGTCAATGAAGAAATCAAAAGCTTGGGTGCAGACGACTGTCCTGTTGTGTGCTTAGCATAGACACAGGACACGCACGCACACATCACATCTTCACTCCATGTGGTATTCTGTGTTCACACACACGGCACGTAGACTTGTGCAGACACCAGAGTTCAGATTTGGGGGGTAGGCCTCTCTTTGCACAGAAGGTTAAACACAGTATCATTTCATATTGAATAAAAGTGTTACATCTTACATTTTTCCGACAAGGGGACACATATGCACATCCACACACACTTGCTCTCGGTCCCCTTTGGCCTCTCTTACCCCAGCCTCCCCAAACAGCTTTGCATATGTACACACACACATCATGATGTCCAGTATCTTGACGGATGAGGGGAAGGCATGTGAGAGGCCAGTGGAGGTCCTCAGAGGGATAATTGTGGAGGCCAAAGATGGAGACCGGAAAACTAATGAGCCATGGCTCTAATTAGCAGCTGGTGTCATTGGTAAACTGGCACTCCTCAGCTCCACTGCATCGCAGAAGGCAACATGGTGTGTGTATGCATGAGTGTGGTGTGTGTGTGGGTGTAAGTACATGGTGCAAGCTGGGCAAAAGGTTTTATTTGAAGTCTGAAAAACATCATAAATCAGACCTCCCTTAATAAGCCTTTAAAATATGAAGATTGGTTTAGAGTTCCCAAGGCCTGTAGAAAAGTAGGACAGTGTCTGGGTGTACCATCTTCACCCACCATTTACTAGGACAGTGTGTAGCTCTAGCCAGATTACTCTCTCTCGCTCTCTCTCTCTCTCTCACTCTCTCATCTGCTGAGTCTCCTTGAGAGGTTGGTGGAGGGCACAACGGAATTCAACTTGTGCTCAACTTGTTATTTCTCTAACTCCTTATCTGCTGGTGGGCAGCAGGGGTGATGACACAGCACTGAAATAGCCAACGCTGCTTGGAACAGTGCCAGTCTGATTGGCCAAAGCAAGAGCACGGCCATAATTCATTGGTCAGAAGGGCTGTCAACGGTGGACAAGATTAGTAGTATTCCATGGTGTATTCTATTTGAGGTGGATAGTGTTTGGCGAGAAACACATAACCTCATGTCAACCTTCTGAGAATAAAAGGTAACAAAGTGCATGTGCTACAAGAATAAAGAAGCCCTATTCAGAAACATTACAGATGTCCAGAAGGTTGTGCAGCTGCGCTGTTTTTGACAGTTAAAAAAATTCTAAAATAAGAACAGTAGAATTTTTTTTTCAAAAGGCGAGCCGACAAAATGATCGTTTTACTCAACACATTCTGACTTTTTTTTTAACACCTGCATCTGTATTGAATTCCTGCTCTGAAATGTTGCCATTATAGGCTGGCATGAAATAATGAACTCTGCCTTTCATCATTCAGTCTCTCTGGGAGCTGTGCAAAAATCGACGGTGAACCTATTCCTCATGGAAATTACCGTTGGCGCACTACCTTTCCACTTCAGTGGTGTTAAAATTGTCCCTCCATGCACCAATAACACCCCCCCCCCTCCCCTCTACCTATCAATGTACCTCGTCATGAGAGGCTTGCCCAAACCCCAGAACATTGTAATTGTCTCTCAGCCAGCCAACCCGCCTCTGCACACCTCTGCTTGTGATCTGGTGAATAAATCTAAACGGTAACGCTTTTGCTTCCTTGTCTTTCCTAAACCTACTTCCCTGTGTGTTGGGAGTGTAAAAAGAGCTCTCTTACCCAGACAAAATACACCCCACGGGTATGTCAATATTCATAATACCTGTCAATTGCATTTTTTATCTATGTTTAAATATTTCATTTGATAAGTTAGTATTCAGGGATTTTGATACTCGCGATTATGTGATGAAGAGGAATATGCAACAGAGGACCTTCATAATTGATGACGTAAATGCCAGACCAGAAAGAAAAGCGCACACACTTATGACTCTTCAGTAAGAGGGACCGAAATTCACAACGATGAGTCCTACTGGAGGTGAGGCCCTGTTGAACAAAAAGAATGTGTCATTAATAAATGAATTATTCATTTACGCATTTGGCACACCAGTGAGGATTATTACCATGTACTTGAATGTGCCTGACAGACTCCATGCTGGGAGAAAGGTATGTGTCAAGCAAGGTTCAGCATCTTTCATATAACCCATGGAATACCATGATTCCTGAGAAATCATGCTTTTGTACAGGGGATTATGAATTGATATGTGGAATAATAGACCAACTACAAATCACACAGTGACTTGGTAAAATAACATGCCGGCTTAGAATGGTATTCCATATACCACCGAGTTTACAGTCTCTAACTTCCATTGAGAAGAGCAAACTGTCAGGCTAGATTTAAACAGGCAATTACTTTAGTTAACTTTGAGAACCTCTGAACTGTCCCTGTGTGTGTGTGTGTTTATGTGTGTGTGTTTGTGTATACAGGTACTTGTCTATTTGTGCTGTCTTCATTTGGCCAGCGCTTAGGGGAAATGATAAATAAACAGAGATAATGAGGTAGTACTACTCTGTGTGTGTGTGTTTCTAACTCCCAATACTGTGTTAGTGTGACACTCTGGAAATGAAACCTTGGTCGTCTTACATCTCCTACATCGTAAGAAAATATACCAAATTCTTCCAATTATTCTATTGGACATTTAATGAATGTATACAGATTCTAAATGACATTCCATGCTGAAACGGAAGAAAGGCAATTTTACATTGAGTCACATTTATTTACCAATCCTAGAGCCACTCTGCTCTGTTCTTGCTTGCCCTTGCTACCCCTCCCTGCACGCTCTTTGTCCGGTGCCCCCCCCCCACCCCCCTCACACACACACATCCCCTCTATATCGATCTGCAGTGCCCAGATGCCATCACCCTACACCATGCTGACTGACAGATCATCATCTTACGACCTTCAGAAGTTGCGGAAACATGCCCGCTCAGGCTGTTGACTGAGAGCTGCTATGAGGCTTTCATATCCCGACAGGCCACTTTCAGATCAAGCTCATTCATTGAAGGACAATTAAGACCTAACAATAGAATGGCGTACAGGAAGATACTAAACCTAACTATTAGAACCTGAGATCAAAATGCTATTGTTCATCTCACTTTTCACTGTTAATCAAGCAATCTCAATGTCCATTTGGGAATTTGACAATGCAAAAGCAGAGGACTGTGGAGGTGAGTGAGAGTGCCAGCACAAGGAGAGGGGGAGGATCTATTAAAGGGCACTGTCTCTGGATCCTTCTCTGTTCCTGAAAGTAACAACAGGTCACCTTCAACTTCAGGCTTTCAAATGTTAGATAACCTGCTGAAAAAACTGGCTACAGTATAGAATGTTAGGTGAGATGAGGGAACGATGTCAACTCACACTTATAATTGATACCATATGATACAAGCGGCTTCCCTGAGTCAGGGCTAAAACAGTTTGCTTTAAGGCTTTCCCAAGGTCGTCAACACATCATTGCTGTCAATGTTTCATCAAGCTACAAAGACAGTGTTGTCTCCCCGCGAAGGAGACACTACTCTCGGACACGTGAGGAGTCTCTCCTCAGATATTCTCTCTGTGTTGTATTGACTTCACTCTGCAGAAGACTACCAACCCCTCCTCTGTGAGTTCAATTGATGTAAAGACGCAACCTTTCCAGGGTCAAAGGGAACGTGTACAGCCCCTTGACTCCTGTCCACCATCATCAAAAAGCTGTTGGAGGCAACCAGATGCTGGAGGACTGAAAACCTTAGTCCTTGGGTTTCTCAACCTCACTTTTTTCCTGCCTACCACTGGGAGCTTCAGATTGTAATGGTTTGGATTTGGTTTGTTGAAATGTAAAAAAAAAGAAAAGAAAGCTTGATAAAAATACACCCATGGCCTACAAATCATTGCTGGCACCGCACACACTCTACAAGGCCTAGCTCCTTCCTGTCAGAGACGGTGGGGACTCTTTCCTATCCTGTCCTGGTCTCTCGCTAATGATGAATCTGTAATAATGGCTAGCCTCTCCTGGGGACCTGCGATCGCAATGGGCTTCGTGCTAATTGGCCCTTTGACAGTGATACCCACCCACCAGTGTGCATCATAGGGGTGTTGATAAATTGGGTGCTGATTTTCACGTGTTCCTTCTCTAATACTGTTTGGGGAGTTGCGGAAAATTGGGTGTTTATTTTCCCCAGAGGCTCATAATAGCCAAATTGGACATTTGATGCATGACTAAGGAAACTAGTAAGGACGATATACTCCATGCAAGGTGCTAAGAGATGGTTTGCATATGTGGGTGTGAGAGAGAGAAAGAAAAAGAGAGAGTGAGAATGAAAGAGGTGCAATAGAGAGACAATAATTAATTTAATATCTTTATTCATGCCTGTGGTTGCAGTAATATGTGAGCTAGTATTTCCCGAACACTGGACCGAGTAATTAAGCAGAAACACCATTGGACTGAGAGGCAGACTCAATAAAGAGCTGAAATATGCCTGTGACCTGTAGGGGGCCTCGTGCCGCCACATTAACCCTGGGTCACAAGGAATCAACGACCATGGAAAAAACTGTCTGCGAGGCTGTCTCCTCCTTCTCAATCACAGAAGCTTTGCCTTCATTCATCATGTCCTGCCCCACGCTCCTCTGTCCTCCTCCCTCCCGAAGAATTCTTCTCCATCTCCTCTCTGCTTCTCTAACTCCACTCAGTTTCAACCTCTCCGCTCCACCCTCTTTCTTCTCTGCTCTAACCTCTCTCTACCCCGCTCTCTCCTCCCCGCTCCTCACCGCCCGGCTCCTTCTGAAAACGTGTTAGAGGTAAAGGTTTGAGGGTCCAATCTGATGACCCTTTCCTTGGTTTGGAAAACAGATGTCACATGACCAACCATGCCACGTGGTTGTTCTGGTGGTGGACCCGCTCCAGCTTCCGTCTTTAAGATGTGGTCAGCTGTGCACTTTCTTCGACGCGTTCGTCCTACGTAATGCCCATTTTCTCTTTGGTTGCCCTGACTGATGTGTGGATCTGAAGGCCATCTCTACTCCTGACGGTGAGGTTCCTCCCACCCTCCCCGCTGTATCAGAACATCGTTCACACTCCGAGTCTTTCTCTCCGGCACGCCGCAGCTAGACGCCTGATGTCCTTGACGCGGGGTGCGGACGGCCTCATTAGGCAGCAGATGCGAGGTGTCAGAGTTATCACAGCAACCGACACCTACAGACACCTCCTCACCTAGATCTGAATAAAACATCGGCTTGTGTTTACACCCTGCAGACATTAAGCAGTCGACGGCAGTCGCCGGGTAGCCTACTCTAATCTTGTCTGTATGCAAATGAGGGGAGAGCTATCATGTCGTCGGAAGGCGAAGTTAACACGTGTTTCACCTTTCATGAAGTTTAGGTACGTTATTGTCTACAGTATACACGGTAAGGCTACAGGTGTGGATGGAAGTCCTTCTCAGAAGACAGGGTGTTGTCCTACAGGCTTGATCCAAATGATGTTTCGTTCTGAAATTTGATTTAGTTTGCTGTGAGCCCTCTCCTCATAATCAGATCATGTTTGTCTCCTAGAGCTTCGTTAGGGGCTAATTAAAATGCGTCTATAGAATAAACAGTGCTGAACGAAAGCCCATGGGTGTTGATTCTATCAAGGGCTTTGAGTCACCCCCTCCCGCTCTCTGTCTGTCTTTTTCGTTTCTCTTTAGGGTCATATCCATTGATTCAAACTCCAACCCACAAAGGCTACACAAACCCCGCACATCAAAGCCCTTAACCAGGACATCATGCTAGTTTACATGCTACGCACACTAATTGGTCATGCTAATGACTCCGCTATGATGCAGTCTGACCTCGTTTCCACTGTCTAACATATCCAATGTTTAAATTAACACATTTAGTGGCCGGAAGTGTTTTTCCATTTCCACAGCCATTTCCACACTGCGGGCAAATGGGAGGCTTGCTTCAGTTAACAGTCGCTTTTGAGTGTCCACAATCAATATTCCACTTACTAGGCGGTTTCTCATAGCCAATTTAATCCATCACCAAACTCAGTGCAACTTCAGGCCAACAACATCAAGTCTTATAGACTCCTCCCTCATTCTTATTGCGTTTATGAAATGTAAAACCTTCTGCAGTAAGCAATGGTTTGGGTGACAATTATCTTGCATTCCCTTGTTAATATTATGCTACATGATATGTTAATGTTCCCCCCTAATGGTGTCAGTCTCATTCATCTTCTCCTCTCAGGAATGTGGCTCAGCGTGGCTAAGCCCACCCACCTCCTCCGACCTCATCTGGGTAGCTTTCTGTTTCTCTGAGAAGGACTCAGACAACACCCTCCATACTCTGCTCCCTCCCCTCCCCTTCCTCCCCTCCTCCCCCACCCTCTCCCCTCCCCATCCACCTCACCTCCCTTCCTCTCCTCCTCCCCCACCCTCTGCCTTCCCCATCCACCTCATCTCCTCTTTCACACCATGACTGGAGGAGAGGGATATGAGGAGAAATGGATATGAACCAGAGACGGAGCAGGAAAGAAAACTGTGCTTGTATTACAACTGGGCGACCGTAAGCATAAATCCAGTGACATACTGCAGTGCTCCACACTCCATGGCCTCGATCATGCCTCACGATGATGATGGTGATGATGACGCCCCCTGGCTGAGCTGGTGTTGGAGGACAACCCTCTGCTGCAGCACACACACAACTACAACTCCCTATCACACATTCATCCTCAATATTCCATTTGGAAACGATCATGTGATTTTCTTCTCGTTCCGAGAGCTCAAAGCGGGGCTGTGTAAGTCAGAACGTGATGTAGTCCGCCTACACACTGTTTGCTCTGAGAAACCTAGTGTCTCTGAGCGTTATTGGGATGCAGGGTCTAAAACAAATAAAGGTGAACAGAGTCAGAACAGAGAGTGATTTGGCCCTGTTGGCTGGTCGCCAAAGAAATTCCAGCCAGATGCTTTGGTGACTGAATAATCCACCCTCCCCTGCTTCCTCATCCCCCAATTTAAAAAACAAGGCTTGACAGCTCGCAGAGACAAACCTCATCTCATCTAAAGTCAATTCTCCCCCAGAGTGGTTTTCTAGCCTCAAGCTGCTCGGCCCAAAACAAAACCAGTCAATCTCACTGAGAGGTAAAGATGGAGAGAAAGAGAGAGAGAGAAAAAGTGACTGAGAGGGAGGGAGAGTGGGACAAGAAGAGAGAAGGAGAGTGTCAATCCTGTGAACTCAAAAGACCCGGACTCTGAGCATTTTTGTCCAGAATCATCCTACCTGTCACTCCTTCACTGAGGAAAATCATCTTTGAGAGAGTGCCTGCTGTTTCTCAAGTGCTTTACGCACACACGCACACTGCACACACACACACACACGTGCACACACACACACACACACACACACACACACAGAGCCACCACTCAAACCTCCATGAGCACTATTTGCAGCTTTTCCTCTCATGAACAAAGGTCTGTTGTTGAGCTTGCGTCAGTGAGGTGAACGCCGGTTGAGTCAGCACAGCGGGCTCTCCAAGCGGCAGGAGTCCTGCACCGCTGTGCCCAACACTCCTGCAGCACATCTCCAGTGGTTGAGACAAGGGGGATCAAATTCTACCACCTGGCAGATCTCTCCCGCAGACAGGAAAACAGCCCGATGAACAAAGTATGTGTCGGATGGAGAGTGTGCGAATGGAGTCTAAGTACATGAACACGCAGGTGAGCCAACCACTAAATGAGAGCAGACCAAAGCCAGGCAGGCTCCTGGTGAAAGGCTGAACACTAAACTCTGGGCAATGTTTTCAGAGAGAGCTGGTGATTGAAGATCATTTATCTATGATTCAGCTGTTTTGCCCTTTTGACAGACGCGGAGAAGGTTGAAGTGAGCGGGTGAGACAGGATGACCTCCGTATTAATGACCACCATCACTCATGCTCTTCCCTATCTGATCACCCTCTGAAAAGGGAGGATGGCATCGCTAATGAGAGATACCGAATCTCTTCGCTTGTGAGGATTTTCCCTTGCGTGGGACAGAGCCCCATCGCACTCATGCACACACGCACTTGTGTGTTTCATCTAAAGTGTGAAACTTTTAGTTCCATGAAAGTCTCCAGAGGTGGATAGTGACCCTTAGTGGGCCGCTGGGAAAACAGGGCATGTTGCCAAACCAGCCTCCAGGTTGGGAGGGTAATGATGGATTAACACTCATTTGGGAGGGTTAGTGGCTCTGTGAGTGACCTTTACGTTCATCTGTCCAGTTGTGTCCCAGACGGGTGGGGCTGGGGGGCTGGAATACTCTCCAGCTCAGCTAAATATGGAGGGCTAATGTCACTAAATAAATGTGATCATGGCAAGGTCAGAGGGCTATCAGAGAAATAGATCAGAAAGTAAATACGAGATGGTGAAATATAAACACTTTTAAATGGACGCCCCCCCCCAAAATATTTTCTTTTATTTGTTCATGGTAAAGTAGGTCTTCCTGAAGTAAACAGGATGTCGATCCATACCTCATCACAAGGCTCATTAGAGCAGGGCCAGGGATTCAATAAGAGGCCCTCGAGTGGAGGAACAGGAAGTAGATGTGGAGAATCATCTATGAAGTATGGATGACATCGGTTTCTTCATGAGCTGTGGTGGGTGATTAGCCAGGTGAGCTGAGTGGTTTTACAGTACATGAGTACAATCCCAAAACATGGATTTGTTCCAGGTTTTGAAAGAGACAGAGAAGAAAGTGAAACCTCTGATGTATCTTTAAACACTGTTACGAAAAACACTTCTGTGATTAACAGAGAAAATGTGACATTGTAAAGGGTTATTAGGATGCTTCTGCAGTTTGAACAATAATCTGAACTGTAATATTTTAAAATAACTGTTGTATACTAACCACAGCCAAATGCTGTGTAGCTGGGGGATTTGGAAATAAACCAACGTATGACTCTCGCTATTGCTTCTAGGTGACATTAATATTGGATAATTTAGTCAGACCAGGAACCAATGATTACTTCAGTAAAGTATAATGATTGTGGAGCAAAACAGGCGCCCAATCATTATTCTTCCTTCAGCCTCCATCTTTCTCTTGTTAAAGGTAATCAATTTTTCGTATGAAGCACAAATCCCTTAAGTGTTTTAGTGTCTGGTGTGAGCTCTATCATTAATCAAACAGACAAACCATACCTTGGAGAGACGGTCTATTCACTAACGCACACACACACACAGAAAACGCCTGTAAACCCCCCGAAATAAAAAGTTACTTCACATTTCAAAACTGGAGCTCGATGTGCTCACTCTTAATCTCCATTTTTCACCTGACTCTTTAATTCCCTTCAGGCATCTCTCACTCTCTCTCCAAGCACCGTCACCAACCATAGTGAATGGACTAACACAGACTGACAAAGACAGAGAAAATGTTAAAAAGACAAAGACCAAACCACACATGCACAACCTCCAACCGTGATGTAAACAGGGACATTTCACTGATAATCTCTTGATGGTGATCTGAAGATAGAGCCTGTCGTCTAGATCCAGTGTGCCTGGAGAACAGTGAGCTACAAGTGCAACAAAAGTAACAAACTGTAAACTGACACAAAATATGTTGGCAAAATAAGAAATGCAAAGCCATATTTGAATCCAAGTGGGAGTATTTTAATCTTCTAGATTCATCTTACCAACTCTCCTCTAGATGTTTAATTATTCTGTTATTCTGTAGCTGAACCACCCAAGAGGACCCCCTGCAGCTGTGCGTGTTAATGTGCCTTCTCCATTTCCACAGCCGCAATCAATAAGCTCATTCTGACTGGTATCGCTCATCCCAGTGTGTTGGTACACGTCCCTCAGTTGAGGTACCCAGGAAGGGGGCCGGAGACCAGGGACCAAGCTGGGACAGATGTCCAGGATCAGAGCTTGTTTGTGGGGGAAGTTGGCACAGAAGGATAGAGGAGGAGATGGAACCGCCGTCTGGAACACCCTCGCATCCTCCACCACCAAAAGGCTTTAGAGAGGTGAATGGGATCCTAAGGGACCTGCTGACCTTAATAAGCTTCAATAGGAGCTTGGCTGGGGGGTGTGTGTGGGTCATCCTGGCAGGACCCACACCGCTGGCTTCTTGCAGCTGAATCCCGGGGCTGCATGCAAGGGCACCTGGGGTGCCAGATGTCTTGGGCGGGCATCTATGGTGGCATCTATTTTCCCGCTGGCACGGGTGTCTATGGTGATATCTGTTCCCTGGCTGGCATTAAAAAGCCATTGAGATGTGCCAGCATGCTATCTTCCCACACAGACAAACGGGCTCACTCGTGCCTGCCCTGA
The DNA here is from genome assembly GCA_903064625.1 of Mallotus villosus. Lineage (NCBI taxonomy): Eukaryota > Metazoa > Chordata > Actinopteri > Osmeriformes > Salangidae > Mallotus > Mallotus villosus. Next base: position 200,431 of record CAEFZP010001908.1, on the reverse strand, counting down.
GAGGTGGAGAGAGACCAGGGTCAGCAGGGACAGAGGAGGGCTCCATGGCGGCCACAGAAACTTGGATTGCGGTCATCACGTGGGGCACCTTGGAAAGTTGCTGAAGCGAAATCAGTTTGTGGTGTCCAGGCTGGTGTGCAAGCTACTGGAGAAAGTTTGTCAAGTCCCGGTTTTCTTAATGGCAATTCATTTTTGAAGTTGAAAATAACAAGGAGATTAGCACACACATACACACACTTTTCACCGCTCAAAGAAGTAAACTGGGAAATGAAATGAGATGTAACGCTCATCTGTATGCAAGGTGCAGGAAAGCACACTCCAAAAAAGCTCTGAGGTTTACTGTTTCATCAACCTCGTCAATCTGACACACTCAACCAATTAGCGGGGTCTCTAACTGGCTCTGTTACGGTCGACACATTAACTGTGTAATTGGGGGGTCTATAGAACTAAAGTATCCACTTCACGTCCCAAATAGGCTCTCAATTGAGATGCAGACTTATGTTCCTGTGGCTATTTTTCATGTCAGAGTCTATTTCACATCCTCTTGACTTGATATCAAACGTAGTGTGTGTGGGGGTGCATGTATGTGTGTAACCTCTCCCGAGTTAAAGGGTAACACCAACCCCAGCCTTGAGAAGTCACTGGAAAAGACGTTGGAATAACATTTTTGTTTCACCCGCTCAACCTACAGCTTCAAAGAGCTCTGCATGATGTCGCACAACACCCTTAGAATTGTATTCATTTCATTTCTGCTGGTCTGTGATGTACAGGGATGCAAACACATGTATGGTTAAAAAAGAGAGAGGTAATTGAAGCCCTCGCCCTGCGAAATTATGGTAAAATATTTACTATTGTGTTAACATTTTAAATGTGTTAGAACACGTTCATCTTGAAGACAAGTTCGTTCATAATCAGATACATATAGCAGCAGACCGACTGACTCGATTTCCTGCTTCGAAACTATACGATCATTGGATAAATGCTGCGATTATGTCCCGCCCACGGATGCTCAATTTTCATCATACATTTCATATCATTATACACCACATTTCCTTCGATGTTTATCCTGAATTCACACGTCTATGTGACTACTAGATATGTTTTAAACGAGTCCATGTTTGCTTGTGTCCCTGATGGCTCAGTGGATAAGCATATATACCATGAATGTTAAGGGTCTGGGGTTCAAAACCCATGGAAGGCTGCAATGTATTTTCCTTACATAAATTGTCTCTTTAATGACCTCACACTTAACCTTAAGGATGTATTTTCAACGAGTTTACATTTGCTTGTGTGCCTGATGGCTCAGTGCGTAAGCATGTGTACCCTGACAGATAAGGGTCTTGGGTTCAAGCCCTGTGGAAGGCTACGTTGGTCATTCCTTACAGAAACTGTTTCTTTAATGACCTCACACTTAACCTTAAGGATATGTTTTCAACGAGTCCATGTTTGCATGTGTCCCTGATGGCTCAGTGGATAAGCATGTGTACCCTGACAGATAAGGGTTGTGGGTTCAAACCCCATGCAAGGCTGCAATGGTCTTTCCTTGCAGAAATGGTCTCTTTAATGACCTCACACTTAACCTTAACGATATATTTTCAACGAGTCCATGTTTGCTTGTGTCCCTGATGGCTCAGTGGATAAGCATGTATACCATAAATGTTAAGGGTCTTTGGTTCAAATGCCATGGAAGGCTGCAATGGTCTTTCCTTACAGAAACTGTTGCTTTAATGACCTCACACTTAACCTTAAGGATATGTTTTCAACAAGTCCATGTTTGCTTGTGTCCCTGATGGCTCAGTGGATAAGCATGTGTACCCTGACAGATAAGGGTTGTGGGTTCAAAACCCATGCAAGGCTGCAATGGTCTTTCCTTGCAGAAATTGTCTCTTTAAAGGGGTCATTGACTGGGTTTTTTGAGTATTTTACACTGTTCCTTAAGGTCTCCGAATAGGGTATGTAACATTGTTTTGGCTGAAAATGGCCCGGGTGCTGTTCTATGCCCTCTTTTACATCCAGCATTTTTTTCCCGGGAAAAAACGCTAGCTTTTTCCCTTATATCATTGGTATTTAGATGAGCTGTGCGCTGATTGGTTGGTTTACAACGAGCGAAGCTGCGGAGCAAAGACGGCCAACAGCACTCACTGAAACAAGAAGGTGGCGACTTGAAATAAAAACGTACAAATAAATCTATTGTGTCTACACAACACTGTTTTCAACAGATTGACTAGATATAATTTGAAATGATTACGGTAGTTTCCACGTCTGTTGTCGAAGCAAACAGAATCGCCTTAGGTGGGTAACGTTAGCACTACAGTTTAGCATACAAACTATCGTGATTCAACACAGCTTCAGTTAGCTCTAGCTATCTTACTGAAAAATAGATCTGGACAAACATGCATCTGAATTGTAGATTTACATAACAACACGGGTTATTTATTTGAATGAAACATAGTCAGGAACATGAAATAACGTAAATCCAATTGCCAATAAACTAGGCTAAATCATAACACATTCATGCTCTTGCGTTAGCAAGCTAAACTGGTTTACATGCCTACCGTATAGGTGTTTTCGCTATCTAGCTGTTCTTACATTCCTTGCAAATCACCGATGAAAAACAGATGAGCTTGAGTCTAGTTAACATTGACTAGACGGGTATGGCTGATGTTTGTTTATACCGTAGCATAGAAGATCTCTGTGCAGTTGCGCGAACCATTTCACCAAGGACGGTTTTAAAAACCTGGGAATATGTAAAGCAGGATTTGCTATGAAGCTGTTGCTGAAAAGAGGTGCGTTCCGACCTTAGTTATGTTCATCAGAACCGCAAACTGTAGTATGATTTTGTCAGTAACAGTTATTAGCAATGCTAACGTATCCTGTATCTAGCACAGCCTTTCTCCAGTTATTTCGAATAGATAGCGTCACTGTGTCCAATTCCGACCGCCGAAAGCTCCTATTGTCCAAACCCGACCAGGCAGTATCAGGTCTTTTTTCCAGAATTATCTTCCGCGATCACCAGCAAAGTGTACGTAGTATTATTTTATGCATATCAAACAATCTCTGTGTCAAATTTCATGAACATACATGGACGTTTACATGTCTAAATAATTTAGGAAAGTTACTTTGATGAGAGAAAGCCGAAAGACCACTCGGGCGACGCATGGGCGACGATGAAAAATGTTTCAGTATTGTCATCGTACTGCTACTATGGGTTAGGATATGAGTTTATTTCAACGATAGCATAGCACTACTTTGTCTAGCCAACGGAAATGCACCATAATTTCTGACGATCTGTAGTAGAGGGGAGGAAGGGAGGGGGGCAGATAAACACATGGTGCCAGACATGGTAGGCTATCACACCATGTGTGTGGGTTAACGAGGAGCTGGATAACGAGGATCATTGTAAATCTTAGCCTATGTTTCCAGATTAATGTTGTATTTTCGTTAGTCTGTTTAGTATTTAAATAAATGTTCACATTTTTAAAGATTTGCACAAGTTGTCTTTTGCTAACCGTCCTGTTATCTTTGACCCCATTCAATGTTTAACGTCTCTAAATATATGATTGACTTTTGCTTCATATTTCATGACTTCCTAATAAGATATCTTATTTTGAAGGACATAAATACGTTCCCGGATATGTTGACAGCATTGATGGTCAGTTTGGTGACCCTGGATCAAGTTATTATCCCTGGAAAAACAGCAGCGACGAGTGTTGACTACGACGATTTAAGTGTGGTCGGGTTTGGACAAGGGTAGCGCACGGCTAATTTACCGGCGCCAGCGTCCTTTTGCCGGCTCTAGTAAAGGCAAAGCTAACTCTAAAATTAAAATAATATTTAGCTCGAAAGGTAATAAGTTAAGGCATAACTTGACATAATTAAATCAGCTGAAAACGTGATACGATCATTTTAATAAATATTTGAAGTGGCATTTTAGCTAAAATCCGGTCGGGATTGGACACAGTGACGTTAATCTAGACAGGCGTCAGCAAAAGGCTAGACTGCTTTCGTTTTCTGGCTATTTTTTTGGAAGCTTCCCTTCTAATGCCGACTACAGCTAGTCTAGCTAGTCATTTGCTAAGTAAGGTATGTTGATGTGTTTAGAAACGTAGCGTCGCTACCTCGGACTGGGCAAGAACACCAGTGAGTGGGCTGGTCTGCATGTACATTTTGGGGCGTGACAAAGACACAGACCAGAGCCAATTGAATGCGCGATACCCTCCCGACGTCAGTAGGGTGGATTTTTCCAAAAGCTACCGTTCTACAGCTAGATTTTTTCTTTTGGAGATTTGCATGGGAAATAAGTGTCAATGGACTTTGAGGTTCACTGTATGTTCATTTTACCCACCGAACTGTCGTTATTCAACTATGACAAGGTAAAAACGGTTTTGCAGTCAGTGACCCCTTTAATGACCTCACAGTTAATCTCAAGGATATATTTTCAACGAGTTCATATACGCTTGTGTCACTGATGGCTCGGTGGATAAGCATGTGTACCATCAGCATTAAGGATCTTGGGTTCAAATCCCATGGAAGGCTGTGTTGGTCTTTCTTTGCAGAATCTGTCTCTTTAATGACCTCACACTTCACCTTAAGGATGTATTTTCAACAAGTTAATGTTTCCTTGTGTCCCTGATGGCTCAGTGGATAAGCACGTGTACCATGAGCGTTAAGGTTCTTGGGTTCAAATCCCATAGAAGGCTGCGTTGGTCTTTCCTTGCAGAAACTGTCTCTTTAATGACCTCACACTTCACCTTAAGGATGTATTGTCAACGAGTTCATGTTTCCTTGTGTTCCCTGATGGCTCAGTGGATAAGCACGTGTACCATGAGCGTTAAGAATCTTGGGTTCAAACCCCATGGAAGGCTGCACTGGTCTTTCCTTGCAGAAACTGTCTCTTTAATGACCTCACACTTCACCTTAAGGATGTATTGTCAACGAGTTAATGTTTCCTTGTGTCCCTGATGGCTCAGTGGATAAGCACGTGTACCATGAGCGTTAAGGTTCTTGGGTTCAAATCCCATGGAAGGCTGCGTTGGTCTTTACTTGCAGAAACTGTCTCTTTAATGACCTCACACTTCACCTTAAAGATGTATTGTCAACGAGTTCATGTTTCCTTGTGTCCCTGATGGCTCAGTGGATAAGCACGTGTACCCTGACGGATAAGGGTTGTGGGTTCAAACCCCATGGACAGCTGCACTGGTCTTTCCTTGCAGAAAAAGTCTCTTTAATGACCTCACACTTGTGTTCAAATGTGGCTGAAGGATCTTCCTACAACTCAATTGTTGCTTTTGGACTTGGAAAAAAAGCTGGACTTATATATAAAACTGATAAAAGGTAAATTTATTTTCCCGGCTCCCGAGATCCCCTCTCCCAACTGTCTTTCCTGGTGAGACAGTCGGGTACTGACAAAGACAGTTGGGTAATCCCCGCTGGCAGTCGGGGAGTCTGGATAGTGCGCTGCGGTCACAGGGATCTGGGCTCACGGATCTGATTGGCACCACGCCCTGTGCTTCATCTGAACCCACGACACCAGCCCCCGACACCTTGGGGGCGACCTTAGAGCAAGCTCAGTCAAAGGACTTCTCTGGGTTCGAGGGTTTGGGTGGATTTGATCCCATGCTGTTGGGATTTGCTTGTCTGCATGCTTATCCATTAGGCCACTGGGGCCCCATATCTCCGGCATGTGAAGGTAGCATTTATCTTTTAAAAAGTGCTCTGCTTAAAGAGACACTAACATGTTTTGCATGCCAGAAAGCAAGCATGGGGTACTCTGCCTCCAGCCAGATTTGAACTGGAGGGGTCAGGACTCAAGATCCCATGTATATCCACTAGGCCACCAGGGCCTTGCTGAATTTCCCTCGGAATCTAATTATGTCTTTATGAATTCCACTTGAAGACATAAGTTCAATGTTCAATTGAAAGCACCGTGGGGGATGTGAACCCCCAACCTCCTGATCTGTAGTCACACTCTCTAACCATTTATCCAACCTTACATCCACAAAAGTTGTATGTGGACAGTCACACTTTGTCATAATCCCTCACTCATTTGTGAACCACACCTGGCAATCGTTTGTGTTGATCAGATCACAGTGCTTTCAAAACTAAATAGGCTTTAATGGGAATCTTATGGATCCAGAACATAGAACATGTTGATTTTATGAATTATATTCATTTCAATTTAATGTAACTTGACAACCCTTCAATTTCCCTGAAATATATGAGTTGTTTTTGAAAAGGTTTCAAGTTGAGCGTTGCACTGAATTGTCAAAAATCTTTGTCATGGTTCTATAAAATCCAATGGCTAACAGGCAACATGCCTGGGTTAATAGAATGGATTCTGTCAGAGTTATAAAATGACTTTCCGGAATATTCTGACGTCACTGTGAATGAGGGGCAATGACTCTTGGGAGAGGGGGCTGGGCTATAATGGAACAGCCACACTCTGTCACTTCCCTGACAGGTACAACATCACACACTCGCCTTGTCACTCACAGGCCTCTGTAGATGTCCCAATTAGCAACTCCTACAGAGCGTCAAGACACAGTACGAACAGGGAGATGGACACATGTATATGCACGCACACACACACACACTCCTTTATGAACTACACTATTCCCATGCAGCCCATGAAGGTTACAAAAAACTCCTGGTATCTCAAACCTTCTTCTTTAATCTATAGGGTCCAAAAAGTAATTTGTTGTCCCCAAGTCCAATGTCACTGGTTGAGAAGTGGAATGTCACATGTGTCTCTGTGACTAAGTGCAACATAGATCATTCTGCTGGAGCGCCAAGGAATATACACTCTACAGTGACAAATAGAAGTGCCGAGAAAAGCCTAGACTGTATTTGATATGCCTTTGGATGTGTATGTGTGTATATGTACATCAAGTCATGAATCCTCAATTCAGGATAAATAGCCTTCTTTTTTTTCTTTTTCATGCACTTAGCAGCATAGACTGTTCCAACATCGGCAATGTCATTTTTAATAGAGGCAAACCTATTAGCACTCACACGCAAACACTCCATATAGTTTCTATTTCTCCCCACCTTTCCCTCTCTCTCTCTCTTCCTCCTCTCTTTCTCCTTTTTTCTATCTTCCTCACTTTCCCCCTCTCTCTCTCTTTCTCTCTCTCTCTCTCAGTGTCACATCCCCTTTCCACCCTGGAGACACCCCAACTGTACGTGTGTGTTTCTGGGTCCATTGCTTCATCCCTCTGTGGGTTACAGAGGAGTCAGGTAAAGAGAGATTGATTCTGGTGGAGGTGTTTGGCCCCTGTGATTCGGCTGTATCAGCACCTCACACACACACACACACACCATGTCTGAGGCAAAATGCTGAAGGTGACTAATAACAACCCCCTCCCAACCATTACCCTCTGCTCACAGATGGCCCGTCAGGTTGAAGGTTGATGGAGAAAAACGCAGGTGCGCTTCATCACTTCATATAGATCCCTTGGACCTAAGCGCTCCCTTTTCTCTAAGCTGTATCCTTCATGTATCCTTCCACAGCTGCAACTTCTATTCATCTCCAAAGCCGCTGCTCAAGATTCTTATCAAACGGTAAAATGGTATGTTACTACCTTCTTCACAGTTTTTTTTAACACATTTATCCAATTGTGACACTGGGCCAAATGATGATGTTCTGTGTGATTAATTACAGTCAACCACAAGCAAGAAGCAAGGACTTACAGATGACGAATGGCAGAAGGTATAAAAGTACTTTCATTTGCAGACTCTGACAACTCTGAAGTATACGAAGCAATCGTTTTAATTTATGCACAATAAAACAAGCAAACATGTAAAAAGAGTTAGTTACAGTTGAAACATTGAGGGAAAATAAAGAACTAGCTGAGTGTTTCACTCAGTTATGATGTTCATCTTTAACAGAAAGCTTTGCTCAAGATTTGGTTAGAGACTTATGCCTTCACAATGCATATCTAACTAATCCAAAAAGCCAAAAGAACACGGAACACACACTATCAAAAATTCCGAATTTCAAAACAAAAAACTATATAAAAAGTACTGTGCCAAAAAAATATGCTTCTTCTCAACTTACATGAATCACTTCTTCTTTGCCAAACAAAAACATTTGCACTTTTCAACAGACATAGAGTAAATGAGCGTATAAAATCTACAGAGAACATCAGCTTCAAAAAACAGAAATGACTGTACAATAACAACAGCAAAAGCAAAATATTTGACATTGATATTGTACCACTAGACCCATGAAAGCCCCAAAACAGAAAAAAACACAAACATGTCTCCTCGACTATCTACATCCTGAATACATGCCTAGTCTGGGACTGGGTTGATGCCCTTCTCCAAAAGAGGGGTTTGGTGGTAGTTGGTGGTATCAGGCATCTCAAAGGTCACCCTCCATTGGGTCCTCAGAAGGCACCTTCTGACACAGACACAGCAGTCTACAGATCACAGGTATGATAGGATGCCTGTAAGACCGTAACCTCTGGACGGCCACCATCAACCATGCAAGCTGAGAGACAGATAAAAACACATGAGGTGAAAGTCATGCAGAGCAGTTGGGTGGATCTCTCCCGTCATGTCACCACAGGTCTGGATCGAGAGGCTTTAGAGGAAAGCAGAAAATAGGATTTCAATTCAAATCCAGCAATGCATCAAGTTTCTTTTTTTCTTCGTTTTTCTTTAAAAACCTTTTCCTTTTGTTGTCCATGATGGTATTGTATTGTATTCCAGTTGTCCCTTTTTGTGAGAGTCAAGAACCCCCCCTCATCCCCCTCCTAAACACCTCCAGACCTTCCCAGAAACCCCCTGGGCACCTGAGGGGGACTGCTGAGGAGACATTCCTCTTGGGTTGGAGGGCAGCTGCCTGAGAGTCTCAGCATGGGGGGTGGGCAGGGCCCCTGGTGATGTCACACACGGCATGAGAAACAACAAAGAAATAACAGAGTGGTCGTAACCAGTTGTGTGGCTTGTGGGGGAGAAGGCGGGTGGAGAAGGAGTTATGGGTTGGCTGCCTGTACAAAGGGAGGAGATGAGACGCCCAACAAAGTCTTAATAGTCATCGTAGGTGTTGAGATCGGTGAAGTAGGCATTGGTGTAAGTCTTCCCGGCCAGCTGAGGGTTAAAGTACTTGTTTCTTTCCTCCAGGATCAGGTTGTTCTTGTTGAAAGCCTGTGAGCGACAGCAGTTGAGAGGAGGGAAGGACAGAGAGTGAAAAGGGAGAAGAGAGAAAGCGAGAGAGAGGAAGAAAGGGAGAGAGGGAGTGCAAGAAAGAGAGAGTGCAGTCAGCGTTGATTGCATTGTTACACACAGAACAAGTTATAACTCAGACCAGATGGTAGGGTAAAGTGAATATGTCTAACAGAAGAAAAAACATGCCTTTTGAGGTTTCAAAGAAAAACAGCATAAATCTATGGGAGGCCGCAGTGTGCAGGAAGCATAACATTTAAAGATCAAGGTCAAACCATTGACAACAGAGAAAAAAACCCAGTGAAGCGGAGTGATGATGAGTGCCTGTCTGCCCACTGCAGCCCTCTCTAATACCCTCCATCAGGTTTGTACGGCTGTCAGAACTGGGGTGGGGTGGGGGAGGGAGTGGGGGGGTGGGAGGAATGGGATGGATAGGGGGGGGGGTTGTGTTTATACAATCATGAGACCGCTATGAGAAATGGCGCAGGTCTGGTTTGAAGATGCTCTTCTCGAAATTACAGTTCCTTGAGTAGCCTCGTGCTTGGCGCAACATCAGCAGTTTATGGACAAATTGCATGTGTGTACTTCGGGGGTGGGGGGGGTGGGGGAGGTGGTGGTCATTTGATGTTGCTTTTGGGGCCTGACTGATGGATCTCCATGGGTCTCTGGGGACAACTGATGGGGACGTTGAGTTTGGAGAAGGAGCCACAGTATATTCTGTTACTATCCCAACCCACAATATTGTACCATCCAGTTAAACACATGCCATGAAAACAAGGAGGACAAACATGAAAAAGAGCTGTAAAAGTAAAGAAGCAGGTACATGCTGGATGGGAAGACTCATAAAGAAAGGGGATGAATACACTGCCTTCTCACAAGCCTGAAAGGTGCTCGTTGTGGGATGAGGGGAATGGAGGATGGGGGGGGGATTCCAAGCAAAGAGAAAGTGAGTCAGAACTCCGACCTGCATCAAACAGGAAGAGCCACAGGAAGTGGGGGGGGAGTGTGTCGGTGGGGGAAGAGGAAGAGGTTGTTGGGATAGGTGGAGGTTCAAGAGGCTGGATGGTTGTGGTAGTAGCAGAGGTCAGAGTTAGTAGAACATCTCCAGGCCACGCATGGAAACGCCCCTGCTGGTAGACAGTGGCGGACACATGTCGGGGTCGTCCAGGGGCAAGAGGACCGACACATCGGGCTGCAGAAGGGGAGGAACGAGCAACAGTCATCCTCACAGGAGCCACAATGGAGTCCTATTGCCCTATTGTACAATCTAACCAGACTAGAGATGCATGCAACTGTAGAAGCACCTAGGAACCAAAATGGAGGCTCTGACTGTGGGATATGTTGTCTACAGTACTTGTGTACCACTAAAGATGACCACTTTGCTACTGACCACAAAGGACCATAATAGCTGCTAGTAGCCTCCAACACAGCTCCAATAACACGGGGACACTAGGTGAGGAATAACAACAGCTAATCTGTTGGCAACCATTTCTGTCCCTCTCCCTAGTTTATTGGAGCTCAGCTGAACGACAAAGCAGTTTGAGATCTGAGCAAGTTATGACAGCAGGTGTTTTTCTTCACTCCTGTCTGTACAACTCAGAGGGATTTGAACTAGATTCATTCACCATCTGTAACATCTGGATGAAATATCTGCGTAATGAAACAAAACAAAAGAGAGGAGTTTAGCAGATTGCGCTTTGGGAAATAAGACAGGATTCATGTTTCCCCGTCTGAGGTTGATCTAAATTCCTATCTGCCTTTTCCCCAATGGAATAACTGGATTATACTCTCACTTCAGACCCTAATGACATGATAGAAGACTATTTCACTCAAAGAAGTCCGTCCTGAGCCAAAGAGTCCATGCTGTTGCAGTGATGTGTCTGCTCTGTCATTTACAGCAGCAACACCAGCCTAGCCAGTACCCAATTTCACAACGTGAGCAATCTCCTGACACCTTACTTGATCTACTCTCACTGATGTGAGACCTAAAACGCAAACCTAACCTACAATACTCAACAAAACAATCCACAAGCACTTATCTGTCCGAAGTACAATGAACACTTGGTAGAGTGTCAGTAGTAACTTGATGAGAAAGCAGTGTATGGGAGCTGAGACAGAACAGTGTCGGGTCACAGAGATGAGACGCACATTAGGCCTTAGAGAGCAGCCAGTGTCTTCAGAGAGTAAGTAAACAACAACAACAACAACAACAGATGGCGCTTCATGTCATGCATTCAGATATGAAAGACCTGTTTTGTCAAAACTGCTATCTGGAAGGTTTCTGGGGTTAAGGCCAAAACATATTCATCAATCTGTGAAAGAGGGATAAGGAAAACATTGCTTTGGGCTTTTAAACCCCAGAAACTTCCAGCAATTCCTTGTTCTCCTGTCCATCAGTGGGTCTGTGCGTATTAGACCTGAGGTTGTATCCATACCTTGATGGCTTCCACAGAGTCATATTTGTCCAGTTTGTTGATGTGGTTGGTGATGCTGGTGTTGAGTGGCGCGGCGGAGATGGGATGGATGACGGTGGCGTCGTGGGACTGCTGCTGGTAGCGCTGGCAGTAGGTGTAGACCAGCAGGGTGACCAGGCAGCCCAGGATCGAGCTGCTCAGGCCCACAGCCATCATGTGGAACAAGTTAAAATCTGGAAGACAGGAGGGGAGGAGGAAAAACGAGGGGGAGAGAGAGAGCGAGACACAAAGAGAGAGAAATACATCACTCACATTTTCTTTTTCATGACTAACAAGTGTACAAGGGGACTGCATGTATGCATGTCCACACACACACACTGACTCTCCCACACACACACAAACACACACACACACACACACACACTCCCACATTACCTCCACAGCGCCTTTCCTCCTGACTGGAGTGAGCAATTGAGACTTCTAAGCAAGAGAAAGAAGGGATGACGGAAGGGGAGAAAAGACAAGACAAAGAAAGCGTAGACTCGTTACTCTGATAAATGGCGTCCTAGGAGGTGAACGAGGACGATGGCAGTATTCAAAGAGAAACAGATGATCATAAAACTAGCGCTGTTAATCAGAAGCATGGCACCTGAAGAGCTTTATGATAAGTATCAGGGCTAATTAAAGAAAATGAAGAACACCGCTTGTCTAATGAACCTTAATGAACTATCGAGCTCCATAAAAACCTTTTGAGCCAGAAGGCAGAAAGTATAGCTGCTGTTTTCAGAAAAAAGGTATTCTCACGAAGTATAGTACCGACATTATTCGTTTATGAGGATATGGTAGTTACATCAATTTCAAATCTAGTGTTTATGTATTTGTTTTTTGCGTGTAACAATGTTAAAGGGGCATTCAACAGAAATAAGGGGCTGTCATGGACTCAAACTATATATACTTTAATATTTCAGAGCCCAGGTGATGGTAAGTCCATTGACACCATGAGGAAGACATGACATCAATAAAGAGGGCTTGAATGATTCGGCCACTTAATAGCCCGAGAGGAGGAGATCCCATTACCCTGGCGTAGCCCAGATCAATGCTGTGGTTTGACTCACATTACTTGTCTGTCAATGGGGGATATCCTTGTCTGGGGCAAACAATATGGGTGAGTGACTGTGTGCGTGGGGGTCAACGACAGTGTGCGTGTGTGTGTGTGTGGTTGAGCGACTGTGTGTGACGTGTGCGTTTAAGTCGGTTGCTGACTGTATGTATGTGTGTGAGTTTATACCTGGTATGAAGTTGGAGTCTGGAGGACAGGGCCTGTTCTCGGTGTTGTTCCCAGAGCACTGGTTCCCAGTGGGAAAGAGCACGTCACAGTGTCTCACGCGCAGCTGGGAGCCTGAGGAGTCGCACTGGGACCATTCAGACCAGCTTGACCAACTCTCTGTCAACAGAACCACAACGCATTGAAACGTTCCATTCAACCGTGGGTGGACATGGTCCTGCTCAAAAACAGAAGGAAAAAAACACACCAATTGTTGTGTTTTTTGAGTGTGTGTGTGTGTACCTGGACAGAGCTGTGTGTGACAGAGGGCCTCCTCGGTGTGCAGACCCAGGCAGATGTCTCCTCCGTGGGCAGGGAGAGGGTTGTTGCAGGTCCGGGTCCTCATGTAGTGTCCTCCTCCACACGTCACGGAGCACTTGGACCAGGACGACCAGCACGACCAGCCACCGTCCACTGCAGGGCCACACGGGCAGAGAGGGTCAGCGCACACCCCAATTCATCTGAGTCAATGCATGTATACTGTGTGATATCATCTATCCAGGTGATTTGATCTGCTTTCGAGTGTTGGAGAGAGGTCACGTTGGGCTGCATCTCTGTGCCGTGTGGATATACAGTTATCTCAAGTTATCTCTGTCTTTGCATTTGTGGCCTTTGACACGATCGGTAGGAAAGACAATACTAATGTATGCGTTTTTGATTCGTGAAATGGGTAAGGTATCCATCTGCTTGTCATGCTGAGGGCAAACATTTACCTGTATTGGTATTAGAATTAATGTTCATGTCTCGCCTGCTTCACGTCCTGTTTGACCTCCATGCTCTAATGTATACAGCTGTTTTACAACACAGACACACATGCAGTCAAAACACCTATACATTCTGCTTATTTTCTCCTTATTTTCTTTTTTTTTGGTTACAAAAAGTGAGAGAGGGGGATCGCAAATCATTACAATCAAACCAGCTTCACATCGTCCTTTAAATTCAGAATTTCTTTTAATTAGTGAGGTCGGCCAGTACAGCTGGGAATGACCCCCCTGCCCAGTCCTGGTGTAATTTCTCTATTGCAGAATGACAGTCAGTCGATACCCGGCCCTCTATGACGAATCGACTCATCATAGAGCGTGGTCACAAAAACAGAGAGATTAATTTACTTCCAAACCAGACGGACAGCAGACATGGCAACCTTTCCCTCTATCCCCCCCCCCGTCTACCCTTCTCTCTTTCTCTTCATCCCTCCTCCTCACTGCACACTAATGCAATTTAAAAGCAGTGCCTTACACAGCAGATGGATTACGTCTCAGAGAACTCGAACCGGCGTCAAAATAACCCCACCACATCTCTCTCTTGGCAAGTTCTAATTTAGGCTGCATCACCATTCATAAGTATTCATACATGCAAAGTCTCGATGAAAAGTCGAGATGTCAAGTGACGGAGTAAAGCCAATTGTCTGCATCAACAGTCTCAGACGATGATATGATACTTTTGCGTTCATCTCTTCAAATCCAGCCTTTGTACAAACGGAAGTGAACGATAATGGAATCTGCCAAATGAAGATAAAATGCCCTCCAGTGCAGGTCACTCCAAGATACTCTAGAGACTGAGCCTGAGTCTGAGCCTGCGACTGAGACTGAACGGACACAGCTAGGGCCTGGCCACTGTAGCTACAGCCGCTAAAGTGTATGAAATTGTTTTATTATTTGTTTATGCTTATGTACACGTTCATGTTTTATTTGCCATTAACCTGCCACAGGGTACTGCAGATGAAAATGGCAAATTACACCAGAAGATTAAGAGCTAACTAAAATGACCCACTCCTTCACAAACAGCACGTGGACGAATCAAAATCATGGAATAATCCTCTTTATGTGTTTGGGGTCTGATGGGGGGCCATCAGGTGTGCTTTGTAAGGAGCTAAGCGTCAGATTTCCATTTAGACAGCACATTACTTACCTTGTCAGACAGAACACTGATTTAATTAGAATGCTTCCTCCCACCGCTAGCAACAGAACAGAGAAGGGAACGCATTGTCTCAGCCTCTCTCTCTCTCTCCCTCGTTCTCTGACTCTCCCTCTCCGCGTGTCTCCTTCGCCACAACAGAGCTCGCCTCCCAATAGCTGCCAGAATAATTACCCTACGATGTAATTACACAGTCAGACACCCTGGGGATGACGCCTGAGATTCCAGCTGCAATTTGGGGCCCTTCGTCACGCAGTGCATCTGAGGCTGATTTCCTTTGTGCCTCTCTCTGCTCTGTGCTCACGAGGACGTTCCTGCTGTGTTTCGCTTGTTTCTCGCTGCCGTCCTGTGATGTCGCCACAGATATTAAGGAAAACAGCTGCGTCGGAGCTATTCATCTTAATAGCTTGCTCGTTGAAAGCGGATGCGTGTACATGAGAGGTAAGTGATGGAAGTGAGTGTCTGTGTGTAATATGTATACACCGTGCGAAACGTTGAGTGTGTGTGCGCGCTTGGGTGTCTGCGTCGCAGGGTGTGTGTGTGTGTGTGTGTCTGTCACCCAGGAACACGATGACATTTATTGAGGGACCTGTTGCACTTGTCGGTTAGTTGTAACTGATTTAACTACTTGTACTCGCTGTGAATTATATATTGTGCTTGCTTTCCTCCAGGTACAAGCACTTCATGTTGTTTAACTGTAATAATTAACTACATGCTCTTCTGGTTCTACCCATTGGCACTTATTTGCTTTTCACAATGTATGCTTCATATTTTGGCGACCCGCAATGTTTTTGGTCTCGTTGTTTATGATCATTGACCTATGCACTTTTTGTAGAGCTCTTTCTTGTAAGTGGCTTTGGATAAAAGCATCTGCTAAATGAATACATGTAAATGTCTGACCGGGACAGGGGGTGACGTTGCACTCCTGGTACTCCTGCGGGGGCCCCAGGCAGGCCTGCCCCCCGTAGCGAGGCTCCGGGCTGGTGCAGGTGCGCTTGCGACTCCGGATCCCCCGGCTGCAGTCCCTGCTGCACTGGGACCACGAGCTCCAGGACGACCAGCCTCCGTTCACCGTGTGGCCTGACACTCTGCCCGACCGGAGCAGCTCCCCTGGGGAGAGGGAGAGCGGGAGAGAGAGGGGGTCAGGCTGGAACCAGCAGATCTTTACATGGGGCGCTGAAAGGTTTACTCTTCATCATGATTGGGGCTTGCTGAGAGTCGAGGAGATTCCGTCCTACACACGCACGCATGCACACAAACACACAAACACATGCACACACCTCTATCATTAAGTACCACAGCAGTGTTCGACTAATCTGTGCTCTCTCATCGGAAACGTGTTAGTTGATCACTCCTAATGAAATATGAAACAGCCATTTTAATTAAACTCCAATGACAGAGAACGTTAATCAATGCAGCTGTGAAAATTAGACTTTTTGATTGCTGTTTTTTACAGTTAAAAAGGGTTGCAGAACTCTCTTTGAGGGAGAAAAAATCACCTCAAATCAAATAATAATGTGGCTACACACACTTTTGGGATCATTCAGTCACTCAGCCCACTGTGCTATTATATACTGTGTGACTCACAACACTGTATGCCTATTTCACTCTCTGCTGTTTCTTTCATTCTTGCCCTCTTTTCCTTGTTCGTCTCGTTCTTTGTTCTGAGAGTGCGGTGGACAGGCGCTGATCCTTCAGCGGTCCGCTTGGTATGCAGGCCTCAGCCAAAAGACGGCGTGTCTCCCTCGCTCATCGCACATCCTGTGAGCTAGCGACGACCTTGGGAGCTGCCGCACCAGCTCACCCTACCCGAGCTGCCAGGGCCCCTGACAGGTCCGCTGAGGCCCCTGCTCTTTATCGATTCTGAGCAGGCAGTGCCACGAACAGCTCAGGCTGCCACTGTGACCTGTACTCTTTATCAAGGCCCGCTCACGCCCAGGGCGATGCTGACTGCTGCTCTCCGAAGGAAGCCCAGTTTTGTAGGCTACTCACAACTCTGCCCTGCCCTTTGTGCGTGGGCCAGACGGAGAGAGCGTGTATGCAGGAGTGTGTATGCGCTCGACTATGAGTGTATGTGCCCGTGTGTACATTCAGGATCACAGAAGCCACGGTGGTCGAGCCAAAACCAACACGGAGCCGTTCCCTCTTTCGAATGAGGGCTGACTGGTTCTATCGATTCGGCGAAAGAACACGCACAACCCGAGAGAATGAAGTCTCTGGAGACCCCAGCCACCAACAATCTGGGCCAGAGCAGACGGGCAAAAAATACAATCCCAACAGCTAGTTCTGCAGGAACACAGACTGGCTCTGAAGTACATATAGTCAAGTTGGAAAACAGAACTTTGATAGGAAGTGAGATGCAGGATAAACAACAACAAATAGGAAGAACAAATAGATGCAGGGGACAGAGGCAGAAACATCCTCGAGCCGAGCTGCCCGGGGATGAGAAGGGACACCGTGTCAACAACTGAACAGAGAGAGAGAGACAGAGAGAGACAACGACAGAGAGAGTGAAACTGTTGGCTAATAATTGCCATGTCATGTCCCAAAACTATCAACAGAAAGAGAGAGGAGAGAGGGAGAGCAGGGACGTGTTTCTCTCCTCTAACCTAGATTCTCTGACAAGTCCCCCCCCCCACCCCCAGAGATAAACAGATCAGGGTAACTGATGTCTCCCATCAGAGGAGCCAATAAGGAGCGTTAGTTTGGGGAAATAGTTTGTGTGTGAGAGCACAAGTCTGCATGAGGTGTGTGTGTTTGTGTCCGTGTGATGTGTTTGTAGTATGTCTCTGTGTGTGTGTGTGTGTGTGTGTGTACATCCATATATAATCCAGAGAGGGAGTAGCTGTGCTGGATTAGGGAGCAGGGCTGTGACAGAGGGCCTATTCCCGGAGCTGTCATCAAACCTGTCAAGACTCCAGCTCCAGGGACCCGCTCTGGGATCCGCTTATTAAAAGTTAGAGCAAGGGCAATTAAAAATCCCACACAGAACACACACACACGCATCCATGAACACGCATTCTCTCACACGCACACGGACACGCGCACGCAGCGACGCCCTGAGGGGGTGGTGATTAAGAAGAGACGCTGCCTCCGGGGAGGGGTTAGGTTGAATCAGGTGAAGCCTCTTCCCTGTCCTGAAACCGTTTGGTTTTGTTAGAATCCCGCTGATCTGTGTTTACACCGTGTATATCATCTGCTGACAACCATCATGAGCAGGACCGGAGATGTGGACAAGGTCTTACACAGACAGGGATTCATCAACAGGGGGGAGGGAGAGAGAGCGAGGGAGGGAGGGAGAGGGAGACAGACGGTGGTACAGAGAGGTAGTGATGGAGACAGAGAATGAGAGAGGGAGAGGGAGAAAGGGACAAGGATACAGTTATGTTCTCATTCATCAGACACGTGGCTCAGGTTTATATGAGCGGTGGGTTGTCGGCTAGTGATGTGCGCTCGGTAAAAGGAATATAATGCATGGTCTATAAGAGGGCCTGGCCTTGCACTCAGTGTATCTGAGCTGAAACACATCACCCAACCTGGCTCTTTTAAGAGAAATGGAGCCATAACTCTCAAAAGAGGACTCCACACTCACACTATCCTCACACTATATGTCTGATTTCTCTCTCTCTTCCCTCTTAAACGTCGCCATTGGAACAGAGGACAGAAAAGTAGTCGAAACCATTCGAATCAACATGTACAAAATTGTATACTTTTCAAGCAATGACATCAGTAAACACGTTCTCCCTCCATCCTCATCTCTTTCTGTTTAATGTGTAGTCAAATAAACCTCAAGTTTAGATGACTTTCAATCCTCCATTTTGACAGACTGGCCTCATTCCAAATCATAAAAACACACTCCTGCAGCCTTTTCTCATTTTCCTCCTGGGCTGAGATTTTACTGGGCGTTACTGTGACCATTCCAGTGCGTTTCACACACTGCATCGCTCCCACAACATTATTACCTATCTGTTCAATAAAACATGTCATGAAGGTAATGTGTCATGTGGGCATACTGGGGGGAAAGGAGATACCGTTCATTGAACGTCGGAGAAAAAGAAAGTTCTCAGCATTTTTCTTCCTCAAATCGAAGCGTAGGCCTCCACACAGACAGAAAGAGGAAGAGCTAGGTGTGTCTGCGTCCACGGCAAGGTGAAACCATGTCGAAGAAAGAAGTTTGTTTCCGGAAAGAGAGATGCGAGCGGCAGAAAGATGACAAGAACAATCACTGCGCATTAAAGAAAAGATACATCTCTTAATCACTCAGGGTCCTTAGTCGTTAGCTAATCACCGCCATTAAACTTAGATCGCTGGAACGAAGCGCCTCCGTATGTCCAAGACGGTTCCACCTCACTGCTCAGATAAATCATATCTGCATGATTTATTTCAGCGAATACAGATAAACACGTAGCTACCCAGAGACCGACGAGTCCACACCGTCTCTCACGGTGTCAATCACGGCCACCGGGGGGGAAGGATCTATCTCAAGAAGGGAATTGGAAAATCATGAAACTGTCAACCATACCTGGAGACTTGGGGACCAGCTAGCGGTCTGTTGACAGTCTGCAACAGAGGAGGACAACTCCCCAAGAGGCTGCCAAAATATACCTTCTGATATCGAGGACTGTTAAGGTCTGTTTTCGAAAAGGGCCTTTTAAATGTGCCTTCGGAGCGGCTTACCTTGTGTAAACCTGCAGAAATACGCAGTGTGTGTTTATTGATGTCGTTATCTGGCTTGCAGACGGTGAGGAGTGTCGTAGTTTATTAGTTGTTTTGTGGAAGTGTAAAGCACTGTGTCTATCTGCCATCTCCAGTGATACACAATCTTGCCGTATGGTTTACCGTGCTGATCAGAGTCACTGCTGGGATACAGACACACACACACACACACACACACACACACACACACACACACACACACACACACACACACACACACACACACACACACACACACACACACACACACACACACACACACACAACAAACGCATGCACAAACTTGCCCACAAACACACACGCTCGTGGGCACATAACATTGCACATGTACACACACACACAATATGCTGCCCTGCTTTACTGCCTTCTTCTAAGGGAGGCGGGTTGGGGGGGGAAGGGGGGGGGGCGGCGGTCATGTAGGCTGGATCGATGGCGAGCAGCCTGATGCTAACTCTAAATCTTCATCAGGTGACAGACCATTCCTTCTGGGCGCTCATCATCTCAGGAAGATATCCAGGACTTTTCCCCCCCGATCGTGGACATCAATACACACCTTCAGAGAGCTGGTAATTATCTTGGAATAGCCTCTTGGTTTGATATAAGTTAACTGCTGTCCCTGTGCAGGGCCTGTGAATGAATCTATCACTGGTTTGGCTGCTGGGGATCACACACACACACCACTGTTTGGACACGGTAGAACGGTAGATACAAAAGACGCAGATCCTCTCTGCCTGTTATGATACCCCATTCCTCACATCCCTGCCTCTCTCTCCAGGACTGTGAGGAACAGGCTGCAGAGAACAGGGGTTATCTCTGGAGACAGCCACATGACACCAGCCTCTCTCTGTCACTTTCACTAGTGCTGTGTCTATAAGGTCTTAAACTAAGAAGCTTAAACTCTCAGCACTGGTGGAGGAAGGAAAGGGTGAAGTTTGACCATGTTTGAGGCTGGCTTTAAAGCAGGAATACAGCAGGAACACAGTTAGCAGTTAACAAGCCAACCAACACAACTTTACCATCTGCTGTTTTTACACATCTCCACAACAGAGACCTTTCTTTACAACTGTGTGAAAAGCACATGTTTGGTCCCTTTGAAACGATTTCATTAACACGTAACAGGAGCTAGTCTCACTTCAGGGTGGCAGCGCCAAGTCTTTAATGAAACACGTTGTTTCTGATACCACCTCCCGCAAATGAGAGAGATGACAGGCTTCTCTATTAACAAGTCTTCGGAGAAGGGCTATTGGCTGCATCATCTCTGATAGGACCCTGAGGTAACAGGAACAAAGCTCCAGTTTTTGGCATGTGTCTGTACAAAGTACAGAGAGAGAGCGAGAGTGCGAGAGAGCGAGAGAGCGCAAGAGCAAGAGAGCGAGAGAGCGCAAGAGCGAGAGAGCGAGAGAGCGAGAGAGAGAGAGAGAGAGCGAGAGAGAGAGAGCGAGAGAGAGAGAGAGAGAGAGAGAGACAGAAAGAGAGTGACCGAGCGGGAGAGAGCAAAAATAAAGAGAGAAAGAAAGTTGAGAGAGACCAGAGAGAGAAGCCCTCCTCTAGCTCTTAGCCTGGCACGTGCTGAGCTGTGGAGGCCCACCCACAGATACCAGCCCCTCAAAGGATTGGCAGAGCACGCTAATGCTTCGGAACAAGGAACTGTCTCTCTCTCTCAACCTGCAAGCGACTCAATAAACATATTTAACGGCTACATCTGTATCCACAACCATTTTATCACCTCCTCCTCTGCCACCCCCCGCAGTCCCACAAACCCACCAGCACCTCCCACTCAACAACACAAACAACATGTCAATTAGTGGCCTGTTTGTTTGACTGTTAACAGCCTGTAGCGGGGCTGTGTCTGGTTCTGGTGGACGTATGGGGTACAGTAGATGGGGCCGGTGGGACAGGGAACAGGGATGTAGGAGCTAGAACCATTGTGTCGTTGTGTGGGTCAGACGTGTCAAATAGACACAAAACAAGTTGCTTTCTGTGGCTCTTAAGTGGTGCTACTGGGAGGATCTCCAGGCGATTGGAGCACTTGATGTGGACAGAGTGCGAGGAGGATTGAGAAAGAAAAAGAGAAGCGTGAAAGAGGAGAGAGAGATTCAATTTAAGGGAATTTGCGGACCGACAAAAGAGCCCGCGGGGATAGGAAGGCGGGGAGAGAGAGAGATACAAAACAGAGACAAGGAAAACGGAGAAAGGAAACGCTCGTCAGCGAGAGACGCAGAGGGCGGGTCTGACAGGCTCGCTCCTCACCATCTGTGGAGCAGCCCGTGGAGCCGTCGCTGGAACAGTAGCGCATCTCGATCCTCTGACGGCCCACCTCCAGGAGGACGGGGTCCGGCACGCGGGCCTTGCACGTGTAGCGGAAGCGCTGCTCGTAGTGGCCGCCGTTGTCGGAGATGTTGACGGGCGTCCAGGGGGTCCAGGGCGTGGTCTTCTTCAGGTCAGGGCATGGCAGGGTGTTACAGGACTGGTACTCCTGCAGACACACAGGAACACAAAGGGTGATTACAACAGCCACTTAGCAAACGCAACCACTCAACACCTAGCTACAACTTAGCCACAGGGCTATATTAAGAGCCCACCCACTAGAACTGTGTTTTACCCTCAGTGAAGAGCTGTCTCTGTTGTTGGGAGTGTGGGTTGAAAGGAGCCACTACCAGCTAAATTTAGATTTACATTTAGTCATTTAGCAGACGCTCTTATCCAGAGCGACTTACAGTAAGTACAGGACACAACCCAGAGGCAAGCAGGGTGAAGTGCCTTGCCCAAGGACACAATGTAATTTGTCACGGCCAGGAATCGAACCAGCAACTAGCCCGATTCCCTAACAGCTCAGCCACCTGACTCGCTAAAGGCTTGAAATGTCCATATCAGTTTGAGCAAGCAGTCCATACTGTACAAGCAGTCCACACAATAACTACAATAAAAGTCTTCAGTAAATCCGATCACTGTCAATGCGAGGTCATAATTCCTCTCTTCCTCCCTCTTCCTCCCCCCCCCCTGTCCCTTCTGCCTGCCAGGCGAATGGAACCCATCAAACAGGGAACATTCCCATTAGGCCACACGCTGAACCGGACATGAGGCAAATAAGCCAGGCAAGAAAGGTCATTGATCAAGTTAGAATTTGAACTGAGGGAGGAGAGGGAAGAGGCGAAGGATGGATGGAGGAGGAGGAGAAGAAGGGTGTGAGGACGTGCATGGCATGACCGATGATGAGAGGGGGGGAAGCAAAAGAGATGGGCGGAGGGTGGATGAGGTCAGAGCGTGGATGAGGGACAAAGAGGGATAGTGTGATATGCAGACAACACGCAACAGTGGGGATGCATAACTCACAGTGACATTTCTGTTTGACACCTTGCTATTGTACGGGTGTTAGACGTCGAGAAACAAGCCACGGGCGTTGAGCACCTCTCTAACCCCGCCTGGTTGGCTCATGTGTTGGCATTTCAATTAGCCGTTCCGTTCGCCTCCCTCACAATAACGCCTCTCTTCTCTAGTGCCGTCTCTCGTCTTGGACTAAGAGAGCCGGAGTTAAATATATGCTTTCCGCTGGGCAGTTTGTGATGATGTATGGAGAACACCGTGTCTAACAAGCAGGCTGCTCACCCTAGCTGCAGCTTATGACAAGCCAAACAAACAGCGATGTGAATGGGGGTAAATGACACTGTAATTGAGGAGGGAAGGTGATACAAACTCCATTCTCTCCCCTCTTAGTTATTCATGCTGAGTAGGCCTTGAGGGACTGCCAGACCTTGACAAAATAAGATAAAAATTCCTTTTGTTCATCCGTCAGCTTGTCACATGCACTCGGGCTTAGGACAGCGGAGTTTAGGCTTGAGGCTTAAAGTCAACCCATCTCTCTCTTTTAGGCTGTGTATTTTGCCCCCCCCCCTTCCCTCTTATCTCTCTCCCCTTCCACTCACTTGTTTGCCAGAAGCAGGTGGCCAAGGTTAAAGACACTGGACAGATTCAGATTGAGTTACAGAGATGATGAATGAGGGTGTCATCCTAGTCCCTCACACCTCACCCGCCCGACTCGCGCCTCGCTTGGTGATCATTCCGTCGCGTTAATATTTAACGCTGCTACGCGTCGGAGGAGCGACTGGCCCGGTCCAAAAAGAAGGATGCCAACCAACAGGACTTCCTCCACACCCCCGTGCCACAGTGATGAGATCAACACACAGAGCGCGTCCGTGAACAGGAAGGGGTGTTTGATGTGGCGGAGCCGCGGCCAAACACGCTGAATATTTAATGAGTGTCTGGTAAGCGTTTCCTCTCCTCACAGCAGTGTTTCAGCACAGGAGTGTTTCTGGGCTAAGGAGATCATTGCAATGTTTAAACCTAAGCCTCACAGTGTCTCCAATGGCAAATCTATTGTTTAAAAGGAATCTGCATATGCAGGCAAGTCCTATTCATACTCTACATGCTAATAAGTGAGGCACTTAGAATACAACATAGTACATTTTGTAGATCTCACTTTGATAGTGCAATGTGAATAATGCTTTAGAAATGGACCACATGCCAGAAGGTAAAACATCTAGAAAACTGGTACAAACTGGAAAGGTTAAAATCCATAATCAGTGCTTGGATAAGTACCCAGATCCCTTGTAAAGGTCTGAACAGAGAGATGCAAAGATCTGAAATCAACGTTGATGCACCCCTGTGACATAGAGTTTGTCTATGCAAAAATGTTCCAGAGCGCGACAAGCTAATTGCAACATTAGTGATGATAAACAGGAATCATCGCCTCGTCTCCTCGTCTCCTCGTCTCCATCCCAGCGACAGACGACCGCCACGTCTCCATTCCGGGAAAATGAAGTGAAAGTGAAACCGCAGCAGAACGCAGCCAGACGTGACAAGTAGCATGTGGAACTCAAAATTGGATTCAATTAGGCCCTGGATGCGGCGCTGCCACCCTGCCGTTCCCATCCATATGCATTACGAACGACGGAGAAGCATTTCTGCTGAGAACCTTGTTTACACACAACACCTCGATTAGGCAGCTGCCCATAGAAGGGGCGCAAAGTGATGTGATCCTGCCTCAGCGTCAGGCCTGAAGAAGGTGCTGTTTGGTACACTACAAACCTGACTGCCTAAACACACAGTGTTGGGGATCTACAGAGGCCAGGTTTCCACGAAGGAGTGTTTATGTCTGTCTGTCAGTGTGTGTGTGTGTGTGTGTCTGTGTGTGTGTGTGTGTGTGAGCGAAGGAACCGGGGGGTCTTGTGTCTCATTCATTCTCCATCCCCAGACGACTGTTTATTTTTGTTAGTGTTTCAGTCTGGGGAGGGTCGGGAGGGTGGGGGGTGCAGCAGGGGGGATGGAGGGGCAGGCAGGGTGCGGGGGATAGTGGGAGAGGGACATGAGGGGGTGGAATGGGGCTTGGGGGGGGTGTGCCGGCGGAGGGTTCAGAGGGGTGCAGGCGGGAGGTGAGAGGGGTGCAAGCGGGAGGTGAGAGGGGTGCAGGCAGGGGGTGAGGGGTGCAGTAGAGGATTGGAGGGGTGAAGGTGGGGAACAGGAAGGGATTGTTTGTCTAGGGAGTGTTATACTGCCTTAGGAAAAGATCACCTAAACTATGACACTAAACCTTGACTCTTTATGGTTGTGTGTGGAGGGAGGCACAGACTGGCACCTATATAAACAGGGTTTGTCCCTGGAGCATTACTACATCACTAGACTCAGTCAGATGTTAATATACTTCAAGGATCGCTAGATGATTATGTGTGTGCATGTGAGTGTGCTTGTGTATGTGTGTGTCTCCAGTATGTCTGTAATCGAGTTATCAAATGCTGCAGTGATAAAAAGCTTTCAATGTGCAATGTCAGAGTGCTACATGTGTTGATTACTAAATGTTACCAAATTAAATCTTATCCTTCCTGTCCAAAGAACAGCACAAGTTGTGTGTAGAAATGAAGTTTTTGTATTTTGTATTGTATGTCTTTGTTTTGTTGATCAATGTGTCCTTGCGTAGCTGAAGAACTGTGAGGGATATGTGTGTGTGTGTTTGACATGTGTGCATATCATCAAAACACTCTCTCTGTAAGCGCGAGCAAGCTAGTTTAAGTGTGCGTCTCTGTAATTATGAGTGTGTGTGTGCGGCCGAGCACTAATCCCAAAGCTCTCCATCTATCTTAGCTGAGTCAACGGAGACAGAAGCCTAATGCACTATGGGACTCCATGACAAATCAGTTCAATTAGCAGCGTGGGCCCAGCCACACTCTGTCAAGGCAAGGCCCATGGCCGCCTCTCTCTCCAGCCCACTCAGCCTCTCTGCCCCTGTAATGGGGTCTGCTGTCAGCCTGTACTGGAGATCTCACTGTGCCTCCGGAGACACACACACACACACACACTTAGGCTAGACAAATGCACACACATGTGGGTTCTCTCAAACTAAATCATCCAATGTGGCTGGATTATTGAAGTTTCTCGAAGACAAGAGCACTCAAGTTATTAGACAACGTATTCTCAGTATCTGTTCACAGCTGACTCTGTCAACCACAAGAACAAAGTCTAGTACGGTGCCCAGCCACGACACACACTTGACCTCAACACACACTTGTAACGTATGACAAGGCAAGAGACACACAAAGACTACAGTCCCAGGAATTGGCTTCACACGACAACAAGCTACAAAGGATGAACTGAATAACAGGAATAAAGAATTAGCCAAATGATGCATCGTAGAAATAGACCACACATGCTCCAGATAGATAAGACCTGCTCGATCACAGCCTTGACACAATTACCTCCGCCATCACGCCCCCTCGCTCCACTAAGCTTTGGATAAATGCTTTAGTGAGTGAAATATATGCAAAGCTAAACACAAAGAAAGTTACTGCTATTGATGTCACTGTAATTATTATTATTATTGACTGGAAGGGATTAGCCAACTAAGTCACTGCTGAAATAACCATGCCTTGCAAACGGAAGTCCATTCAGGATACGGGTAAACAGAGTTGGAGACTAGCGCCATGGAGGCTTGACAACAGGTTCTGTGTGAACACATTTCCCAGAGAGAGGGGGGGGGGTGAGGACTTGAAACGTAGCCATCTTAACGAAGCCAGACTCTTGCAGGTTCTAGTGAAATCTCTTCTCGGACAGAATGAAGTCTCCGAAGCAGCTAACAGATGCTTGCGCTGCGCTGTCGATTAATGTCTGACTAATGCTGGTGATGGACCACAGGTGGTCAGAGCAATATCAATCCTAGCAGACAAAGACGAGGGCGAAAACACGCTAAGACAGAGGGAGATACACAGCGAGGTGCCTACATAAGACACACACACACACACACACACACGAGGAGAGATGCATTACACAAACATACACACACGTTTGTGTTCAATTGGCCCCGCAGGGGGGCAAATGGAATATGGGGAGGTGCTGGGGTGCTGAGTACAAATGGATGTGCGTGTGTGTACTGTACGTGAGCTGATGACAGTGTCGTGTCCCTGTCTGTCTTAATTAAACATGGCTCTATCCGGGGGAGAAAACACTGACAGATGGCTCATCAAACCGCACTCCATCACCGGTTAGAAGGTGATAGATATTCTCATCATCCACAGCCCTTCTCTGTGGTGGGGGGTACAAATATGCCACAACACCTGACATGTTTCCACAACTTTTCTCGAAATAGAAAGCATGAGAAAACTAGGACAGGAGACATCCAACTTACTGCAGCTGAGAAAGTCGCATATTAAATACACTCCCACAACAACTCAGCACAGCAATTTGTAGTAGCAGTGTTAAAAAGAACTGTGTTCGAGTTACTGAAGAACTCAAATGAATGCTTCTGTGATTAGGGTTCAGATGTCGCAGTGACACTAGTTAACTAAGTTGTTCTTCCAGGAGCCCTCAGGTGACAGCTCAGGGAGCAGGGGTGTCTGGTGTCCCGGTAAAGACACGTTCACAACACAGCTGGCTGCGACAAATCTGTGATTATCCTTGTGTTGTGCTGCTGAAAGATTAAGAGTCAAGGAAAAGGCTGCAGGATCCATTTGACTTGGGGCGGTGTGTGTGTGTGTGTGTGGTGTGTGTGTGTGTGTGGGAGGGGGTGGGAAGTGAGAAACGGATGAGAAAGAAAGATAAAGGTTTAAGATGAAAAGAAAATAATGCAGACAAGGGGAGAGAGCGCGAGAGAGAGAAAGAGAGAGTGGTGTAATTGACCTCTTACCCCTCTAATTAGTTACTTCCTTGTCTGTAATCTCCTCTGGGTGGCACTTCACCCCAATGCTGGTAAAAATAGTCCCCTACAGCACAGTACCTTACCCAGTGCTATAACCCACTACCCCCTAACCCCACACTGGGAATACACCTAGAGGATACATTTACATGTATTCATTTAGCAGACGCTTTTATTCAAAGCGACTTCCAAGAGAGAGCTTTACCACACACACACACACACACATACCTCTCTACCACACACACACACACACACACACACACACACACACACACACACACACACACACACACACACACACACACACCACACACACACACACACACACACACACACACACACACACACACACACACACACACACACACACACACACACACACACACACACACACACACACAGGTAAAGCCTGGGCTTCCACTATAGCTATGGAGTCTAAAGAAGATCCCTTTCATATCCAGACTAGAGCACTGGGTTCCCTCTCAGAACAGGGCCCAAGGGACGGCCCAGTGAGCCGATGACTCAGACCCGCTGTGTGGCTGCTACTGTGAGGGAGGCCGACTCTCTCAGGGACTCGGGGAGGTTCTAACAAACCAGGTTGGGCATCTTGTCATTTGTCCTGCCCTCACTGTGGGTTGACAGTCTCTTCCATTGACCTGCTACTGTAGATCTAGTCTAGATCTAGAATCTAGTGTAGAATCTAGATCTAGTTCACTCAGATGCAGTGAGGCTGTTGATGCTTGGATGTGGGTTACTGAAGGGGATGACAACTACAGCTACCGACACAGGGACACACACACACTCACAGAAACTTTGATTGAGAAAGTAATTCTGTACATCGGATACTCCCTGACTTAAATCCCATAATTCATTTCCTGGAAGACATCAAGCTCTTTCCGTTTATACACCAGCGCTGCGGACAGGCGCGTGTGGTTGAAAATAGAGGGAGAACGACATGATCACAACCATCATTTCCGCGTGACTCACATTCCATCCTCGTCCCTACGTCATCAAAGAGTCCTGTACATTCATACATGGAAGGATGACTGTGCTTGTGGACATAGATAGGCCTCAGTAATGGATCTGCCTGCTAAAGGTTATTATAGACAAGAGTATGGAGCGGCCCTCTGGCATTCACAGCAGTATTTTAGACTCAGGACCTAAAAAGGCGAAAGAGAGAGAGATATAGGAGGGTGTAGTGAGACGAAGGGAGAAAGGAAGAGAGAGGAAGAGAGATGGGGAGAGAGAGGATGTCCATGGTATCTTGTTAGTCGAACGTCCTACCTGGCCACATCCGGCACACTCGTTGCCGTTCTCACAGGTCCTTTGTCGTGATTGGACGCCACCTCCACAGGGCACGGTGCAGCGTTCCCATGACGACCAGGCTGACCAGTAAACATGAGGGGGACAGGGCAGGTGCTCGTTACAGTACCTGGGAAAGACAGACCACAGAGCGTGAGTGTGTATCCCCGTGCGAGGAGACAGAGAGGAGGAGAGGTTGTGTGAGTATTTGAGTGTGCGAAAGAAGGAAAAAGAACGAGATTAGACAGAGGGAGAATGTGTGCGAGTGTGTGCGAGTGTGTGTCTGTGTGTGTCTTTTGAAGGGGAAATATTAAATTAGCAGAGCACTGTCAGCACCATCTCTGTCTAGTTTCTTACTGCTCTGCAGTAAATGAGTGGTTTCTTGGACTTGAGATCCAGACAGGGCTAAATGTATACCCCAAGGCTTCCCAGGACTTATCATATTTAGATCTTTGGCAACGGCCTGAAATAGCATCAAAGAAGTTGGGATCATGCCAGGAGACTGGGGCTGTGGGGAATCTCATTCACAGAGATGAAAGTTTGGGTGTGAGTGCCCGTTTATGCAGACATTTACACAGCAGATACATCTCTTTTATGCATCTGTCAGCAGGCATGACACATCATGAAAGAAGACTTATTGATGGAATCACAACACAAGGGACAACGTGGGCATGGGCGGGCATGGGCGGGCATGGAAATCCCATCTATGACAACTTCATCTCAGATCTTAATGAGTCTGTGTGTGTGTGTGTGCACTTTACGTATCTTAACGACACAGTCTATGAAGCAGCCATGCGGTCAAATTTATCATCTTTAATGAGATCATTTACAAGACAGGAATACTGCATGGCACCATTGGTTAATTACTCAGAGCTTATTATCCAAAGCAATATACTATAGACAGTCTTATTGGAGACTATCATTTATTTAGAGCTTTTACACGTGATAAAAGTACCTCGGCCCCAACTGCTATGGTGTTTTTCTGTTGGTTTTGAGGCATAAAAACTGCCTTTTGTGGAAAGAAAAAGCCGAGCAGTCCTCTATTGAGTTCTATATATAAAGATCTCCTCCGGAGTCTTTAAACCTTGGCAGGGATAAGGGGCCATGTATAACATATTTTTGTGTTATTGTTCGAAGCATATCAGTAACTTGAGAAATAACTGTGGTGCATTTTTGAGTCCTTATGCATTACATCGCCTGTGCTTTGTCAGGCGATGAGGGAAGGGGGGGAGGGGGGCGACGGAGGGAGAGGGAGGGAGGGTTGATGGAGGGGGAGAGAGAGGTCGATGAAGGGAGGAAAGGAGAGAGGTGGTAATGGGATATGATGGACATTCCTTAGAGCGAGAGAGAGAGAGATGAAGAGAGAGAGATAGATAGATAGAGAGAGGTGAGAGAGAAAGCCACATACACTGACTGACGTTTTGCATCCACCCCCACTGTGCCAGAGTGGGGAGCCAACCTGTACAGATCCATAGTAAAGAGATTTACACAAGGCTAAACTTGTTGTCAATCCATGCATGCAAATTGCTTTGGTCCAGATGAGATTAGCCTTTGTTTAATGCACCGTCGCTCTACAGTACTACCCCCACCCCGCACTCTCACAAGCCTGGGCTGAATATCAAAAGCAAAATGCTGCTAATTACTTCCTATAGGCTGAGTAAGCAAGGGTCCAGAGTGTTAATGTGCTCTGGAGAACGCTGAACATGGAGAACATAAATGTAAGCCGTGCATTTGCCAGACGGATTTTCAGCTTCGAGGCATCGCCTGAATGAGATCAACTTTTAACTTCTTTCCCTCCGGCAAACAATGGAGGCCAGACTTCTGAAGTGCCTTCAGCCAAGCACTCCAAAAAGTTAGGTGTGAAAAGCACTGGACTTGCTGGCCTTGGAATGAATATGTGTGTGTGAGAGGCCTCTCCGTCGCCGTAACCACAGCCATCTGGCATGAGCACCGCAGGCAGGGAGGGAGGACGCCAGAACAAAGTGTGAAGCGTGCTGGAGGACAGGAGCAGGGGCCCAGTCCATCTCCAGGCATTAAAGGGACACTCCCAACATTAAAGGAAACATTTCTTCTCCTAAACCTTAGTAGAAACGCCAGGCCTTTTTATTGAGTATCAAAGCCTGTACAGTAGATGCATGCTCAGAAATGCGGGGATGTGCAAACGGCACAGATTACACAAGCACACCCTAATATAGGCTCTGTGTTTACTATGGTGCAGTTGGCGTAGAACCTCCCTTACAAAACCCTGCCAACCAACCAACCAACCAACCAACCCCATCCCCTGGCAGCCTGCACACTGCCAGCCTCCACACACCCCTGTGCTCAGCCACGGGGCCTGCCAGAGGTGTGGGGGGAGCTGAACACATGAAGGGTGAGCGAGTGTGGAAGAGGAGCCGGAGAGAAAGAGAGATTCTGTTGCAGGCCTGCTCAGATCTGCTAGGGTCATCTGGACTGGTTTTAAAAAAGAGGGGGAGGGGGGGGATGAGAGAAGGCTGACAGAGAGAGAGCTACAGTGAGAGAGAGAGAGAGAGAGAGAGAGAGAGAGAGAGAGAGAGAGAGAGAGAGAGAGAGAGATAGAGAGGAAGAGGCAGAGCGAGTGAGAGAAAGTCAAAGAGAGACAGGGAAGTTAGATTTAAACCATAAAATCAAACAGGCCGGCTCCGTTACCACGGAAACCCACGGATAAGTCAGTTAGCCGTCTCTCTTTCTGTCCATCCTCTATGCTTGCCTTCTTAGCATATATCTCTACCTCCCTACCTTTCATGCCATCACACCCACTCTCCCTCTCCCTCCCTCCATCACCGACCACAGGGAGGGTGAATGAAAGCGATGACAGCATGACGTCTGTGTAACCAAGACACAGCCGACACGCAGATAAAGAATGTCCAGCTTCACCGTCTCGTTAAGATCTCTCGCCGGCGGAAGTATATTTTGAAAAGGATTCGGGCATCGTCACAGAACAACTTTGCAGAAAAGTGAACTTGGTAAGATGAAAACACTTCTGACAGACGCTGACCTTCCTTTACCTGAGCTTTTCATGTGTCATTCTTCTTCTCCTTTCACTTTCTTTTCACATCACCAAATTTTCTGAGGGCTTTTGATGTTGCTTGGGAACCATACAAACATCTTTTAGAGGTGATTATTCCTGCTAAAGCTGCAAAGCTTCAAAACGCTGGCTGGTCTACGTGTTAACGGCAGATAATTACAGAGCCCGGGCTCCCCACTTGTTCTTAATGGGGAGTTATGTACGGAGCAATTTAGAATACAGAGAAACATTTCCCAACTCCCAAGGTTTTAAATGATTAGAGACCAAGTCTGCAGTGACAATCCGAGAATGTGTGTACTGCGTGTGCACGATGCATGCTGTCCAGTGTCCTCGTGGATGTGGTTGGATGTTTTTGACGTTTTTGTTCAGTTCCCCCTCAGAGTTTTAGGCTAATGCTAATGTTGTGTAGAAAGATGCGTGCGTCTGCGTATGGGCCTACCTCTCCTCCCGGTTCTGCCCCACACACACACGGCCCCCGTGGCGAGGGGTTGGGTTGCTGCAGGAGCGCTGGCGGACCTGGAACCCAATCCCACAGCTGGTGCTGCAGGGAGACCAGGAGGTCCAGGGGGTCCATGCCCCGTTCCTATGGAAACACATCACAGGGTTACCGTGGTTACAGCCTAGGAGGTGATGGATGGATGGATGGATAGATAGATGGATACCTGGAGCAGTTGGCGACCTCAACGCTGATGCCATGACACTGCTGACCTCCACACTGGGGGGCAGGGCTGTCGCAGGCTCGCGTTCGGCACAAACATGACCCAGCACTGCCCCCGTCGTTATGGCTACAAGTCCCCCAGCCTGACCAGACTCCAAAGCCTCCATCCACAGTCACGTTACGCACCTGGTGACAACACAGGAAGAGGGAGACGAGCTCAGAACTGGACGCAAACAGGAAGTGATTTAATGACAAAAAGTATGGCGATGTCATCATACTCAAAAAAGATGACTGTAACAATAAGGCAGGATATAAAGAGACCAAGCGTGGTTTCAAATAAAATTGAAGAAAATGTGCATTATAAGAATACAAATATGATAAAAGCCTAAGCTATCCACGAGCATAAATAATCAAGAAGTGAATATCTACAAAAATCTCTAACAGAACCAAAAATGGGTTCTGTTTCATGGAAGCAATACATTACCTCTGATGTCCAGACAGAGTAATATGAAAAAGCAATAGCGTGAAATTCCAAACTGGAGCTGATTTGACTCACCGAACAGTTATATTTCAGGGTAATTTCACAATGCAATAGCATTTTATCAACAAAAGAGGAAAACTCTGTTACTGATATGACGAGGGTAGAAATAAACTCTCCCTCTAAACTGGCCCTCTCATAGATAATTAAACCTTGTCACATATTCAAATTGAAGAACTTTGCCAAGGGACCAATGTTCTTATGAACCAAGGTGCCAAGGTAACAGAAGAAAAGAAACACAGGCTTAGAAAAACTCTTTCACTTTGCTTTCATATTTCCTTTCATTCAAAATGAGATGGAGAATAATACGAGTCAATTACATGATGGTATAGAGAGACAGACAAACAGGGGGGCAATGTTTCTGACACAGACGCTCTAGATAAAGCAGACATTTTGTCAGATGAAAAGTGACATCTCAACAATCAGTCTTCATTTCACAGGCTGTTTTTCACAGGCTGTTTTTCATCTAACAGCAGCCTTCTCTATTGTTCAAGCACATGGATTTCCTAAATGGAAGACGGTGAGACTTAAGCTGCACACAGACCATTTTTAATCAGTAGAATCCTCAGCAAAAAAAAATTAGGAGCTGCTTAAGTTCCATATTACCTTAGTGGAAGTCTTAACAAAAACATACCGTGAATAAGGCGGTTCAGTTTCACCTTAAATACACCTTCAAAAAAACGAAACTTTCCTTCTTTGCTTATTTTCATTTGCAAGTACCAGATGGCATCTTGTGTCCACCCACACGTTAGGCGGAGTATAACATGCCTTTTCAACCTGGACCTTAACCATTCTGAAAACAACAGACTTTACCTTCTCTCTGACCTCAGAAAAGGAGTCACAACTATGCGATGGCCCCGTAACAACCGAACACAACCACCGATGACTTAGACCTTTGGAGTGTTCCACTCCGAGCTGAGTGGGTCTGCACAGTCAGACATCAGACGGTTTAGGAGCAAAGCATCGTCATGAAGAATGGATTCAGTGTTGCTTTTCTGGCAACACTGTCCTGTTAGCTTTCAGGTTGTCATTGTAAAATAGATTTATTCTCATTCACAATGATGATAACCAGACTGGATGAAGCCTATTTTGCACCATGCAGTAGCAAACAACCAGGAGAAAGAGTACATAGAAACCAGGAGCTCTTTAACAAGCCTTGTGTTTACAGTGATGTCATCCAACAGCTCTCTGATCCCAGACAACCACCACTTAGGTGGATAGTGAACTTCATAAGATGCATGAGTCATTGTTAACGCTGCATTGTGATGTATGTGTGTGTGTGTCTGTGTGTGTGTGTGTTGTGTGTGTCTGTGTGTGTGTGTGTGTGTTTGTGTTTCGGGTACGGTGACAGACGCCGGGGGGTGTCTAGTTGTGCCAAATAACCTGTTGAACATGAAACCGCATAAAAGGATATGGCAACTTTTCAACACTTTTAACACTGGTACTGGCCACTGACCCAGAACGGCTCTCTGTCAGAGACAAAACAGTTACTGTTAGATTTAGCCCTGAAACCGAGCCCCTCGCTACACTCCACAAACTATATTTAGCACAATTTTTTATTTTTAACTTAATTTAATATTCCTCACTTCTTCACATTGTGAAACTGCAGCTGCTAGCTCTTCTTGTGTTGTTACTTGTTAATGTTATATGTTATAGTGTTATAGTGTTATAGTGTTATAGTGTTAAATGTTATAGTGGTATATTATTAAATGTTATTTTTGGTATATGTTACTATGTTACTTTGTTATCTGTATCTACTGCATAGATGTTGCTGGCCAGGTTTTGAAGAATTTCGCTGCACTGAAGCAATTTGGTGTATGCGACAATAAACTCTTTGATTGAACTAAGACGAGGGAATAAACTGAAAGGACAGATTGTGCTGGTGATCCAACAGAGTGGGGAGATTGATTGACGTACTGTCACACCTGTGGATCAGGGAGGGGGTTCGATGTTGACAGTTAGGGGGTTCGATGGTGACAGAAGGGGGTACAATGGTCACTGTACTCACGGGACATTTTGTAATGCTCTGCTCCCACTGGCTCATGCTCAGGCTCTCCTCCAGGGTGGTGCACTTCTTCAGCACCATGTCCCAGCCACAGTAGGGGTCCCTGGCCCCCACACACGCCCTAGCCGAGAGAGAGAGAAAGGAACAGAGAGAGATGACGCAATTTTTAGTATACCGTACGATGATGCATGCGGATACCTTTGGTGTAGTGTTGCCATGTTTATAGTATCAGTAGTCTAACCCGCCGACACACCCACCCCTCCCTCCTCCGGGGGCCTGACCTGAAATGAGCAGGGAGCACACACATCAGCCCTTCCTCTGCCAACCACCTGGATCTTTGCATTTTTGTGTTTTTAATAAAAGCTTACCGTCTTCTCACAACAAATGTTGACTGCAGCACTAGATCAATACCTGTGTTTGTCTCTTGGGATCTGTTTATGTTTGGAGTTTTTGTACACCCACAAAAAAAAACCCTGATGTTACTCCTCTTTAGTGCAAATGAGAACAGCTTGAAAGCGAGACAAATCTCAGAGCCACACAGACAACCTTGCATGCCCCCAGTGCATCATTATGCACGCCCAGCCCAGAATTATCCAACACACTCGTGTCCCACACACTCACACGCACTTCCAACACACACATTCACACAAACAGACACACACAATGACGTGATGTCTGGAAGGGAGACAATAGTCGTGGGTTTAGGAGCCGTCTGTGCTGACTTCAGGAAAGAATTAGAGAGAAAGAAGAGCCAGGCTGTAATATATCCTAGAGACACACAGCACAACAGACTATCACGCTCAACACAGCCACACAGGACCCAAACACTGGGGGCAGAGCCTGGTGAGTAACCTCTAGCCTAAGTGAAGCTCATCTAAATAAAGCTATACTATAAATGAATGAATGAGACAACAGGTGAGCAGACCAGTCGTCAGGGCCCAGATATATTTGGGGCAATAATAATCATCAGGCCTGGGGTCGTCTCTCCAGGTGCTCAGTCTGGGAGGTGTCCCAGGTGTCGAGATGGGACAAACACAGCTGTGAGTGATCCCTGTTCTCTGCTCTGAGATTAATAAGATCTCGCTGTTGTCTTCACATGCACACCAACACATACAAACACACACACACACACATACACTCTCATACAGGAAGACAAGTGTCTTGATGAACACACTCGCAAACACACACACACGGGAGAACATTTGGCAAAAGTCTGTCATTGTGTGTGTGTGTGTATGTGTACGTGTGTGCACAAGCATGTGTGCCTGGTGTGTATGTGCGTGTGTGTAAGAGGTGTGTATGTGCGTGCTCAGTACTCACTCTCTGGTCTTGTGGAAGTTACATCTCATTAGAGGGATCTTGATGACCTGATCCCTGACACCCACGTACAGCTCACTGCGGCTGTGGAGGATCAACAGGCTCCTGATAGGCTGCCTCTTCCTGGGGGGGAACAACTCAATCTCCTCCAATAGGCAGCTGCCCATGGTCTGGTTCATTGGAGACAGGACCTTCCGGATGGTTCCATAGTCTGTAGGAGGGAAGTGGGGAACAAGGATTGGTAAGAAAGGAGAGAGGGATTGAGGGGGTCTGGGGTGCCGGTAAAGGAGGGATGAGGAAGAGGGGAAAAGAGGATGGAGAGGAAGAGACGAGGTTGACAGAGTGGTGGATGGGAAAATGGATAAGCCGAGAGGATGATGAAGAACAATGTTAATCAGAGAAGGCAGTTACGGCTCACAAACCCAGACGCACACAACACAACTACGCGAAACTCCACCGTAAAACTACTGCTCCAAACAAAGAATTTGAGATAGACAGGCGGCCTGACGGCTCAAGCAGACAACCATCAGACCGTGTGACAGGCTGCTTTCTCCACGGTCATCGTACCATGGGACAGAGCTCTGAGCCACAGGTAGGGTCGCCCTGAGGGACGCCACATCAACGGAGAATATCGGTGTCACCCTGCCAGACGCCTCACAGTTCATCTCATTTCATGCTACAGTAGGATGGGCCCCGATGCGATGAGGTAACAAGAGACGTTTTGGGATGAAACTCGACAAACGTCATCAATTATACATGTCTGCCCCCTCGGCCAGGAAGAAATTAGTCTCCCAGAAACAGCACTAGGAGACAGGAAGGTGCAATAACACTGACAGTTATTACTGTTTCAAGGTGGCTCACTCAGAACAGTGTTGGCCAGAGGGAGCTTGGTTTTGCCTCCGATGGATTTTAGTTCTACAGTAATTGCATGATAGCATATTGATACAGCTTGGAATGAGACCCTGTGGGCACAGAGGCAATGCAGATAGGTAGTGTAGTACTGATGACAACGTTCTGGTTCCCTGGAAGTTGAACTGTTGTGCTCAAGTTCCTGAAGTTGTTGTGGGAACTAGTACTTTTCTGAGGACTAAAAAGAAATGCCTGCTCCGCTTGGGGTTACGGAAAAAGGGAAAATGAATCTGGTGAACACGTGTGGGTTTGGGAGAGACGTCTGAAACACAGGCGGTATGGAGCCTTGCCTTTTCTGACCTTTAAGTAAAGCTAACAGGTACCACGAGATGACCGCAATCAGTGGAGTGCACTTAAAAGCTAATAGGCTGTGATTAGCCATGTGCGCTAGCCGATGCTAATGGCCTTGGCATTGTTTCAGGTGTTTTCATTAGTGTCTGGTTAGCATCCAGAGCTCTTGGTTGTGGACGGCTCGGCCTCTAAGCCGCATTATTCACACCCACTTGCAAACAATGAGAGAGGAATGATTTTAGGCGCACAGAGGCTCAAACTGGTGATCTGGAAAAGATGGGCGTAACCAGAAACATTACCAGGAAACCGAAACTGACAGAGCGTGGAGCTGTTTTGGTACATACTGTACCGTGTGTGTTTTTCATTACCTGTCTGCCTTGCTTTGACAGCCCGCTGGCTGCAATTTCATGGTGTTTACCATGCATCACTCAGGGACTGCGTGTAAGGTGCGTGTCTGTGCAAGTGTGGCATGTTTGTA
The DNA here is from genome assembly GCA_903064625.1 of Mallotus villosus. NCBI lineage: Eukaryota > Metazoa > Chordata > Actinopteri > Osmeriformes > Salangidae > Mallotus > Mallotus villosus. The sequence continues at coordinate 162,172 of CAEFZP010001908.1, read as the reverse complement.
TGTGTGTGTGTGTGAGAGGGGGATTGTGTGTGTGTTTGTGTGTGTGTAAGAGGGACTGATAACGTGTGTGTGTGTGTGTGAGAGGGATTGTGAGTATGTGTGTGTGAGAGTGACTGATAGGGTGTCTGTGTGTGTGAGCGAGCGAGGGATAGTGTGCGTGTGTATTTTGGCATATGGAGTGCACATGGAGTGGTTCACTGAAATCGCATTCATCAGCAGAATGCTTTGATGTCTTCTCATGGCTACAGACTCAATGGCTTCAGTCGCCTTCCTGTCCCACTTTAAGCAGACAGACACACACACACAGACACACACACACACACACACGGACACCGTACACACACAAGTTTACGCCGCGCCGTACACGCACACAGAATGCACACAGAAGCCACCTATCCCCCTTCTCCCAAAGCACACACACGCACTCCCCCCTCAGACCCTGACAGGGCGTACCGGTGGCCAGGTAGATGATGTGGAAGAGCATGTCCTTGCCCTGCACCACGTCCACGGCCAGGTGGGAGAAGCGGACGTTGTCCTCCATGAAGTAGGGCACGGGGACCACCGGCTGGACCACCTCGTGCATCAGCAGGAACTTCTGGGCGTCCTGCAGGTTCCTCTCGGTCAGGTTCACGTAGGAGCCGTAGTCTATGGTGCCACACTGCGGGGGGAGGGGGAAGAGAGAGAGAGTGGGAGAAAAGAAAGGGAGAAATGGAAAAAAGCGAGAGAGAGAGATACAAAGTTGAAATAAAGAAAAGCAGAGAGGGACAGAGATAGAGGGAGGGAGAGGAGAGAGATACAAAGAGGGAAACAAAGACAGAAATGGAAATAGAGAATACCAAATAGAAAGGGAGAGAGAGAGAGAAAAAAAGAGAGAGAGAGTGGATCAGACATTGTTAAATATTAAAACTCCACAGAGCTAATGTTGACCATTAGTGTCCATTACCACGCTGGCAGGACATCAATACTGCTGGGGGAGAGAAAAAAAACATCCCTTTTCACCAAGGTGATCGACAAACCGATAAAGAACCCATCTCTCTCTTCCTCCATCCTCCTTCTCTCTCTTATCTCCTGGGTCGTCATGGCTGCCGGCAGCAGTGTTGGGAGGGGAGGAGGCTGGGGAGGAGGCTGGGGAGGAGGCTGGGGTTGACTGCATGCTGGGGGCTGTGCCGACTCGGGATGGATTTCCTTCAGCACACACACGCGCTTTATATGAATCAATCCCTGGCCTTCTGCAAGTGACAGCATCGCTGTATGGAACGCTTCCCTGATACGTGGGCTGGATCAGAACCTTCTCCGCCGAGGGAGATGGGAAAAGAAAGCCCCCGGGAGAACAGGGAGATGGGGCTTCTCTCTCTGTGTGTGTGTGTGTGTGTTTGTGTGTGTGTGAAAGATTGAGAAAAACGTAGGTTCCAGTGTGCATGAATGGCCGTCTCCCGTGCATGTGCATGCGTGTGCATGTGTGTATGCTGCCGTGGGTGCAAGGGTGTGTGAATGTGAAAGTATATGTTCCATGGAGTTGCATTGGCCGTTTAAATGATTGACATGTGATTTCCTCTGAGGGGTGAAGGTTAGGGACAGAGCAATCATTTGGCAAGGGGCCCAGAGACACTCTGCTGTCTCTCTCAGCAACATGGCTTACTCTACTGTAGCAGGCAAACATTCACTCAACATTGAATACTAAACACTTATACTGCAACATATCACATTTCTTCTTGACACATCCTACAGAAACCTTCAGGGGTGGTCACATGATTCATGCATGACTGTTTTAAAGAGAACAGCAGGGAACCTGCTTGAGGACACCTCATACAGGTGGTATTAGCTGCTAATACGCGGCTGTGATTCATTTCCTGAACAAACCCGGCTAGATCGATCCATAGGTTTAAGAAATCGGGGAGGGGGGGGGGTTTCCAGACAGATAGAGAATTAAGCACTCGATCAATGTACCAGAGAGTGTGAGTGATGATTCCGTGGGCACAGAGTGGAAGGGCAGAGACACATGTTTGTGAGAGAGAGAGAGAGAGAGAGAGAGAGAGAGAAGGAGAGAGAGAGAGCGAGAGGGCTAAAATAGAGTGAGAGACACAGCACGTGTGTATGTGTGAGTGAGAGAGCAAAAATAGAGTGAGAGACACAGCACGCGTGTCTGTGTGTGCGTGTGTATGTGAATGTGTGTGCGCGCTCCTCTAGGTGTGAGCTGGCCGTACGAGCGAGCCATTTTGCATCAATGCAGCGGCACCATAAATCCCTGGCTCATAAATCTAATCCTCCAACATTGACAAATGCTTGATGAAGATGTCACTGCGACCTAGATAAAGTGTTCTCCGCTCCAGCGGTGAGGAGTGGCCGCTCCGTGTGACTCCCCAGGAGAGGAGCTGGGAAGACGGGCTGGCGGGCCATGTTGATCCCCTCTCAGAAACCTGCCGACTGTGGTCCAATTTTACCACAGAGGGAACTGGGCTTTTAGTCATCTTATTTCATGTCTTACTCTCATTCTCATTCTCTCTCTCTCTCTCTCTCTCTCTCTCTCTCTCTCTCTCTCTCTCTATGTCACGCTCTCTCTCTCTCTAGGAAACTAAGTGTTGAGAAAATGCTGATTTGGGTTGATTGTTGGTTGTGTTGTTGTGAGTCACTGTGTCTGTGTGTGTGAGATGGAGTGTAGAAAGCTGACTCCACTCCACCCGAGGCTCATACTGTAATAAGAGCAGAGACCCCGTCATGAGGAACACGAGTGCGTAAAGGTGTGTGTGTGTGTGTAAAGATGTGTGTGTGTAAAGGTGTGTGTGTGTATTTCCTCTGTTCTGCAACTCGACCTCGCCGGGTATGAAATCCCAGTCACGCCGTATCGTGGATTAACCTGCCATGCCTGCTATCTCCTAAGCTGCCCACCGACGACTGCCGCTGCTCTCAGTCAAGAAGCATTCCTGTGGGGTCCTCTTCCGAGCCCCGGCCCCCCCTTCCACCCCACTAACCACCCCCCACTCCCCGGTGCTGGCCAGGGGGTGTTAGGGAGGAGAGCGGAAGATTACGTGACAGTAAGAGGACCATAGTGCTTTATTAGGAGCAGGAAAGGTCCCCTAGGAATGTGCTGGCGTTTCCCTTCCAAGGGCCTGATTGTACCACTGTTCACTGCCCTGTCGCCGGGCTTCATAACGAGAGGTCATTAGGAAGACGTCTGAGAGGTGGCGGAGGGACAGGGAGGTTTAATGAGAGGAGGCAGTGTGCTGGGAATCCGCTCGGCAGCTCGTTCATGCACGTAAGCACACACGCGCGCACACCCACACAACCGTACACATTTGCAGACACACACACACTGTTTTGTGTGGTGTGGTTGATTAGCCAGTGTTGAGGTGATAAAACCTAACCTTGCATGTTTACTTTAGACTAGCCCCGGAGGGAAACAGCAGCTATAAATCCTCTGGGTCATTACAGCCTGAGGTAACTGGCAAGGAGAGTCACAACAGGTAATATCTGCCATAGAAAAAACACTGGGTAACAATTCCTATATAAAACCCATTGTCCGGCTGCAAATGTTGTCACATTTGGATTACTTTCAATCGACATGGTCACACTGTCAGGGTTGGGGTAGGGCTATTACCTGGAAGTCAGGGTTGGGGTAGGGCTATTACCTGGAGGGTTTACCTGGAAGTCAGGGTTGGGGTAGGGCTATTACCTGGAAGTCAGGGTTGGGGTAGGGCTATTACCTGGAAGTCAGGGTTGGGGTAGGGCTATTACCTGGAAGTCAGGGTTGGGGTAGGGCTATTACCTGGAAGTCAGGGTTGGGGTAGGGCTATTACCTGGAAGTCAGGGTTGGGGTAGGGCTATTACCTGGAAGTCAGGGTTGGGGTTGGGGTAGGGCAGCCAGGCGGAGCGGGAGTTCTCCTGGTACTTGAAGGGGCCGCTGAACACCTGTGTGACGGCACTGAGGTTGAAGGCACACACAGCTGAGGCAGCAATGCTGTTCCTGGAAGGTGAACGAAAGAGAGAGAGACAACATGAACCAAACTGACTGGAGGAGCGTACTGTACACACCAAACAAGATCAAATATATCTATGATATTTTGATACACACGGACATTGCACTATGAAAAAAGTGTTATACATGTAGAACTGGGACTGCAATCACAAAGCTCATCCTTCTTGACTATATCATCTGTATTTGGCTTGATCAAAGATGTTTCTTCTCTACGCGGAGAACAAAATAACAGATGAGAGAATTGATTTGAAACGCTTGAGGGTAAACTTAGCGAATGGGAATGTTCTTATAAAGCTTCTCCTTGTTACAACCGGACAGCCTGAGGGCACTTGTGTTCCAATATATTAACAACAATGTCGAACCACTGACAATGAACAATATTTTTTTATGTGTGGGCATTTCTTGTGCATTGGGGTTTAACATTTTATTTGTTAAAGAATAATACCTTTTAGACTACAGCGTGTGAGAGTTAACTTTGTGTGCACAGTATATATACAGTATATACAGCATGTACGTGTGCATGCAAGTCCATATGCTGTTTGTGTATGCATTTGCTTGTATGCATGCATTTGTGTATTTGTACTTGTACTGCATGTGTGTGTGTGTGTCCAGTACAGAGCATGTGTGTGTGGGTGTGTGTGTGTGTGTGTTTGTCCAGTACAGAGCATGTGTGTGTGTGTGTGTGTGTGGTGCGTCCAGTACAGAGGTGTGTGTGTGTCCAGTACAGAGCGTGTGTGTGTGTCCAGTAGAGCATGTGTGTGTGTGTGTGTGTGTCCAGTACACAGCATGGTGTGTGGTGTGTGTGTGTGTGCGTGCGTCCAGTACAGAGTGTGTGTGTGTGTCCAGTACAGAGCGTGTGTGGTGTCCATATAGGATGTGTGTGTGTGTGTGTGTCCAGTACACAGCATGCGTGTGTGTGTGTGTGTGTGTCCAGTACACAGCATGCGTCTGCCACTCACACGTTGGTGGTGAAGATCCCGTAGAGCAGCTCCAGCTCAGGCAGGTAGAAGGTCCCCTGCAGCTCGTTGTAGTTGAAGGGGATCTCCCCAGGCCTGGAGCAGTTGAGCCGGGCCTTCATGAAGGTGGTCCACGTGTCCTCCAGCAGGAAGCGCCCCCCGATGTCGTTCTTGCAGACGCGGCCGGCGCGGGAGAACACCGTCCGGCCGCAGTCGTGCTCCACGGCGTTCTCTCGGAAGAAGAAGTAGGTGAAGTTGCCGATGTCGTAGGACGACACAAAGTTGGGCTCTGCGAGGGGGTGAGATAGATAGGGAGGAGGGGAGGGGACGGGGAGGGAGGGATATGTAGGGAGAGATATGTGGAGAAAGTGATTGAAAGAGAGGGGAGGTTAGAGGGGAAGAGAGAGACAGAGGGAGAGAGAGAGAGAAAAAGAGAGGGAGGAAAGACAGACCGAGGGGGGGGAGAGGATGGAGGGGGGGATTAGACAATGAGCGATGACTGATTGACTTGGAGCCCATGGGAGCGAGTGTTAGGGGCACCAGCAGGTGACCAGTATTAATAACTGGTGCCATTTATATTAATGGCTTTGTGCTTTAATAGGAAAAGCCATTATTCATTCTCCAAATGTAAAGGTTGGCGTGAGGAAAGTGCCAAACGGGCCTTTGGCAATAAAACTCCCCTCATCTTAAGCTAGGAACAGCACAGGGTTGTCACCGTGAAAGTGTTCATTTTTATGTATGACATGATAGGACTTAAACTGTGCACGTCTATTTTCTCTGACAGTGATTTAATTCACTTTTAAATTAAAGTTTTTTCCCCCCCCCATTCTCTCACCCTTCTGCTCCTTTGTACAACTTCACAGGAGGAGAGGAGGAAAAAAATCAATTTGCCATAAAATTAGTTATTAAACCTTTTACAGAGGTGGGGCAGTATGAGTATGTGGTGGCTTTTCATTTATGTTTTCAATTTTTTGCTTGAATGTGAATCAGATAAAACCTGTCAGCGACAAGATAGTGAGTGACCTGCTCCTGGAGTGTGAACGATTAAAGCTTGACATTCAATAAGCACGCATCTTCCAGGTACTTTTTGAACTGGGACTGAGGTCTAAAAGTGAGGAAACTATTTGATGTTTTTAACCTGACTTCACGGTACACCGGAGAATAGAAACATCACTTGAAGACAGCCTGGACAGTTTCCTCTTTTCTTTTCTCAACCCTTTTTCACAAACCTTCGCTAACTTATAACCACTGTCACATAGACAGACCGTATGCACAGTTTGGCAGGCTGTCTGATTTCTTTCAACATAAAGCAGACAAACCAAAACGTTGCCTTCCCCCAAAACTCCCATGACTGTCCCCTGTACTCCCTCGTCCCTCCCCAACACCCACCGTTGAGCCATTTGGAGTTGTACTGGGCGGTGCGTAGGGGCGGCAGGCCCCCCAGACTGCGGTAGATGGCGGGGTCGCGCCCCGAGAAGTCCATGGCAGTGGCGGCGTACAGCTCGCCGCTGGACGTGATGAGCGCCGTGGAGTTGTGGAGCGGGTTGTAGGGACAGCGAGCCATGCCACTGATCTGGTCGTGAATCTCGGTCAGGTTCGTGAGCTGGAGGAAGGTGGAAGGTGGAGGGAAGAAAGAAGGCGGAGTGAGGACAAGGAGAGATGGGATGGAAGGATGAAAAGAGGGAGGGAGAGTTGAACAATAAGTATACAGATCTCACATGTCCGTGTACACACACGCACATGCACACCACACACACACCCACAAGTCAAGCACTTCCAATAGAACGGCTGTAGTGGACTCCGGTCCATCTGTTCCCCTGGCTGAACCATTATCCACCCACATCAGAGTGTTGGGCTACTCTGTTTCCATCGGAGGCTTGACGCTAAGCCTGGGTCCCTCAGAAGAGGGGCCAAATGCAGCTCGCTGATTTTATAAATACTTTACAGCCGGACTACTTGGCACACCGACTGTACACTTGTTCCCGATGACAAAAAAACAACAAACACACAACATGAACTCAGTCAGTTGGGAATATGTTCCAGAACTGTAATGCGTATATTCGGGCCAAAATGTTATTATAACTCATGAAGTATGAGCAGAAAATTTGGGAATACAGTATTTTGAGAAAATACTAAAGTAAAAACTTTCTTTCTCTCAATTAAAATCTTGGAAGTAGATCTGGCAGCATATTTGAAGTGTATCGATTTGAACTCATCATTAACCTTTACACCATAACACTGTCAAGACTATCAGCCGTTGTGGGCCTCACAGTCAGAATCCTTCTCAATACAATCTGAAGCAGTCAGGTCTCAAGCGTTCAGTTAGTGAATGTAAGAATGCCTCTCTACTTCCTAGTTTGATCAACCCCATTACAAATTAATAGTCAACATTCGGATCCTCATTCGCGGTATCCTAAGCGGCCCTCTTCTCCTAAGGGCACGCATGCATCCGTCTGGTGTATTGAATGAGTCCACTGAGAAACTAGCTACCGAAGCCCGGAAGTTCTTCACAACGGGTCGAAGTGGATCGATGGTTCCGTTGGGCGAAGCTACCTCCGCTCCGCTCAGAACCCCGACAGAGCGGCCCTGTCTCTGGGATGAAAGAGGATGAAAGGACCGTATTGACAGAACTCGTTGGGCGGTTCCGAGGCGTCTGTGTTTAGGATCGTTGGGGTTCCATTATGAGAAGCTGGAGAGGAGAGAGACGAGACGGGCGAGGGTGAGCGTGCAGCATACTAAGTTCAGGCCGTGAAAGCGTCTCTCTGTGGGCAGCACAGCAGCTGTGTCTGGATGTGAGAGCCCTGAGAGCCACCTGACAGGAAGACGTGTCTCAGAGGTCCTGGCTGGCCGCTGCTGAGCCGGGCTGGCCTCTGTGCACCTGTGCGCCAACCTCCTTCAACGTGCTTTCGGATCTTTCATGTCGCGGTTCGTGCGTTTCCTGTGTTCTTTCAGACGGAACCCGCGTGATCAAGGACAGACAGACCAGGAAGGCTGAACGTCGTCATCATCTTCTTTCATTCTCTCTATTGTCATTACCGTCATCATCATCCTCATCACACTCTTCATCATCATATAACGGAATGGACATGGAACCTTATGCAGTCATCGGACAAAACATTAAACTGCATTCAAGACTTTAATTAGAAGACACTCAAATGATGTAGTCTATTGGAAGTACCTGCCTGTTGGGATAGTGGCAAGGTAATTAAAGGGCCATTCCTCTTGTTATTAGCTCATATATCTCTGCTGACAGGGAGCGACACACCCCAGTGTGGGCTGTTGTTACAGGGAGGGAACATTTCAGATGAACCCCCAACCCCCACCTCGCCACAGCGTAAATGTGACAAGACTGATGAAGCACTCCCCATAATAATGTCTTGACATTTAAACTATATGTATTTCCGCGGAGATAAACAGTTCTTATGAGGTAGTGACCTTTGAATTCTGTGCCTTTTCGAGAAAAACAAATATCGCTACAAAAGGTGAGCTCACCGGCAATGCAAGCTGGCTCTGCAGAACCTCCCCCCACACACCCAGCAACACAAACACACACCAGGAATAACCCTCCCTCACTGCTCAGCTTATGTCTGCAGAACGGGGGGCCATGAGGGAGGATGGGGGTGGGGTGGAGGGGCAGACTTGCTGAGCTACTGAGCTCAGTGTTTTTTTTTCCGGTGTTCTGACTCAGTTCTTTAGCGAGTCCATCATCGTGTCAGCAAGCGTGAGTGTGTGAGAGTGAACGTGTGTGCAAGTGAATGAGTGTGAGTGTTGTGGGTTCTCACCGTGCGGTTGGTGCAGATCGGTGTGAAGGCGTTGGTGCCGCAGGTGAACAGCCTGTTCCCGTTCACCAGCAGCACGCGAATGTAATTCTGGCACTCCTCCTGTTTACACAGAACAAGAAAGAGCGAGAGTGACAGGCAGAACAAAGAAAAGAAAGAGAACGAGCGAGAGAGCAAGAGAGAAAAAGAAAGAGTTAGAGTGAGCGTGTGTGAGAGACAGACAAAGAGATAGAGAGATAATAGTTAGAAACTGGCATTTATCTCCATTCAGCTATCTAACAGCACCTGTCCCCAGCAGGGAAGCTTGACAAGGAGATGGAGATCAGAGCTACTGATAGTGCCAATACTGGGGGTAATGTTAGAGCTGTCACATCTTGGAGGAACACATGCAGGGACACAAACAGAGAGGGGAGCATCAACACTGCTGTTGCCGTGGTTGTTAGTTGTTACCACGGCTACTCACATCCAGGACCCTTGTCAAATCGATTTGTAAAATAAAATTAAAATAATAATAAACGTGCCGAATTGATTGAACGATCCCAGCAGCGCAACAACAAGATTTCTGTGCGTTTCCAAACACTTAGCGGCAGACGCTAGATGTTCTCCATCAGAAATAGAAGCTGTTTAGTTGTTGTGTCTGAGTGCCGTGTTGGTTTTTGGACTGGCTGGGGTCGTAAAGCTCTCATAAGTTCTCTTCAGACTGTGATCCAGCACTTATACTGGTGAGGGGCCCTCATTGAGATTTAGGGCCCATTAAATCAGCCTTTGTCTGGGCCACTTGAGGTGCTTCAGTCCTATTTCTCTCTCTCCCTCTCTCTTCTCTCTCTCTCGCTCTCTCTCTTCTTCAACCTTCTCTCTCTACTTCTTTCTTCTCCCTCTCCCTCTTGTCTCACGGCCAGGCTGATTTAGGGGTGTTGCTGGGCCCCGTCAGGGGGCCAGTTTTATTTCCCCCTATCAAGATGGAGGTTAACTCGTAAAACGATTCATTTCCCTGTGCTAAGCACAGTTTGTGAGTGTGTGTGTGGCTGTTCCATGTGAGCATCTGTCCTCGTGTCTGGCGGTGTGAGTGGAAGTCAGCCCAGCGTCACCTTTATTTAGTCAGTAAATAAAGACAGATTTAATGTATGCTTTCGTCATAATGTTGACACAGTTTATGGAAACTTCCTGACAAATATTCCGGACAAATATTGTGGAATGGCACAGTAATGTGTAGTTGATGTTTTGCACATTTTAACCGAAGAGAAGAACCAATCCAGTCTAGTCATGTCAATTTAGCCCCTCGTTTCGATTCCATTGGGAAATAAATTAAAGGCAGTTGGAAAGGCAGACGGCTGCATTAAAGAACACAATAGCTTGTAAATTCGCTCAGGGCCGAGGACAGTGTTTCTGTGAAATAAGTTAAGGAACAGTGTTATTGCTGTGTGCTGAGCTACGTAATAAAACACCCAGAGTTTGTCTTCTGGGAAAGAGAGAGATAGAGCGAGCGAGAGGGAAAGGGAGAGAGAGTGTGTGAGAAATAGAAAGAGAGAGGGAGAGAGAATAATGCTTTAATGTTATTCTTAGCGTGCATCACAGTAGCCGATCCTCTGTGGAGAACGGCCTACAAAAACTGTTTCCACCCCAGTTGCCTGGTCCAACTCCCCAGGACCAAGGTAGCTTCAGCCTGTAATTCACAATGACAATCATCCATCGGCCAGCCCGCCTATTATGGAGCTCTAACCACCTTTTTTCATGGGCACCATAACAGAGAGGTCCACACACACACACACACACACACACACACACACACACACACACACACACACACACACACACACACACACACACACACACACACACACGCACACACACGCACACACACTCACCACACCACAACCCACAGTCCACCTTGGCCCTTGCAGTTCAAAGAAGGGTCAGGTTCCTTTATAAGCCAGCTGTGTGGTTGAGAAAGGGGTGCAGGACAACAACAAAGGTGGAGACAGGACTACTTCTTTACCAAGGGCTTCATTCCTTAGAATACCTCAGTCCTACCTGTTCCATGAATCACGTATTGATAACATCTAGGGATTTGAGTTTGGCGAGTTGAGAGTTGCACACAGTTTTGTACACAGTGTGTTGTGCACGGTGAGTCTTACGTTGGTATGTGTTTTCTTGGGCCTGTTTACCTACCTCAGACTTGCCCCGGCTGAAGCAGGCTCCCTTGGTGAACTCATCACAGTGCCACTCTGCCTCCTGACAGAGAGAGACAGAAAGATAGAGGGAGAGAGAAAAGGAGAGCAAGACCGAGGGGAAGAGAAAAGGGGGAGATGGACAGAGAAGAGCATTAGACACACAATGAAACCAGCATCAAAAACAGAAGGAAACCAGATTCGAAACCCTCAATCTCACAGATTGCACCGAGCAATAAGACACTGAAAGAGCAGCTAACAGTGTTGGCTAACAGTGTTGTTTGTCCTACACATACTGTAACCTTTAACGCTTCGCTTGAAGGAGGGGGGGGTGCAAACATCAACGTGCCGGAGGACCGACTGAAATGCGACGAGAGAGAGAGAGAGAGAGATTCTCATCGCCAAGATAGCGCTGTTTTGTCCCATCAGTTGTCAGTGGTAGTATTGACTACTATGTTTCCCATTCATTTGTTTGAGGTTGGATCGATTGACACAGAAGCTAAATGAACTGGACCAAAGTGAAGACACTGTCTGAATGATTACACAGAAGCGTTGGCCTACAAGTCATGCTAAATTTGGATACTGAAGCCAATTAAGGAGCACCTCAACCAGGGTTCTTGACGTGAGGCAAGCACAGAGTTGAATGCCAAAGTGATTCATATGAGGGAAAATTAGGGATCTTTAGACATGAAAGGCGAGCCCAGAGCTGAATGTCAGAGTGATTTACATGGAGGGAAAGGGAGGGATGTTTTTTTTTATTTTTTGCTGCCTGAGAAGAATTAGGAGATACTGCAACGCTGGGGCGGTCCTCCGGAAAGAGCAGAGCCGGCAGAACCGAGTACGCTTCAACTGTTGCTGTTTATTTCAACTCCGCCTCCAGAGGAGCTCATTGATGGAAGTTTGTTGTTCATGACCAGGCTGGTGGCTCAAAGCCAGAGTCCCTCTGTCTCTCTCCCACTCCCAGAACACAGTGCACTGGAACAGTGTATGTGCTGCTACTGCACAGTAACCTCGAAATGTCTACAGCATGGAACGGTCGACTACCATGTGCTACTTCACGGTAACTTCCCATGGTGCACATTTGTGTCCCAACTAATTACAAAAATTAAACTTTGATTATTTAAATGTGAGTCATTTCAAAAGGCTTCCATTAGGCAACAATGAATTATTTAATTGTTAGCTGAAACATGGTTGAGCAGTGTTCTGAATCTCTTTGAAAAACATTCAATTTCACGTTTTAACTCAGCGGTGTTTCTCAGCAGACAGACTAAGTTAAATCCCCTTCAGCGCTCAGGAGAAAGTTCCCTTCATTTCCCTTTGAGAGAAGGCACATAGACTGTTTAGTCTGCTTTATGAGGCTTCCTTAAATCAGTCTCAACGGCCCTGAGGAGGGGCAGAAAATAGTGCATCAAACATTCACGCAAGCACACACAAACACACACAGACTCTACACAGTGGCACAAGCACACACACACACACACACATACAAACACACACAGACTGTACACATTGGCAGAAGCACACACACACACACACACACACACACACGAGTGCATGTGATGAAGAGATGGGGGGGTATCGCCCATGGCTGCATCTAGTACTGGCACAGAGAGGTGGGATGGCAGGGGTTGGCAACCACCACCAGATATACGTCTTTCTCCCTATTGCGACCCCTCCACCCCCCACCCTCGCCACACACCTCCACCCCCAGCCTCGCCACACACCCCTGCCCCTATTTCTCTGTCTGTCATGGTGCCAGTTCACATTCCAGGGCAAAGCTGGCTATTTTAGGGTCCCGTCACTGTGAGCACAGCCTGAAGACACAGCAAGCCCCCCACCCCCTCAACATGCCTGCCCTGCTGGAGAAGTGTGTGTGCGCTCGCTCAACACACAGGGGGACAAACCAGGTTAGAGCACCTGGAACATATCATCCCCCTCCCAGTGGTACAGACACAACCGTAAATTATGTGAAATGAACAGTGCTATAAATGTCATCAATTCAAAGAATTGCGTTTGCAAGAGTGCGAGATAAATCATGCCATCATTCGGCCGCATGAGCTTATTGCTATAATGCGTAACATTGTTCGAAAGAGAAATGATTGTTCCAGATGCAGAAGATATTGAGTGGATATTCATAATCTCTGTAAAGTGCTAGCATCATTTACCAGTGAAAGCCATAGTCTCTAACAGCTAGCAGGATGTCAAATGGAGCAGAATACTAAGCTAACTCAGTGATTACAACGCCTTCCAAAGCCATCAGGGTCATTAAAACATATTAAAAGACAATTTTAACATTAACTGTCAGTCTCAATGTACTTCTGGGATGAATGGGTGCTAAATTTAAATGTAATGTCCATAATGTGCTGACAAAAATGTCCTTGGGGAAGGGGGTGGTTCCTCAGGGATCAGGTTATAAAGACATTCATAGAAAACCTTTGACAGTCTGCTCATGTACAGCACAGATAGATTTGAATAGAATGTGTGAAGTGTGAGGGTTCCATGTGTCCACGCTCTCTCCGCTGGGTCTGACTATTCCTGGAATCCCAGAGATGATCCATTGTGTAAGCTAGTGTGTATCTGCCTTTACCCACTGAGGGGCTATTGTCAAGCCAACGCGAGAGGGGTGGGGGGGTGGGGGTGGTCAGGAGAGAGACAGAGGGGAACGGAGAGAGTGTGGGCAGGAAGAGAGAGGAGGGGAGAGACAGAATAACAAGGAGGGCAATTGGACAGAGGCAGACGGAGGCAGACGGAGGCAAACGGAGGCAGAGACAGAGAGGGTTCACAGAGAGTGAGGGAGAAGAGTGGGTAGAGGGCTGAGAGTGGAGAAATCAAAAACATTGTTGTCCACATAAATGACAGGGAATATGTTGTATAAAGAGGCTTAGAAAACACTGTCTAGTGAGAGACTTGCTTAGACGATACAGGGGCATTTTTCCCTCTTTGATTTTGCAGAAACAGAGGGACAGATTAGGCTACAGACCAATGTCATCTGCCCTGAATAACTGGCATAACTTTTTGATGTGCTCTTCGACATTTCAAATTCACACTGATGTCTGGTGACGCAAGGTGCTGAAAGCTTTCGACACGAAATAAGTATGTGTCACTTTCTAAATCTGTGTCTGTTTCCAGTCCTTTCTGAGAAGGGGAAACAGCACACGTGTCAATCAAAATCCCCACAAACACGAACCTCACACCAGGATAAGGCACAGGCACATGAAATACATGACATAAAAAAACAACACTCTATCCATGCTACCAACCCCTATTGGACAGGCATGCCATTTGGTTCATCTCCCAGAGGCCTTTGATGATCTACACCTTGCAATCAAGTGGGACCTCAGTGTTTCCCCATTCCAAACCAACTCCTTATTCTATGCATTTAAATAGCCCTGTTATTCCCATTCACTAACTGAATTAACTACTGCTTCCGGTCTTAGCGGCGGTGTTTCGTTAGCCACTGATTAGCGGAGGGTAATTGTCTCTGTGACAGAGCTTAATTGTCAGAGACAAGCTAATGGAACAGAGAAGAATAGAATGGGTCCGGGGGCTTCTAGCACCAAGCCTGATTACTTCCTGTCTGCTCTATCTGCCGCACACAAAACCACGGCCCTGTGGAGAGACGAATGACATGGGGTGCGAGATCCATCTAAACACCGTAGCACAGCTGTCCGCATTGACAGGTGTTAAGTCCAAAACCCCGTGACAGTAACTCGCTGTTACCAGGAAGGGGTAAACAGTTATATCAGCCTCCGCAGTCCCATTCAACACAAACGCCGAGGCTCATAGCTACCACTTTCAACAATAAGCTCCAAAAAGTGTGATCAAAAGCCCCCGTCGAACCATCATGCCTCTCTTTGTAGTCCGCTTCCCACTTCCTGTGTCGGAGGGAACGGCTCCATGATGATGGATCTATAAGCGGGGTGTTTTTTCGCGAGGAGCTCTATAAACCACAGAGCGAGCTCACAGGGTGACGGGAAGCAACGCCAGGCGTCGAGCCCAGGTGATCATTTATCACGCACAGCAACACAATGGGATGTGAACACAATGCAAATAGCCGGGAGACAATTAATCAATGTCTCACGCCACAGTGGGTATGGTGTGCAAAGGCTCATGGGAGTCTGACGGAGCCTGTGCCAAGGATGATTCAGCTGACTGCGGGTTGGCAAGGGGGTGTAGGGAGGTGACATACGTTTTAGGGGAGTAAAGGGGTGAAGGAGTGAGGGTGAAAAGGATTGGGGAATGAGAGGGTGAGAGAGCAAAGAGGTGGGGGTGAAGCCGACTGGACACAGGAGGAACATCTATAGATAGTTATCTAAATGCATCTCGACGAAGACGTGTCGTTTTGAAAGCTTTAATGGAGGGGGGCGGGGGGTTACAAGGAGAGAGAGCTCCTTTAAGAATTCTGATGCAGCCAAGCGACGCTGAGGTACCGCCACTGTCTCAGCCAAGTCTCTCACAATTCACTTCCGTTTGTAGAGAGTGACTTCATCTGTCCTTGAAGTTCTGACTCCACAGGATACCATTGAAACTGCACTGGTACTTTTCACTTCCACATCCTCTTGAACATTCTCACATTGTCTTCTGTTTGTGTGCTGTAAACATTTTCACAGACACAATCCTATATCTCGGGTTTACGGCAACGTCTGGAGTAGAACAATCAGTGCCAAATCCTGAGAAGAGACGCACTGAGAGACGTCAAAAAGAGTTCAGGGGTGGTTAAAACTTCATCTCCTATTACAGAGAACTTCATATTTTCTTGTTCTCCAGTTTTTTCTAACATTTTCATTACTGGCAGTCTTGCAGGGGAATCTACCGTGGAGATTATGATACCAGGGCTTAGCCTGCATCGATCTCTGGGGCTGAACATGATATCCGCTACAGCCCAGGATAGACTGAGGGCATTTAGCTGCTGCCACAAGCCCAACTGCTCCCTCTCCAAGTTCCACAACAATGTGAGGATTCCACTAGACTCTCCAGGTTTCAGTTTGGCCACTTTCAAATCAAATGTATGATTGAGAGTGCACAAAAAGCCCGATCCATTTGATTTCTCTCTGCGTGACCTTGGTGGGCTGTTATGCCGGTTGCATAAATGTTTTATGTATTATGTGCATACGGGACTCAGCAGAGGCATCGATCATATGGTAATTATAACCCCCACACTCGTTTATTAGTTCAGCCTTGTACAGGCCCAGAAGAGCTTCCAGCACTCAGCCTCATCGAAAACAAACCACACAAACACTTTCTTTTATCATCTGTTATTTATGCTAACGCTGCGTGTGATACGAAATAAATCACAGCCCGAAGGGCGTGCGCCGACCGCGCCGTGCGGTGTAGCGGCGGGGGTGGTGCGGCTGAGATGTGTGCGTGGGTGTGGTTTGGAGGTTTTTTCACGCTCTGGGGAATGATTCCTTGAGTAAACGCTTCTCTTTTCAAACATCTAGGCAGCCTGGAAAAAAGACCCTCAACCTAATCTGGATGCCTGTAAAGACTTAAACTGTCTTTGTTCACACTGTTCTTTCACAGATTTAAAACAAGGAAACAAGGGAAAAGTAGTCTCATTCCAAACCCATCTTGATCTGTAAGTGATGCTCTTAATTGGAGCTGAGCAGTAATGGCATGGGAGTTTAAGAAAGAAAAACAAGAAGAAAATGAAAAACATAAAACAACTCCGGTGGCAACCACCTCTCATTGTAATTACTCCCCCCTCACCACCACACGCAAACACACTCACACACACACACACACGCACACGCACACGCACACGCACACGCACACGCACACGCACACGCACACGCACACGCACACGCACACCACCCCCATCTACATTGGCAATGAGAAGAGAGGATGAGAGGATAAGTGACAGGAAGGGAGAAGAAGAAACAAGTGGTCCTATTGTGGACAGAGCCGTTACCAGCCCAGTCCCTGGAGCTAGGATCCAGCTCCATGGTACCAGACCCAAGCCCTGTGACATGCAAAGCAGGGCGAAAGCCCAGGGCCCGGGGACACGTTCAATTGGCGGGTGGCCGTCTTAGAGATTACCAGGACCTATTCTCTCCAGAGTGGGGGGCTAGGGCCTGGGAGGTTGACTCGAACAGAAGAATCTAGCCCCCGATTCTACGGCGGTAGTGGAGCGAGGGATGAGGAGAGAAAAAGGAGAATGGGGTGATCGGATAAGGGGGATGAGAGGACGAGATCTTTTAATAACCTGCTCTGTCCCGCTAAACCCAGACAAAAGAGAGACTCCCCATGGAGCTCAGTGTCTCTCTATGGGGGTCTCCCTCTCTCTCCACCTCTCCTTTCATTTATTCCTTCATTTCATCTCTCTTACACATCCCTTAATGTTGGGCATCTCTTTCCTCCCGATAATCAATCTTTTTCTTCTCTCCCTCTTTCTCCTCAATCTTCAGTACCCCCACTCCCTCCCTCCCCTACTCCCTCCTTCTCCCTCTCTTTTCCCTCGCTCACCCTTGTTTTGGCTCTCTTATCAGGTCTTCTATGGTATCGACTGCCTGTGTCGAACAGGCCTTGTCCCAGCTATCAAAGAGGAGCTCGCTGCTTCTCTCCAGGAAAGAGCTCAAGACAAACCCCCCAAGGTGTCAGTGTTTGCCTGGTTACTCACTGGGCTGCAAGATGCCTGGCTTCACGGGGAGGATGTACACACATTCATTGACGAACAAAAAGAAGAAGCAAGGAGCCAGCGCTGCATAACTGTCGCTCCTGTATGCCTTAAAGTGAGAAAGGATTAGAAAGGAGGACATAATAACAAATATATATTCTACCAACTAACACCAGTATCTATTGTGCAAATTCTAGATGAGAGGAGTCCAAGGACAGGTTCAACACAGTTTTCTGTATGTACATATTCACTAGCGTGGGTCTGCTCCATCACAATGCAGCTTATAGAATGTTCCAGTTCAAGGCTCTTGATTTGATTCAGTGTTAAGTTGCCGATAAGACACGAGTGTCTTCTTTTCCCCTGGATGAACCAGGAACTCGAGGTGTAAATAGCCTGTGAAATAAAAGAACCGCAGAGAAATACCAGGGGCTGTGGACCACAGGAATGTCAAACGCAGCCAAAGGGAATGTCACATGCGCTTTCACTGAGGCTGGCCGAACTTAGGATCATACATTAACGCTGGCTGCGGCTAGCTGTTTGCTGCTTACCCTACCTCTCTAGCCGACAGCGCTAGTCCATAGGGCTTACTCTTGGCTGTTACAGATCATTGCGGAGGGAAGCCAGCCTCGTAGGTAGTAATGAAGCTAACACAAAAAAAACCTCTGCCAACCTGCATTGATGATAACAGGTGATGACACTTTGTTGCTTTTAGCATCAGATTAGTGAGTGTCATGATGCGAGTAATTGTAACAATGAACTTATTTTACTAGGAAGGCTTGAGTCCAGGGCTGTGTTGTCACGGTGCCCCGTGACGGGTGCTGTGTCAGGTGTTTGGGATGGAGTTTATGCACTCGGTGCTGTTACAGTGTTTCTGTTATTGCTGCATCTGCAGACAGATATTGCAGCACCTGACTGCGCCTTCACTTCCAACAAACAGTGTGATTCAGACACACCGAGGACAGAAGAGATAAGAGATGGGCAGAGAGGGTAGGGAGAGCGAGAGAGAGATGGTGAGAGAGAGATGAAGGTGAGGAACGAGAGGAAGGAGAGCGAGAGAGGGAGATGAGGAGAGAAATACAGCGAGGAGAGTGGCGGTAAGGAGTGGGAATGAGTGGAGGAGAGACTGACTGCTAAAGACTCACCTGTATCAAGGTGAGGTCTTCCAAATTGAGCCTGAATAGATGATTTCTGAAAGAGAGGGAAGAAAAAGAGAAGACATATAAGGGGTTTTGAAGGGAAAATGTTCTGTAAAGGGACAATCTTGAAAAGATGATAAGTGAACAGAGGTGCAGTGTGGCCAGGAGCTGTGCAGAACTGTTTCTGGGTAATTTGGACTCCACTTTTGTCATTTTCTTTCCATCTTCTGTTCTTTCATGTTTTCTTACCCTTCAAGGCTGCTGAAACCTGAACCCCCAAGTACATATATTAAGTTCCAATACTTAACAAACACAGCAGACGTCCTACCTGATAACTTTGAAAACCTTTCAGACGCAACAAACCTTTCAGATACAACACGTTAGCATACATCACCATAAACATCTATATTCTCCAAGGTGCCCTTGTATCAGTCTGGCCTCAAGCATTGTGGAGTGGAACATGAAACATGAAGATCTACTATGGAAATCTTAAGACTAGACTTAAAAGTCTTAGTAATACAAGCATGAAATGTCTGATGGACATATCTCAGCAGTACATCTTTGATTCAGGTGACTATTTTTTAAATTCTTAAGCAAGACATGGATTTGGGGCAAACATCTGATAGTGCCTGACAGTGATTCAGCACTGTAATAAACTTCGAGGCCCTCGCCTGAGATACTTCTGAAACACTGGTTCAGACTTCTGAGAAAGTTCCAGAAATCTTTGAAACAACATCCCTGGCTCAAACCTAATGTCCTCGGTGTGAGGGGGCTGGTCACCAGGGGCCAGCTGGAGCTGCTCAGGGCAAAGTGACATCCTGAGCTAACCGGGGGTTATTTGAGGAAAGCGTTACATGCAATACAGTGAATACATGGACAGAAGGCCACACGACAACAGACAGACATTGATACAGACAGACAGACAACACACACACACACACAGACACACACACACCTACGTGCGGTGTGCCGATCTATCTTCTGAAAAGTGCCTATCACACAGAGCTCCATACAGCAAGGACACTTTGTGTTATTGACATTCCTATCGATCTCCTCTTCCTTCCATCAGCCCCTCACAGCTCTGTCCCAGACCACAGCCCTTCATACGTGAGCTCTGGCAAACTGGATTTAACAGGATTTTAAGAGGCGTCACCCGGACACTCCGTCTGATTTCTGAGTGCTGTAATGCCACATCAATGCAATCAGTCTAGACAGGATCATAAGACTAGGGCTCGCGGACAGGAACGCTGCTAAGGAGACTAGGTGATGATGCGTGCACACACACACACACACACACCACACAACACACACACACACACACACCACACACACACACACACACACACACACACAACAACACACACACACAACGCAGTTCAGATCGTTTCTCTATCATCGTCTCATCTGTCAGTGTTCCCGGTTCTCCTCTACCTCCATCCCCTCTCTCCTGTGTCCCAGCTGCATTAGGACACTCCCAAAGCTCTGCTCTCCTCCTCTCTCTCTCCTCCTCTCTCGGCCTTGTCCCTCAAGCCTGCTCTCTCTGCTTGTCTCTTTTTAAGTGGAGGTTTGTATTGACAACCAGGGCCATTAGCAGAAGTGGGGAACAAATAAAATCTCTGGTCAGTCTCTCTCTCTCTCTCTCTCTCTCTCTCTCTAACCTCAGAGATGAGTGTGTGCGAAAGGGAGAAAGAGACTAAATGTGTGTATGTTGTGTGAAAGAGAGAAAAAGAGAGAGAAAAAGGATGAGAGTGAGAGAGTCAGAGGGAGAGAGAGAGATGGAGGTCCAACCTTACCTGGCTCCCACTATCAGTTCATTCTGTCCTGGGTCAAAGGCTAGCTGGGAGTAATCCACCGTGCCTTCTGCCTTGAACCGGAACAGCCACGGCTCCATCTCTGCCAATCAGAGGACAGCAAAACACTTGTCAGCCAATCAGTGACTGGGGCATTCTGATAGTCTCTAACAGTAAGGCACCAGTCACAAAGTCAATGATTTACAGAAGTTAAAAGAGACCTGTTAGATAAAAGCCAAACATGTTATAAACATCCAGTTTTTTTAAATATTTGTGCGTGTTGAATAGTCATGAGACCTATTGAACCTGGTCTTGTACTGTTGTGTTTCCCAGTGGTGTTAACCTGGGGAAGAGGTTTCAGGGTTATTTGGAGTGGATGATCCTGGTAGTGTTGACTGAAGAAATGAATTTGACTTAGAGGCGTGTCCTCAGATGGAGGCGTGTCCTCAGATGGAGGTGTGTCCTCAGATGGAAGCGTGTCCTCAGATGGAGGTGTGTCCTCAGATGGAGGCGTGTCCTCAGATGGAGGCGTGTCCTCAGATGGAAGCGTGTCCTCAGATGGAGGTGTGTCCTCAGATGGAGGCGTGTCCTCAGATGGAAGCGTGTCCTCAGATGGAGGTGTGTCCTCAGATGGAGGTGTGTCCTCAGATGGAAGCGTGTCCTCAGATGGAAGTGTGTCCTCAGATGGAGGTGTGTCCTCAGATGGAAGCGTGTCCTCAGATGGAGGTGTGTCCTCAGATGGAAGCGTGTCCTCAGATGGAGGCGTGTCCTCAGATGGAGGTGTGTCCTCAGATGGAAGCGTGTCCTCAGATGGAAGTGTGTCCTCAGATGGAGGTGTGTCCTCAGATGGAAGCGTGTCCTCAGATGGAGGTGTGTCCTCAGATGGAGGCGTGTTTGTTGGGTGTCTGCAGTTAAATGCTCATCTGAAGGGCACGGGGATGTTACGCTCCACCTGCGCTTTTCAAGCAGCGCCCTTCCGGCCCATTTCCTTAATCACTTCTGTAGCTCCCGTTGATGTGTCTGGTCCACTCAGGGTGGGTGAGAGTGGGAGGACACTTAGGAGACTGTTTGCTTAAGGGTTCTGGGAGATTGCGTGTGTGTGTGTGTGTGTGAGTGTGGTGTGTGTCTGTGCTAAAATGTCAAAATGTGAGGGGTTGTCGGTAGTGATTGATGGAACAAGGGGGTTTTGGTGCCATGACTTTGCCCCTAACCTTAAACATATCCACTTACTGTACATACACTCAAAATGCCTGTCGCCATGGCGCCCAACCTATTAACCCTTGACCAATAGAATCGGAAGCCTCTAGGGTTGCTGAGCGACGAGGCCCGAACGGTTTACTCTCCAGTAATCTGATAGGTCAGGCTAGTGAATTGTCACGGCGATTCATATTCTCTACTATGCAACACGTACCTGTTCTTTAGTTTCAAAACAAATTTGACACTTCAATGGTGCTCAGTTTTGGAAGTGTAAAACCCTTAATACTTCCAGAGCTTTCACCTCGCAGGCATGTTTGGTTCGATCTTGTTATTCTGTTCAAGGTCTTCCCATAATACATCACGCATGTCAGAGAACTTCCAGGTAAGCCCGAGTTTCAGTCAGAACCCCACCCCCCCCAAACACACACACACACACGCCTGCCCCAAACCCAAACTGTCAAACAAAGAGAGATCCAGCTGTCAGAAAGTCTTCTTATGTGACAAACCACATGCTCCCCCGACCGCATTAAAGAGAGAGCAATGATTTTTCTCCTGCAAACACAGGCTTTGAGGGGTAAAGCTATGGGGACTGCACGCCTGCAGAGTGAAGCGCCGGGCACTGCAGCTCAATTTCATCATGGAACAAACAGGACTATCATTGCAGTGTGTGGCTACGTTAGAGAGCAGCTCAGGAGCTCTCCTGCCTGACAAGGCCTTTCTCCCTCCTCCTCTCCTATCCTCACTTTCAAGGGATTAACCAAAAGAACAAGTTTAACTTGAAGTAAAAAGCATTCAGACTCCCAGGTTCACAGCTTATATATTTTCATCAGCCTCTGTGAAAAATATAGTGGGGGGGGGATCAGGATAAATTTCACCCCTCTGATTGCATTTTGGTTAATGGCTGCCCCCCCCCCTCCCCCATAATATGGAGAAGATGGGGACTTCTACATGTGCCTCCCCTGTGCCCGATGAAGCGCTCGTTTTTCATGAGAAGGAAGGGAGAGGATCCGGAGAATACAAATGTGGTGCAGTGTGGAGACAGAGGCACTCAGGGAGGGGGCAGAGGGGAGGAGGGAGGGGACAGGAATAGGCACGGAGTACAGGGTAGGTAGGAGGGGACTGAGGGTTATGACAGGGGTAAGGCAGGGTTATGACAGGGGGTAAGGCAGGGTTATGACAGGGGGTAAGGCAGGGTTATGACAGGGGTAAGGCATGGTTATGACAGGGCTAAGGCATGGTTATGACAGGGGTTATGACAGGGGCTAAGACAGGGGCTAAGGCAGGGTTATGACAGGGGTAAGGCAGGGTTATTATGACAGGGGTAAGGCAGGGTTATGACAGGGGTGAGGCAGGGTTATGACAGGGGTAAGGCAGGGTTATGACAGGGGTGAGGCAGGGTTATGACAGGGGCTAAGACAGGGGCTAAGGCAGGGTTATGACAGGGGTAAGGCAGGGTTATTATGACAGGGGTAAGGCAGGGTTATGACAGGGGTGAGGCAGGGTTATGACAGGGGGTAAGGCAGGGTTATGACAGGGGTGAGGCAGGGTTATGACAGGGGCTAAGGCAGGGTTATGACAGGGGGTAAGGAACATTTTGTGAAGTGAAGTGAAGACAACCCCACTGAGAGAATTGATGGCACCTATACTGAGACGAAGGACTCAGACGCAGTCATATTCATTCATAACTGGGACAGATGGCTTTCCCAAGGCTCCGTGGCTTTAATGAGAAACAGCCTGAGTTGAATAAGGAGGACAGGAGGAGCGTTCGGTCAGCTTTGCTAACACTGAGAGAGCGGCCAGTTGGAAGGCTGCTTTGGTGATACTGAGAGAACGGCTGGTTGGAAGGCTGCTTTGGTAACACTGAGAGAACGGCTGGTTGGAAGGCTGCTTTGGTAACACTGAGAGAACGGCTGGTTGGAAGGCTGCTTTGGTAACACTGAGAGAACGGCTGGTTGGAAGGCTGCTTTTGGTAACACTGAGAGAACGGACAGTTGGAAGGCTGCTTTGGTAACACTGAGAGAACGGCTGGTTGGAAGGCTGCTTTGCTAACACTGAGAGAACGGCCAGTTGCAAGGCTGCTTTGGTAACACTGAGAGAACGGCTGGTTGGAAGGCTGCTTGGGT
The DNA here is from genome assembly GCA_903064625.1 of Mallotus villosus. Taxonomy (NCBI): domain Eukaryota; kingdom Metazoa; phylum Chordata; class Actinopteri; order Osmeriformes; family Salangidae; genus Mallotus; species Mallotus villosus. Next base: position 138,434 of record CAEFZP010001908.1, on the reverse strand, counting down.
AGAACAGTAAGAGTTTGTGTAAAGGAGGATTGTGAAATACAGGAGGCTCCACGGGTCACTTGAGAATGTCCTTATTTAAGATGTTTCTGTTGAGGGGAAGCATTGTGTGGGATGAGAAATAACATTTAAGAAGGATTTTAAGACCGTCAGCTCTAAAATAAACCTTCCTTTTAACCTCCATTAAAAACACCATTGAGACTAGTTTCAGTTTTACTATGTAATAAACGGGCTTCAAAAAAAAACTCTGGAGTACAGTATGTCTCACTCTCCTCCTGTCTCCTGCCTTTTAATATCGCGTATCCCTCATGCCTTGAATGCATGTACGCTTGAGTAATCCTAAGCATGCTTGTACTGAGGCCTGGGTAAGGGGGGGCTTGGCCATGGATGAAGCGCAATGGGAGGGCAAGGCGGGGGGGCTTACACACACACACACACTGGAGGAGAGAACCAAGGAGTGGGGTGTGTGTGTGTGTGGCAGAGTGCCAAGTTTAAACCCACACAGCAGAAGCCACCCCCGCCCCCCACCCCACCCCACCCTACCCCACCTCAACCCCCCCCACCTCAACCTAAAATAGAAACAGCTTTTCTTCCTTGTCTGGCCTCATCACTCAGGCTTGGGTTGTTTTTTCAGGGTTTCGACACTGTGAGTTTGACACAAACACAAAAAGACAGCATACATAAATATTTACACCAGGCTTCAGAGCCCACATCCGTCTGTACTGTAAGAGCCCTCAAAGAAAGCAGAACAGTATAGTACAGTCCAGTCAGAACGGGGACAATGGTAACATGTGGTACCAATTGTGAGCACTGACTGAACTTTCAGGATTAAATAGAGAGTACCACAGGGTGTGCACGCATACATGTATAGCCTGTAGTCTAAATGTAGCCTTGTGGTTAAAAAAGGAGAAAGTAAGAATGACAGCTATTCTGTCAAGTTGATTGGAGGAAATTATTTGGTCATGTGCTCAGAAAATAAACACCTGCTCAGCTGGGCAAACTAGCTGTGAAATGGGAACCATGTTGACTCGATGGGGTGAGGTTCTCCTGACTTGAAGGCTGTGCCCTTTTGGGTTATTTTGAGAAATTACAAAAAAGCATATTTTATTGTCCTGGTCCAGTGACTCAAATTACAGTGTTGTGGCAGAGAAATACCTCAAGGCAGAGAGAGAACCATGGGAGACAAGCCTCTCCGAAGCCGCAAATAAGTATGCAATAAAATATTTAAATGTAACGTGCACTTAAGAGCTTTACCGTTTAAGAGGGGAAAAGACAAACATTTAACAAGATGACCTAATGTGCTCCGTTTGCAGTGTAGGACAAGGGATAAAAGCGTCCCGGAGAAAACCCAGGAAGAGCTTGAAATTGCGGAGGTGAACGAAATCCATTTGAAAACACAAAGCAGAGCCGGGGAGACAGGAGTTGTTCTCTCCTGGATTAGTCAACTGTTACTCGACAAGGAGCCGAGGACTAGACACACAAAATGCTGATGTTTACGAAGGCATTTAACAATGGACTTAGCGAAGCGATGAAAAACAAGCCCCCACTGGACCAATTAAAGCAGCGCGGTCTCATCTAGCAGATGTTATCAGCCAGCAGTCTTCTTCATGTGGCCATTTGTTTATCTTTCCTCCTCCTCTCACTGCTGCTTCTCTCTAATGATGTGGCCGTCCGTCAGGGACGATGAAAGTTTAGGTCTGCTCGGTGCTTTAAAAGCGGAGCGTCTGATTGGCCGGGGTCCTCGGAGACCAGACCTCCTGTCTCATTCTCACTCACACGCCTGTGTGATAACAGTGTTCACACCCACGTTAAACACTACTGAAAAACACACACACACGGGAATGGCTGTTAAATAGACTTTCTTCAATTCTCTCCGGAGATTTGCGCCTTGGACAACTTCAACTTGACTATACCTCGTTCCGATACGACGACGTTCAAAGCATCTCAGATACAGAGATAAGGTCCAGTTTGTTCCATTTTTTACTGTCGACTGGTTTCGTAAGTAATCATAAGTTGTATTGTTTTTCCACAGGCATAAATTCTACCCTGACAGTAGCTTGAGGGCGCTCTGCAGCTACAGAGCATGTACTTATTCTAAAGAGCAACCTTCTGTGGACGACCCGCTGACGAAGCAGCGGGAGCCTCAGAGTCTGTGCTTTGTAGAATACGAAGTACAGTACGACACGCGGTGGTAATGTATAGTAGCAGTTATTTCAGCCCGGTCTGAAAACCACCACCCTCGCTGGGCTCATCCTCATGTGGGGCACACCCTTCCCTGACCAGGCCACAGGCAGCGCCTTCTCAGGGGAGAGGCTGGGCGAGAAGGGGGAGTGGGGGGCAGGGGCCAGGCGGTGTTGCACCGTGTGTGTCAGTGGTGTTACACACCATCAGGGACCTGTTCACTCCAAGTCCAGAAGCCGATTATTCACAGGATTGTTCAAAAATAGTCATTTTGGTCTGGAGCAGACAATAAATGCAATAATGCAACCTTAAAGCGCTGAGGCAGGTGGGGGAAGGTGGGTGGCGGTACGATGCGTGGGTCGGGGGGGGGTCTGTATGAGCCTGTGCACGTCTGTGTTTGTATACTTTACGTGTGCGTGCCTGATGGTGTGTGTGCAGGACTGTGTGTACGTCTGTGTACAGCGACGGCATGCGAACGATGACTCATGGATTCCGTGTTCATTATCTCAAGACAAAAGGCTGAGTCTGGCTGGTAATGAAAATCCTCAGCTTTGAATACAGCTCGGATAACAAGGCCTTAGTGTACATTATGCTCACCTAAGCTGGGAGACTCCAGCTGCTCTAACACTCCGTCATATTAGCTGACTTATTAAAACATCGGCAAGGAGGTTAGGACCTCAATATTCGTGGAATACAATATCTCAGAGAAACCAGAGAGACGTCTTTCTGAAACCGAGTTCACATTGTTATGATGAACGAGTGCATCTAATTTTTTGAAGATTAAGACATACTGCTCCAGTCGGGGTTTGATCGTAATCTCCTCACTCTGTGATCACTATGCATGGCTGATCAGTCCCCAAAATGTCTTATCTGCACTTAATTAACTGTCCTTGACTTCCAACCATACTCTGGCTAGTGGAGCCTAATGGAGCGTGGAGGAAGGGAAGCGACGGGCTGCAGATGATGCGGTCGGTGGGGTGCAGTCCAATCATCTGGAGCGTGGAGTGCGCGTTAGGCCTTACCCGGCCAGTTAGTGAACATCACCACGCTCAATAGACTTTGCAGAGGGTAACCCAACTAGCCATGATCTAACAGGACTGGGAGTGTGATTGTGTGCGTGTGTGTGTGCCTGTGTGTCTGTGAGCCTGTGTGTACATACCCATGTGGGCAAGTGTGTGAGCGTGTCTGTGTGTGTGTGTGTGCAGTGACCTTGCCCTTCCACTCAATTACACCCCAGACAGAGTGCTATATGATTAGGTGACTTAAGCTCCAGGGGGGTGGAGGTGGAGGTGGGGGGGGATGAATGGTCTCTGTGAATGAAGCTTTGTTGCTGGTGGAGAGAATGGCATGGATTTACGATTGACTTTTTATTTTGGGTGAGATTTTCAGAGTGACATTGTAGCTTAACTGATCAATAAAATAAATAAACAGTGACTTCAAAGCAAGATATGGATTACAGGGCCTCTGGATATGATGGAAGACTTCGGAATCTTCTCAAATAAAGGGGAATGAAAACTGTAGAGTAGGAGTTTGTCTGTTTATGCCATGAAAGTGCCTTGAAGGAGAGTCAGACAGTCCACACCAACAGTACACTGAGGAGGCCCAGACATGTGAGAGCGTGTGCTGTATGCGTGTGTCTGTGTGATGACTCACACCTGTGTTTGTGAGGATGTGCTCGTGTTCTTGTATGTGTGTGAGGACATGGAGCTGTGTTTTTGAGGATGCGCGTGTGTGTGTGGGTGTGTGTGTGTGTGTGTGTGTGAGGACATGGAGCTGTGTGTGTGTGTGTGTGAGGAGACCCACCTGAGTGGGAGATGAGCGGGTGTTCTGCTTTGTGACAGGGCGACTCTGGCAGCAGCACCGGCCCTCTCCTGCCGGCAACGCCTCCAGCCCGCAGGACCAGCATGCACTGCAGCAGCAGCAGTGCATGCTGGGTAAGGGGGTGTACCATAGGGGGGGAGGGGTGGGCTTCACTCACTCCTCCTCAGGCCAAAGGCCAAGAGAGACACACCTAGAGAGAGAGAGAGAGAGAGAGAGATGGTTAGAGCTCATGTTGAGCTGGTGCAGCTGCCGTCTACCTCCCGATGACCCACCACCACCTCACACCTCTCCCCTTTGACCCCACGCACATGAATCACACCGGTCTCCGCATTCCCACACATACAACACACATGAGTGTGTGTGCACGCGTGTGTGTGTGTGTGTGTGTACAGTGACACACGCTTGTCCCCATGGGGCCACTGAAAAACGTGGAGCTCATAAAAGCAGGAATTCCCTGACTCGATTGGATGTGTTTGGCGTCGACCCAGGCACCAAACAGAAAGAGAGCTCTTCTCCGGGTAATGGAAAGCACCTGTCATCTCACACAACCTTCCTCTCCTTTTACTTCTGCATGACTCGCCACATGTCATTCTTCTCTCCCAGCCTTCTCGCTCCTTCATGAAGTTGACAGTGTCGCCTGCTGTTTGTCTCCAACCTTGCTATGCTGTCTGACAGTCTTCGTGTTTCCAAAGGGGGCTTACCTCCCTTGTATGAAGGATGAAGGCCGTTGAGTTATTGTTTTATCTCAGTATTGTTATTGTTCTGACAATCGGGATGTCGTTTATCAGGCACATGCATGGAGAACTGCAAGCCTGAATGTAATTATCTCCCAGCCAAGTCTTTCCACTGAAACACACATGCCATTGAAAATCAGCATGTAGACAGCATATTTATTGTTGGCATGATTCTACATGACAAGTCTGTTTGAGCTGACAGTCTCTGTGTGTGTGTGTGTGTGTGTGTGTGTGTGTGTGTGTGTGTGTGTGTGTGTGTGTGTGTGTGTCTGTGGTGTGTGTCTGTGCTTAGATGGTATCGGTTGGGTGGAGACTTATGTCTGAGGCATGCACACAGATATCCTAATGGCAGCATACCATGGTCCCACCGGATATTTTGAGCACACACACACACACACACACACACAAACGTACACCCACACACACATCAGCATAGCAGACAGGGGCTGGAGCCAAGGCCGTCAAGTTGAGCCCCTGCTACTGACCGTACTCCCACTGCAGGCTGGCCCACCCGTGACCTCCTGTCAAACTAGCACCTCCCACCCTGCCTCACCCCCACAGCCCCGCGACCCCCCACCCTGCCTCACCCCCACACTCTGCGACCCCCCGCCCAACAAACCACCCACCCAAGATCCCCACGGCTGGCCTTTGCTGCTGGGGTGTGCCCAGGTTCATAACTTTGGTATTTGGTTTGCAGTGCAGGAGGCCCAGGGAGGATGGCGAGAGCAGGTGGAGGGTAGAGAGAGAGGAAAGTCCGTCAGTCTGCATCAACACTGAAGGTGAATCACCACCACCACTCTGTCTCACACACTGACACACCTACCTCTCTCTCTCTCTCTTGCTTTTTCTAATTCCCTCCCTCCACAATCTCTCTTTATGTTGTATATTACTCTCCCTCCCTCAACAATCTCTTTGACACGCAGACACACACACACCAGTTTTCCCCCAGGGTTTCAATAGCAACATCTCCTATAATAAGCCATTACCCAGACATGGACCCCATACCACACACAGCGTTCCCAAACTAAACATGGCTCTAAACAATACTGTCACCTATAAATAGTGTATATATACGGGGGTCCATCTCCAGCAAGCAGACACACAGTGTCTCAATGAATGTACTACTGTGTCTATGACATGATGCTACACACATTAATAACGCAGTGTAGAGTGGGGAGGGTGGTCACACAGTCAACACACAGTACAGTACTGTACATGTACTAAATCAACAAGCACACACAAAGTAAACACACACAAGACATGCGCACACACACACACGGAGCCATCCACTTTTCTTCATTGAGGGTGGTCTGTGGTGTCAGTAAGCTAATCAATGGAAGTGTCCCTTCAGAAATAAAGAGAGAGGATCATATTAACACTGATATTGATTGTGTCTGAGGAGAACTCCATGATGACTGCATTACACTCCACAATGAATCGGCTCTGAAACAAGCAACGACTTTGTATTCACACACACACACACACACACTGCTCCTACTCCTCACACACACACACACACACACACACACGCTCATCAGTCAAATGTGAGCAGCATAACACTACTCCATCTGTTCAAACATACAGTAGAGTGAGAGCTGGAGGGTGGGGGTTCACCCACTGTGGTGATAGATACACACACACACACACACACACACACACACATCTACTCTGTCCACTCTGGTTGACCAGACTGTGTGTAAAATAAGACCAGACTTTGCTTTGTAGAAGAATTTGTCGGACATTAACAACCTGCCTTTTCCAGGAGTCTGTTTAGAGTGGGGAGGGCAGATTCTCATCACAACTCACCGGTACACAGAAAGTCATTTACATTTGGATCTGAACACGATAGCCGGTAGCATGGATTATACAAACGCACACACGGGCACGTTCACACGCACACACACCATTAAAGTGATTTTCAGTGCGTTAAGTAAACATCCATCCCAGCATCCTTCCCCAGGTGCTCTGCGTCGGTGCCACAGAGTAAACATTTACTGGTCCTCTGGCCCAGAATATATTTCACTGCTACCAAACTCTTTATTCCCAGCTGGGGTTTCTACTTGCTCAGACAGAACGCCGTGCCTGTGTGTACTGTGTGTGTGTGTTTACATGTCCCTGTGTGTGCTCATGTGTACATGTTTGTGTATGTGTGGATATTTCCCCACTGTGAGATTGAATACTTCCCATAACATTTTCTAATGCTGACTTTCAGGGCCGCCGCTTCTCAATCAGTTCCACAAACAGCGCCGGGGCGGAATAAACATGTGAGGGGACGCTACGCGGCGGCCCACTCGCAGGATGGCTCCCAGATTCCAATCTGTTTGCTTTGCGCCCGCTACGCTCCAGTCTCTGGCACAGAGACACTGGGCTGATTTTGCTCTGCTCTGGACGTGTGGGTGGAGTGGGACAATGTAGAAAAACTCGGAATGAACATGTGTATGTGTGTGTTTGTGTGTGCAGGTATATGCATGTGTGTGTGTGTGTGTGTGTGCAGATATATGTACGTGTGTGTGTGTGTGTGTGTGTGTGTGTGTGGTGTGTGTGTGAAGGTATATGTATGTGTGTGCAAACGTGATGGAGATGGATGGGGGTATAGATATAGAGAAAGTGTGCTTTTGTTTAGTCAAATATACGGAAAATTTCACTCAACACTTACAGTGAAAGCACTTTTTACATTTTTGGGCAGATCTCTGCTGACATTTTCCTTACTTTTCTTGATGGGTAAAACTAACGTATTCTAACACACATATTGTAGAGCTGTAGCCTGTGTACTGAGACTGAAGGCTTGAAGAGGTTTTCTGGACCAACCTTGGGTTGCTTGACCACAACCACAACTTTGGTTACATTGGAGCGAGCACACACACACACACACACACACTCATACACATGCAGAGAGACACACAAATAGCAATTTCAGAGTTGTCCCACCCTAACTCTCCAGAGGTTCCAAAGATCCAGCTGTTATTTTTACGTCTTCGCTTACAGCGCCTGTGTGTGTTGTGTGCGTGTACAGTATGTGTGTGTTGTGTGCGTGTACAGTATGTGTGTGTGTATAAACAGCACGTGTGTGTCTGCACGCATGTTAAAATGGCTGGAAAAAACATGACTGTCACAAGACACAGAAAAACGATTTCGCCCTGCCAAAACATTGACACGCGCACTCTAAATGCGATACAGTGGAAGCAATTACCACGGTAACCTTGCCCCCTGCTCCCTACCTCCAAGGTGACTGGAGTTGCTCCAACACGAGGCGGGACTCAAACCCATTACAGCAGGCCCTGCAGGAGCTGCTCTCTGAATAACGATCCATGCTGAATTACACCAGGCTCCGGATCAGGCCTCGACACCAGTTCAAGGTGAGACACAAAACACAGGTTGGGCCGGGAAGAACGGTACAAAGGACAGCCTGGGGCAGAAGGTGGGAACCTTCAAACACTTTTAAGGTTCTTTGGGGTTGATTACGAATATGGGTTAGAGATTTTCTTCTCCGTTTTTGTTGGGTTTGTGTTTAATGTGTTAAAAAATGAAACCATCTTATTATTTCAATGGATTTTGAGGGATAAAAGTAGGACAACAATTGCGTTGATTCATCGTGACATGCTTTGGTTGCGAGAAAAAGCTCCAAACAATCTCTGACTTGGGTTTGAAGTCAAATTCACCATCTTTCTGGCGTTTCACCAACATTAGGATGCTAATGCCCAAAGTATCAAAAGATTTCTGGTACATCAAAGACTTGTGTTCTCTGTGGGGGGTTGAAACAGTGTGACACCAGAGGAGAGACATCTGATCAAGGAGGAGGTACGTGCACACACACCGTAAAGATCGTCTTGCGTACCAAATCATTTGCTAATTAAAGCTTGACGTGGAGTCCATAACTTGGACAAAGCCATCAAACAAACACACACATGAAGGCACCCACACACACCTGGTCATACAGCGATAAGGGCCGTAAACCGCCGTGTGGACGGATGGTGACATTTTAAAAGCTTTAATTACATGCTTGGCTAGCGTGTTCCGAGTGTCTCCACAGCAGGAAATTACATTATCACATGCCGCAGCTGCACACAGGAAGTAGCATCCGACCAGATCCCCCTGCTCTTTCCCTCCGCCAGATCCAGCCTGCCACCAAGCCTGCTGTCGGAATGAGAAGATACAAGCAGGATAAGACCAGAGGCCAAGAGTCTGCTCAATAATTGGAAGTGTAAAGGTGAAGATTAGAGGGGCAATCTAAGTGATGAATGATCCCAGAGGGCAAGAAATTCCTTCTGGGTTTAGCTATATTTAAATTTGGCCTGAACACACATTGCCAGTCTAAGGACTAAGGTGATCTTGAGTTCCCAGGATATAAAGAAAATATATCATATACACATATACAAACAAAAACAAACCAATTCCAACTCCTATCTGCTTTAATGACATGTGTCTACGCCAGCCTCTCTGAGCCCTCAGGACCCACAGACGGCCTGGGACACAGGCTCTGTGAAGACCCGAGAAGAGCCATCGCATCGAGTTCCAGGCGATGCGAGAGCGGGATCGTAAATAAGCACTTGGCTCCTCTGGAACCAATTAATCACCTCAGGATGTCTGTGCACAATGGCAGAGAGTTATGGCTGTAATGAGAGGGAGAGTTGGGATGGGCGCTGCCTTAACAGGACAGAAAAGCACAGAAAAAGTGGTGATTGTGTGTGTGTGTGTGTGTGTGTGTGCGTCCCGAGGGCTCGTTAGAACAACAGAGGAGGAGAGCTGGATCTGGTGAAACCAGACAGAGCCTCAAGGCATCCGATATGATCAGGTCCCAACTAGACCAAAGAAACAGATGTAGGGCTCTCTCTCACTCAGTCTCTCTCCCTCCTTCAGTGTCACTGTCTCTCTGTGTGTCTCTCTCACTCCGTCTCTCTCTCTCCTTCAGTGTCACTTTCTCTCTGTGTGTCTCTCTCACTCTGTCACTCTCTCTCTCTCCTTCAGTGCTCCTTCTATCTGTCCTTCTCTTTCTCCAAGTCTCTCACACATATTCTCTTGAGTCCCTCTCATTCGAGCAACATTTTTCTCACTTTTGCTTACTGCTCCTTTCTTTAGCAGAAAAGATGGGTCTGCAGTACAATGTTTCTCCTGACACAAATGTACACTATGTCATCAGTAGATAGCTTACTTCATCCATATAACTAAACCAATTATTTTTCCTCTGTTTCGTCCATGGTCTATGATTTTTCACATAAAAAATGTCCGACTGTTCAGCTTATTTACATCTAGCAAGGCAGGGAAGAGTGAAGTTAACTAGATAATTTGTGCAGCATCTTTGAAATTCAACCCATTTAAACAGCGCCTTCTTTAATGGCAGGACCGGGTGATTAGGCTTCTGTTGAGAAGCAGTAAATTGCGATTTTTCCCCAGGAGGGAGAGAAATAGCTGTGTTTGAAGTAGCACAACAACCCAATGTTTCTTCTTCCACCAACACTGGGGAGGATAAAGACTACACAGGAGAACATGGAGGGGAAGAAGGTGTCTGAGGAACGCTGTGCACAAAGGTCCGGACGATTAGGTTCCACTCACACATCTGAGTCCTGATAACTGCTTTGGTGGACTTGGTATGAATGTACCACCATGTCTAGCTGTGATCCATCTCCGTATTTCTTCCAGACATGGTGTCTTTAATCCTCTCTGTGAGATTCTTCTCAGGCCCCAAACATCGATATAGAACCTAATGGCTGAGTTTATCTTTGCTTCGCTCTATAGTTAAGCTAATTAGCACCTTTAACAGTCTATATCACGACTGACATCCCACATCCATCCTTCCATCCATCCATCCATCCAGGCAGTTATTGGTGGTCGGAAGTTGAAAGCTGCACCACACACATGCTTCATTAATAGCTGTCATTAGTGACAGGTCCAGGACCCAGGCTAATGTCATGTTCCTTACAGAGCTCATTAGGGGCTCAGTGCCGCAGAGCCAGTGGTGTGGGAGAAGGTCGTCCTGGTTAGCCAGCAGGTGTGTCACTGGAAATGTCAGAGAGAAGGTCAATAGAGGAGGGTGGGGGGTTATTGGGGAGGGTGGAGGGGTGGAGTTTCGGAAGTAAACGAGGTGACATGGAAGCCGGGGAGGTTGGCATGGGGTTTAACAGGCCCGCAGTGGGGGTCTATGCCCTGGAGGAGACTTTAGCGCTGAGATGAGTACCTTTTTTTTTATACCACAAACAGGGTTTAGTAATTCACAGCCACACTAGCTGGACTCCTCTTTGGTTTCTACTCTGTAAAGAGTATGTTGTCTTCATTTCATACAGTGTATTATACATACAGTACCGTACATCACATGCAGAGACAGTGAGGTAGACAGACAGACAAACAGACGCATGCATACAGACAGCATACATAATATGACTGTGTGCATTCAATCAGTGCTTTCAACTTCACATCATTTAAGAATAAATAATCGCTTTTCAAACAACAGACAACTAATTGTTAGTCTTCAGGGGTGAAGTTCTCCTTCCTCAAAACGCAGGCAGTGGAAACACGACTATACTAATTGAACCAAAATGAGCTTTTATCAGACAAAGAGCTCTGTGATAATGTTCCGTCTGACAGAGACAAGTCAACAGGGAGGAGAGGAAAGACAGGCTGGGCGTTTGTTTTGCCTCCCTGTCCGTCTGTCAGAATAACAAGCTCCACCAAGACCTGAACAAAACGGATGACAGGCACTCTATCTGCCAAGGGGGGACCTGCCACAGAGTCGTATCAAGCCAGACCGCACGGCTGTGGATGACTGGGAAGAACTACCCCTGACTGTTAGTGTGTGTTTTACATTCCGCCAACAAAGCCAGACAACAAAGGCTGCTCGATGATGGATCAAACACACACACACACAGAGACATGCGCGCACACGCACCTCCACACACAGACATTTATGGTCCCACAACTCCTGCACAGACATGCGCTACGGCATGTTACAAGGAGAGGAGGCACACTCCAGGTTTGGCCAGCTGCAGGCTTGGGGTCCTGCTTTAATGACGGGTTGGAGCATCCCAGCTTATATAGGCTGTGAGGGATCTCTTCCTCTGACCCACCAGGCAGCCGCCTGTAAAGCCGCACCAGGACCCAGAGCTGCAGGCTCGTCACCCGGAGGAGTCTGGGATCAGGTGGGCAGCGAACGACTTCCTCGCTGAGGAGACACATCCGACGGATGCATTTGATAGGCCATGCTCTACAGCAGTCACGTCTGCAGGCGTTCGTGTGTACACGCATTCACACATACAGAAACACATGGTCTAATTCTTTTACTCAGAATTACACAGAATATCACGGCACAGAACAACTATGTTGGCGTGCAGTGTGGGGGCGTATATGTATGCGTGTTTCTGTACAGTCTGACTTGTCTAAATTGGGCTCCCAGCTAAATATACAGAACTGTCCAGCTGACCTAATCAGCTATGTCTTTGATGGGCTTGCTTCAAAGGAGGATGTCATCACTTTTAACTTTGAAGGATTAATTCACCAGCTATCTTTAGCTCTCCATGCCCTATATTCCCTTGGAGAAAACGTAGAAAAACAACAACTTTCCTACCGACAATGCATATTCATCTAGCAACAACACACCTAAGTACATCTCAAGATTCTGCCACCCCTGCCTGTTCGACTGACCTAAATAGACCTAAATTATGCCATAAATTAATTTGTTGTTCGCAGTGCTGCCTTATGATAATGATTAGAGGGGCGGCCTGTTGTGTTAACCCCTTCACCTCTGACCTGTCTGGATGTGTGGTCCCTCTTCTCCAGTCGGCTACAGTACTAAGTCCATCTGGAGCAGATGTTTCTGCCGTGTGTGTGTCCTCCTCTTTGTCAGTATTCAACAACCCTGAGGTGTGTGTGTGTGTGTGTGGAAGGGGAGGGATCACTTTAGTATCAATTGTATCACTGTGTTTGCCACCCTATAGCTATAGATAAATACATACTGACATTAACCAAGCACAGGTGCGGGTTATTATGGTATTACCAAAAGGTAGAACAGACCATCAAGGTGTTCCACATGCCGTGACAGTCATGAATACAGGAGGGTGACGGCTCCGAGCTGTACTGTACTCTTAAAAGGCACAGGGACAAAGACGTGGAGGAGATTTATGAGTGCGTGAGCCCGGCCATGTCTCGTAACTGCAGCGCTGCTGCAGGGTGATTCACAAGCTGCGACCTGCCGCACGTCTGGGGCTGTATTTTAGGAGCTGCCGTGACGGTCGGGCTGTCTGGGCAGACATTATACGGAGTAATGACTTACAGACACACGCTGACCCACTCTCTCTCTCTCTCTCTCTCTCTCTCTCTGCTTTGCTCTCGCTTTCTTTCCGTCCAACTCCGGAGAGAAGGGAGGAGAGCAGAGTAGAGAGGGAGGGCCAGGGGAAAGGAGGAGAAGATGAAGAGAGGGCAAGGGCCATACACGGTAATTAAAAAGAAAGGGGTGTGTGGAAGGCAGAGGTGGAGAATAAAGAGGTTCGATGAGAAGAAAAGGAGTGTGGGAATTAAAAGATTGTAATTATAAAAAAAGAGGAGAAAGTTGAGGAGATGGAAGGGGGAGAGGTGAGTTGAGAAGAAAGGAGGGGTGAGAAGGGGAAGAGGGACGAAAGTTGAGAGGATGGTGAGAGAAAGAAACAGAAGGGGTGAAAGGAGAAGAGAGCTTAATGGTGTGGAGAGGGAGAGGTGAGGGAGAGGCTGGGAGAGGAGAGGCTGGGAGAGGGAGAGCTGAGGGAGAGGCTGGTAGAGGGAGAGGGAGAGGGAGAGCTGGGGAGAGGCTGGTAGAGGGAGGAGAGCTGGTAGAGGGAGAGGAGAGGCTGGGAGAGGGAGAGAGAGGCTCGTAGAGGGAGAGAGAGGCTGGGAGAGGGAGAGGAGAGGCTGGGAGAGGAGAGCTGGTAGAGGGAGAGGCTGGTAGAGGGAGAAGAGCGGCTGGTAGAGGGAGAGGAGAGGCTGGGAGAGGGAGAGGCTGGTAAGGGAGAGGAGAGGCTGGGAGAGGGAGAGGGAGAGGTGAGGCTGGGAGAGGGAGAGGTGAGCTGGAAGAGGGAGGCTGGTAGAGGGAGAGGAGAGGCTGGGAGAGAGGTGAGCTGGGAGAGGGATAGAGGCTGGTAGAGGGAGAGGCTGGTAGAGGGGGAGGAGAGGCTGGGAGAGGGAGAGGTGAGGCTGGGAGAGGGAGAGGTGAGGCTGGGAGAGGTGGCCTTTCTATAAAGAGCACCTGGGACGCCCATAAAATTACAAAGAACACATGCCATAACACAAGCCCCTCAAGCCTCCCCACGAGGATAGGTGTGTGTGTGTGTGTGTGTGTGCATGTACGTGTCAAAGTGTGGTCACCTAACATCCGTCCACGTGGTAATTGAATCAGGAGAGGAAAACACAGCAGAGCAAGGATTGAGGTGGACAGAAGCAGCTGGAAAAGCACAAATGTCTTGGCTCAAGGGAATGGAAAACCTCCAGGGGAGAAAGGAGACTTTGGAAAAGGCTTGACCTGGGGCCCTTAAACCCCAGGACGACCACAGTCCCTGACTCTCCGGGCTCCTTCATGGGTCGATTTCTTCAGTTTTTTCACCTTGAAAGGATCAAGGAAATGTTCCACCAAGGCGTAAATATTCTAAAGTTACAGAAACAAACATCCCAAGAATTGCTGAATTGAACTTGTTGAAATGTATAATACCTAATCCCTATTAATACCCATCCGGTAATAATCCAACTGTCCTCCAAGAATTTAAGCAAAGTGAACTAGTGCCCTCATTAAAACAGACTGTTCAATTCTGTCTCAAAACGAGAGCATTTAGCTGTGAAAGCGCTAAACCATTCTGTCTCTCATAAGCGCTGGAACCAACGGGATGAAACGCCCAATATTGAGTTGTGAGCCAGCTTTCACATCCGTCTGTTCTGGACTGGTCACTGGGCTAATCAAACAGCAAGCCTTATAAGGAGGACATGAGCTGTGAAACTTTGCGACTGGCTGCTGTGTATGTCATTCCACCCAATTTTAGGTGGAGAGGGTGTTATTTTGGTCGCAGGCATTAACAGCAGACATAAACAAAAAGCTGCTATAATCAGTGGATTTGGGGAGGTAGCACCGGCGCCTGAATCAAATCTTCTGCTCTGTGTATGTGGAGTCTGAACTGGGCTGTAGCCGTAGGTCTGGAGATGATCAATAAACCTGCAGAGGGAACCTCAATATCAGCCTCGTAAGCCTCTCCACCCCTGCTTTTGACTGATGAAGGCAGAGTTTCCACATGCACTTTCAGTAGGCCCAGCAAGGGGGTAGGGGGTTGGAAGGCAAGTTGGGTGGGTATGCATGGGGAGGGGGGGGTCACATGTGTTTGCCAGGTGCGCTCCCCTCCTGTCTATCCCTCCTGCCCAGTCAGCTCTTTTCCACCAGGTCTGTGTTCACTGTCTAAAACATACATTGGCACCAACCAGGACGGCTGGAGCAGAAATAACAGTGACCACTTACCAAACGGCACAACTCCTGCCTCCGCTGACCTGGTACAAAGGCAGCCATTGTGAACTGGACCCCTGTTACCTCGTTCACCCTCGTTAGCACCCTTCCAAGCCCCCGCCTCCAGCCCAGAGCCTCTCTCTGCCCCGCCCACCTAATTAACAGTCTGCAGTCCAGGACTCTCCAGAACAGAACGTTCTTAATTGCTTCCACCACTTCTTGGACGAGCACTCGTTAACACCAATCCTACAGGAATAGGTCTCTCAACGGGCCGTCATTTGGGAAAATTCACTCCATAGAAACTGCATGCTCAAGATGCCTATTATATTCCGAGATCAACGGTGAGAAACATGTAGAAAAGTATCAAGCATAAGTAGTGGAGAGTGCGAGAAGCCAAGCTCACTGATTACAGCAATTACCCACAGTCACCCAGACAACTATCTCATTTCTGATTGACTCACAGAGGCACCAACCTATCCATTGGTTCTGAAGGTCTCTCTTTCATCAAACAAGGACAGGGGTAGAGTGGAACCTGTATTTGCCTGGGCTAATACTTTATAATTACGATGAACAGCGCGCGACTGTCTCTCTCCCTGTCTCTCGATCCACTGATGATACTGAAACCAGGGTTAGGCTGCCTGCCAGCACGAGAGGGCTGGGGGGGACAACCTCGCTGGGGAGGGCAGAGCACATCATGACCGCTACTGCCTCCGACGTCTGACTTGTGGGGCGTCTTTAATTACCTTACACCCTTCAGGGGGGTCGGGTGGGGCACAGAGACAGTGATAGGGGGAGGGGACAGACAGGTAGAGAGAGACAGGAAGAGTCATCTTTAAAATAACTTTTATGAGCTTCACCCAAGGCTCAAAATCTTGGCTGTCCAGAAACTATTAGGGGAATATTCCTTACAAAAATTCTTATCTAATCTCCCCCTGAGGAGATAATAAGTAATATAGAGTCCTTTACCAACACAATAACCCTATCCCGTACATGATGGGCAGCTTGATTATCAGTGTCATCAGCGATAGCCCCAGGCTGCACCGTGTGTCAGTCTGTTATTGCTCTCTCCCTTTTCTTATCTCTCTGTTCTTAAGTCAATAAAAAGATGTTCGGAAGTGATCAAAAACGCTTTGTCTACTTAACCTCAGGGGGGCTGATGTGTGTGTGAGAGCAGGGTGGAGGAGCAGAGTGGAGCAGGGTGGAGAAGCAGGGTGGAGGAGCGGGTGGAGGAGCAGGGTGTAGCGCGATCACACACGCCCGACCACAAAATGAGGAAAGAACAAAAGAGAAACCCAGCAGCCAGCAGAAGGCCAGGTGAGGCACAGGTCTGGCCACCATTTCTAGTGACACCTCCAGGTGGCAACCCCACATCCCTGCAGATGTTTATCCACTGACGGTGCACCTCTCTTTCCTCTGTAAGAACTGTGTTCAAATAAGACAGCACTCACAAAATGACCATCAGCTGAATCTAAAGCTGAATACGTTCATGGGCCTTTTCCTGATAGTAGTTATTTGGGTTATATTTCCATCTTTATTGGTGATGGTGTAGCTTGACGATTAAATCACATACAGGTGCTTGGGCACACTGCCACCTGCTAACCAGGGCAACTGAGGGTCAGGATCAGGGTTGGGGTTAGGGCAAGGGTCAGGGTCAGCGCTGTGAGAATGGGGAAGGATGGAGAGTGTGTCGGCCCCCGGATGGAAAAACACGGCCTCTGAAACCCGAGCTTGTGTTTCCGGCCTCTCTCCATTGGCTGTGTGACCCCTGCAAAGCCAACAGACTTCTGAAACTGCAGGCCTGTGGGAAACAAATGAACTATAAATAGTCTGCTATTCGTCAACACCTTCCTTGTGTCTATCTCTTAATCTCTCTCTTTGGTAGTCTCACTTCGTCTCCCTTCACCCCCTCCCCTCCAGCACCCCCCCCCCACCCCCACCCCCTCCCACACCTTCTCTTTCAGATCTCAGCCTGCATCCTCTTGTTGAAAGGACGTTTGATGCCTTCACCAGTCCACAAAACAGCTTCTTTTTTTGTGTGAGTGTGTGTTTGCATTTGAATAGAATCTAAAACTGTGTGCTTTACTCAGAATATCTCACTCTCTTCATCCCTCATGGCCAACAGTACTGGGGGTGAGTGGAGAGTCCTGGTTGGGGGGGGGCAGAAATGGAGCGATATCATATTTACTTGTTTCACAAAAGGCAGAACCAGAATGCTGCATCTGTAACTAATAGTGTCTGCAAAAAGGACACTCCTAGCCAAAACAATACTGTTTCTCACTTGTCTTTAAGGACACCTGATACCTCCCTCCTCAAGAGAGTCGGAACAACCTTTAAACACAAAACACTAGCGGGAGGTACAATAAGGAAGGGAGCCCTTTCTACTACTCCATAACAAAATATCCTAGGAAACAGCACGACTGAGCGAGTAACTTCAAACCCACACACACAATAACAGCATTCAACTCCAAATGGTCATTTATCGTGGTCACACAACACAGCAGTCAGCAAAAGGTGCGTTCAGCACCGTGTGTTTCTCCACTGTTAACCGACCGACCACACGGGCTGCTGAATGAGAGGGCTATTCTTCCCGCCGGTGCAGCGAGGGCAGGATAGAGAGCCTGTGTTATTCAGGGCCAATGGCTCAAACCACACATCCTCTGCGTGGTGCACCTTTCGAACTGAGACAGCATTGTGTCTGTGGTACACGTGCACACGCACACACGCACGCACACACACTGTGCCGAGTGCAGACAAAGACCAATAAAGGGCATGACTCAGGGGAGCCTCGGTCTGCCTATGTGTGTGAGTGTGTGAGTGTCTGGGTGTGTGAGTGTCTGGGTGTGTGTGTGTGCGTGTCCCAATGAGCTTGCACCATTTAAAGGGAAGTGTGTGAGGACTACAGTCAGAGGACCACCTACCATGGTCCCTTATTAAACACTTCATACTTTCCTCCACCTCTCCCTTCCTTCCCTGCCGTCCTCCCTGGCTCTCTCAGATGAATGAGTTTGTCTTCTCCCCTCCTTTCCTCTCTCCAATGTTCCTTTTGTCCTCTCTCCACTGGCCTTCGCCACTCCTTCTCCTACTTCTTTCAATCTGTCTGTCACTCTCTGACTCTCGACTCTCTGACTCTCTGACTCTGAACTCTCCCTCTCCCTCTCCCTCTACCCTCTCCCTCTCCCTCTCCCTCTCCCTCTCCCTCTACTACCCTCTCCCTCTCCCTCTCCCTCTCCCACCCTCTCCCTCTCCCTCTCCCTCATCCCTCTCCCTCTCCCTCTCCCTCTCCCTCTCCCTCTCCCTCTCCCTCTCCCTCTCCCTCTCCCTCTCCCTCTCTCTCTCTCTCTCCCTCTCTCTCTCTCTCTCTCTCTCTCTCTCTCTCTCTGTCAGCAGGCCATCACAGCATTACACTCACTCACATGAACTCTCTCTCTCCCCCTTTCTTTCTCTCTCTCCCAACTCACTTTGTCCCCATCCCTTATCCTTATCTTTTCTTCTTATCTTTTTTCATTATATTGGTTTGTCGTTTTTTTTACTCACCATGCAAAGCCTTGACCATTTATCTGTGTTTTTCTCAGCATTTTTTATCTCCCAACGTCAGTGAGTTTTCTCTCCCTATTTATTTAGTCTTTTCTACTTTTTGTTTGAGCACTCCACAAGTAGTAGGGCTTTACATGTTAGATATTATCATATGATTTCATAAACCCCAGGACACAATATATTATCTGCACTATTGCATCTTTATTAGGAATAGGAAATAATTACAATTTAAAGCAATTTTCCTCAGCAGTCATTGTGAAGATAGTCCCCACTCCCCCACCTACCCACAGATAAAACAGAACAGATAAGAATGTCTTTAGTCACAGAGGAGTCTCCATATTCACATCTTCTCACTAATCAAATTAAGAGTCTGTCTTTGGGGGTTGGTACTTCTACAATCCCTGAAGGCTTATGAACCCAAACGACTGCCATTCATGTAATTGATCTAATAACACTGTTCTGTGACATGTAAATACCATATCTCTGCCATATCGCAAGGAAATGAGCTTCAGTAGCATGGATGTTTCCGAGAAACAGAGTGGAGGTAGCATAGGGAAGTGTGTGGGGGGGTGAACTCTGTAACCCTGAGCAGACACGACTCGTTGATCCTATCACCCGTGTGAGACGATCCTCTCGAGTCACCTCGCATTCATACGCCTCAGTCCTCCGTCCTTGATCATGCAACGTATTGTGCCAACACTCCCTCTCTCTCTCTCTATTTATTTGCCTCTCTCTTTCCCTCTCTCTCTATTCCTATGGCTAACCTTCATCGGTCTCATTCCAATGCGAGCGAGCTTTACTCCAGTCTCCACACTCCAGCCTGCTCATCTTTATTTATTCTACACCCCCTGACGACGTACCAACGGAGGAAGCAGGCTTGAGGGATTTCTGAATGATGTTTCAGATTTACTCAGCATTCTGTTTGGGAGTCCTGGTTTGAAGATGGATTACTGGTGTGCTGTGTGTGTGTTTGTGTACGTGCGCGTGTGTATGTGTCTATGTGATTGGAGGTTTGGGTACGGGGAAGGAGGCGGGGAGGACAGCTAATGTGCCGTAGCCGTGCTGGTGACGGAACGCCGATTTGCCGGTTCTAATTCCGCTTGACGTGCAGGACATGGCACGGCACCCACGGGCTCTCTCCCTCTGAGAGGAGAACAGAGCAGAGAATGAGAAGAGATGCAGTAATAAGTCTGGGCTCCGCCTCTCTGGTGTGATTTCACATCACCTCACACGGCTCCCTCTACATCCCCCTGTGTGACGCTGCTGCTGTTTGGCATGCAGTGTGAAATGACAGTAATACAGCCTGCTGCTTCTTTAACAAGCATCTGTCTTGTGACAGTGTTTGTGTGTGTGTGTGTGTGTGTGTGTGTGTGTGTGTATCAGAGAAAGAGAGAGAGAGAGTGTGTGTGTGTGTTAGTATTCCTTGTTAGAGACAGTGGACTATATTATACTTAGCATAGAAAAAGGCCCCAGAGAATTTTTAATCAATGACCCTCTATCTGTAAGTACAGCTTGACAAGCTTGTCGTGTATCTCAAGTGACTCTCCAAACCTGGGACAAACAGAACCTGAGCCTGTAGGGGACATCAGACAACATTGCCTCCATTTGACAACAGCTGCGAAGCATAAAATGTAAACGCTGAACAAATGTTGATGTGTTTGCACAATATGTTACACCGCCAGGATTTCGACAATATAAACCTTTTCCAAGAAGACACAGCGTTCTGCATTGCTGCTCCGGTCACTATGGTAACCCGGCTGACAAGCCCCGGCCACTGACGAATGCCGGATGATAAAGTTTCATTTTGCCTTTGCGTCGTATCTGACCGACACTTCAGTGGGCTCTTGGCAATGCAGGAATCACTATGGCAACATCCCCATCTTGATAAATAACCCAGGCAAGGATGAAGTGAAGAGAAGGGAAGAAAAGGGAGGAAGAGAAAGAGAGACAGAGGGAACGTGAAAGGGAGAAGCGGCAGAGAAAGAGGGAAAATAACACCCACTTTCCAACGTCAGATAACTTTTCCATCAAACACAAACTGTAGGATTTCTATAAGAACGTAAAAAGGTTGCATGGACAATTTCACATCAACTGTTTAACTTCCTTACAAACGTCAGGTATTTAGGACCACCAGACCGTTAAGTTAGCTTTGATATTGTCTGCTTCTCCGGCTAGAACCTGCAGTGCTTCTCCTGGGAGAGGTGTCAACCCTCCAAAAGGAAGGAAAGAGAAAGAAAGAGGGTATAAATAGTAGAGCTGGACACCCTCTGAGAAAAACACTGACCCAGGAAGAGATGACCACTCAACTGTTTGGATCTGAATGTTTGTCTCTTGTATGCAGTAAATCAAACAGCTTAGACAATTTCCTTCAGACTTTCAAAACCGACTGGAAACCCATGAATATAAGAGCATGGATTGTCTTCTGAGAGCTTTACTATGTGAGGGTAAACATTCTCTAAGCCCGATCTGGCCCGTGTCAAATGAGTAACTAAAGGCTTTTTAAGAGTGCCGGGGGACAAGGGCTAATGGCTGTTTAGTTACACGCGCATGACAATAGCGGTTTCAGTCCCTACAGCATTCCACCCCACGGTCTCAAGCGGAGACGCAGAATCACAAAGCTGGTCGACAATGGGCTTGTCACTCAATCTGTCACCATGGTGACCATAGAGATCGCAGGGGCCATTAGGGTCACTTTCATTCCAGAATTCTCCAGGCTTGGACTAATTGCTGTGTTTGTGCTGGTGTTCCGTGTCACTGCACGGGCACATTCCCAACACAGCCCAAATATCAATCACACTAATTATACGCAGCTAGTCCCGGAATGTTGTAGCAGTCGGACAATGAGGGAATCTGCTTGGGCTATCCTATTCATTCATCAGTAAAGACTTCACGTTTGATTTGTCATCTCTGTCCTGATGTTTTTGAATGTAGAGGTCATTTTCAGTCTGCTGTTGTTGTTGTTTTTTCTCCATCGATGCAGTAAAATGCCTTTATTGAAGTTCAGCTGTAGCATTAATCAGTTTTTTTTTGCCGTAAGTCATCACGTCATGCCGTTTCTCAATTCAGCACTTTTTCCTCACACTCATCCCTCTCTGTTCTCTTCCCTTCCATCGCTCTCTTTCCTTCTTGTCCCTCAGGGATCGTCACGGACGGAGCTCTGGAGCAGGATGAACTCAGAGAACTGAGTCTGCTGGAAGCTCACAGTAATCTAACCATCTGGATGGGGTCACTTTCTTCCACAGGGGGACACGCAGTGTGGGGGGGGGGCGGCACATGCTGTGCATCCCGAGATGGCTAGAATGCACAGAGATTATGGAAGGACCAAGCAAAACACTCTAAATATATACGATATAGCAAAAATATATACGATTCCACCAACTCTGAATTACTCGTGAAACGAACAGATATAAGATCTGGTTAGTGATTTGCATGCATGGCTAAGTGGTTCTTTGAAAGGGCTTGTGATGTTCATCATCACAGGCATGTAAACACATTTAAGAATAAGTTAGCGAATGAGGCAGCATCTTGAAGGGGTAATCATTTCCCATTCAAGGTAGTGATAACTGGCATTTAGGACTCATCCGATCTCCAGTCAAGGATACCAAGGGTGCCAGGAGGATTGATAAACTGAGAAGGTTACATAAACTATCTGAGATAGGGCGCTGAAGACCTTTGAGGCAGATCAATTATTTAGCTTTTTGGTTATTAGTTATTTTTGTTAATTATATTACACAGCATGTAGAAATGCTCACAAGAAATAAAACCATAGCTTTTAAGAAGTTAAAATATACTTGTATCCCTCGAAAATGTCCCAGTGAAAATGGTTTTCATCCTTGGAATTGATGCTGATGTGTTGTTGAGATTAGTGGGTTCCAGGGAGGACAGTATTCCCCTGAGATTCACACAGCCAATAATACAAACTAACCCTCAAGCATGGCCGGTCACCAGCAGGGATGTACATGGAATTATGTAATATGTTCAAGTATTACTTGGTTTGGTAGATCCATCCAACCACAAGCATAATAGATAAAGGTATTCTATTGCAAATGAGTCAAAAGTTATTGTAGCATATTGCATGCATTTAAGCTTGTTGCACACATTGAGTTTCAATCAATTTGCAGCTTATTTAAGATTGCTGTTCCTTGAAGATCACACTGTTAATTACAAATGTGGTTCCTCATCTGGGTTCTGACAGATTTAATTAATGGGGATGGGGAAGGTGTGGAGAGCTCTGTATCGCATCTCTTTTTAGTGCGTAATTGCTTTCACGCACCTGCAAAGAGAAGTATATGCTTTGGGAATAATTAAAGACCAATAGGGGACGGACTGCTCGACATCGGAATAGGAAGTAATTTAAATGTATATGAATTAATAGAAAGCTGCATAATGATGTGTGGAAGAAACAGTGACACGTCTCTGTCTGTGTCAGCACCACCAAGTGGTATACGAATCCTAAATACCCCCCCAAACTTCGGAAGCATACGATTTTCCTTCACCGTGTAGCCTACATAACAAAATAACAGACAGAATAAACATAGTCTACCTCCTAAAATGTTCATGATAATTTCATGTGTTAAACAAAAATGTGTTGGCACAGCGGCACGCACCCAAAACAATCATATTGGTCATGTTAGCAACATAAATTAAATAGTTCTTCATAACATTCAGATTCAGACATTTTAGGTGTTAAAATGTGCTGCTTAGAAGAGAACTGACTGCTTAGGTGTTCAGTCAGGTATTGGAGGAAGAATGCACTTACTAAGTGAAATGTCCAACTCCCGTTCATCTAGCGGGAACGAAGCCTCAAGTCTTATCCAGTGAGAATGTTGCTCAAAACCAAACGCAAGACCAGGACAAATATATAAAGTATTTCCAGCTCATGTACCATCCACAACCAGTGAACTGTCAGTAAGTCCGTACAGCCTATATCTCGGAGCCGATTTCTCAGTTCTCCTCTTTACTCTCGCCGGGGTCCCTTCGGAGTTAAATATTTCTGTCCCTGTGCCTGTGAAGCGCACGGGCTGTAATAGGACACCTCACAGTCGCGCTGCACCGCAGACAATGGCTCCTGTCGCTCAGAGACGGACAAGTGTGCAAGGACAGCTTTAAAACTTTGCTATAACTGGTGAAATAACAATAAGATGAAGCCAGCGCCGAAGTTAAGATCACTGTGAATTGCAGCTTGCAAGCACCCGCTGATAGTGGTGTATTGGGTTAGCAGCAGTTTTTAAATCTGAAGTAGGAGGAGTGCGCCCCCACTTCACAGCGTCCTTTCACTTGTCCATGGCAGCAGCATCACCGATGTGCCGAACGTGGCAGCACAGCACATCTGTCCAGCTGGAAACCATACGGCACCTGAGTCCCCAGCATTTGAACTATTTCCACCATCTCAACATTTGTTTGGATGTTTATACATTTTTTCTTAACGTTTTGTGTGTGTGAGAGAGAGTTGGGGTCATAACAAATAAAGACCAGACTGATTACGGTCTTCATTCCCAAAAAGATTACACAACTAAAAAACATCATCCTGTAGCTGTCAAGTAAACTTTGTATTATGAACGTCACTTGTTTGTCCCTGACCAGTGGAACATACCTAGCTGTCAAATTCTAAACTCAAAACATTGCCTAAAGGCACTGTAACAGAGTGTAGGTGTCAAGACTTTGACAGATGCATTTAGTCAAGTCAACAAAAGACCGATAACGCGCCTCTGCATTTTCAGAAAGGTGGAAGGCTGACTGCAAAGATCCTCGCACCCACATCTACATACAAATCTGGTTCTTTTCGTGTAAAAACGCATTAAAAAACGCCCACAATGGACGAAAGCAAAGCTAAATTACAAAAGTTAAATTTAAACTCGGTCGGCATTGATCTGGGAAATGTGGCCTTTCCTGTTCCCAGGGGGAGGCGATAGTCCAACCGTGAAGTTGAGAAAAGAACGCAATGTGTCAGGCTGGTCGTAGACGGCTGGTCTGCACGGAGTTTGAGAATAAAAACATAGTGTACTGGATTATACGATCCTACTAAAAATGCAATTGGAAGTTCGTTGAAGTTTTGAACAAAGCAATTGCAACGAGACATAGGAGCCAATAGCCATATAGTTGAATCAACAGTTGAAGACCTCTATGGGACATGGTAGCCTACTGTATGATATCCAAATCCTATAAAGGATTATCCCTCCACTCCCCGTCAACGTGATCAGACATGCCATTGGATTGAGGCTGTCCTCCAACTACTGGACCACAACCAAACCACCAGACGGAGGGAGAAAGCTGTTTAAGCAGCTTCTGTGCTTGAAATCAGATTCATTAGAGGTTAAAATGAGTCATTAATGAAAAAAATCGTAATGATGATGGATGCTCATTAGTAAATAGGGCTTAGTTGGGCAGGGGGCAGTGTGTGTGTGAACCAGACCTGGTGACATTCCACTTCTAGATTGTGTGTCCCTGTGTGTTTGGTCCTTTGTGCCTGTGTGTGTGTGTGGTTGAGAGTGTGTGTGCATGTGTCCCCTCTGTTCCTCTCCTCGAGAGCAGAAGTCAGCCTAATAACCCCAAGTTGCCAAGCAACCAACATCAAAAAATTCAGTTGATGGGGTTTAGGGTCTCTTCACCAGACTCAACTTTGTTTATGGTGTAGGCGTGTGTGTGACAGGGAGGAGGGGTTGGAATTTATGTGTGTGTGTTTCCGTGCGTGCACGTGTGTTGGTTAGGGTTGGGGTGATGATGAATCACACCCAGTGTGTTACAGTAACAATCAACAGGAGAGTCACCACAAGCATAGCAGAGCACACAAATTTTGTTCAACAACTAATTCTTCATACTGTCAATTGTCATTGCCTGGGGTCAGCACAGGCCCAGACCAGCTAGCCACTGGGATGATCCTAAGTACACACACACACACACACACACAGATTTGACTCAGTCAACATCAGCAGACAGTGGTGAGCAGTTGTAGGTGTTTGTACATGTTTTATATTTATGCATGCATATAGTTTCAGCTGGAATAGATCAAAAGTGAGGAAGTGGGTGGTGAGGTGTGATGGGCCATTTCCCAAAGAGGAAGGAAGGTAAAGAGTGGAAGAGAAAACTGAGGGATGGAGGAGGGCAGAGTGAGAGATGAGAGATAAATAGAGAGAGAGACATCCCATACCCTGTGCATTGCACTGTACCTATAGGCGCATGAGGTATACCATGCAGCACTAGGGCCGGGTCATTCCTCACACTCACTCAGGCTTGGAGGGCCCCTGCTGGGAACGTGTGGTGGACCCTGTAGCTCTACATCACCAGTACGTCCACTGTAAATGACATGGTTGGCAGGAAGGAGGATTGATCATCTGTCACAATAATCCAGGAAGTATTTCTGCAGAGGAAAGCAAAGAGAGTGGAAGTCAGTGAGGCGAGTGGACCTTGTGAGTCCCTGATGGGCTACACACCTGAGGCATCTCTCTCTCTCTCTCTCTCTCTCATATAGAGAGAGAAAGAGAAAATTCTAACATTCCTAATTTGATTTATCTGAGCTATACAGAATGGGAAAATGTGTCCAAACCTTGGACTGGTACTGTATATATATATATACAGTAGAGCTCAGATAAATCAAATTAAGATTTTAGAATGATTTCCCTGCATAATGTCAACAGCAAAAGCACGTAATGGAGTTTGAAATAAGGTTTAGAGAAGACTACACAAACAACAACTTCCATGAACCATGGACATTTCCTAGTTCCACACATCTGACACCCATCTACCGGACAAATCACATTGTATCGTATACCTGAATCCCAATAACAACATACACCGTTATGAAATGGCCAAGGACCATGGTCCAGTGACCAGGGGCTACAAATCAGGGGTCCAGGAACCAGGGGCCAGCGTATCCAGAGATGGAGAGACTGCAGCCCCAGAGAGATTAGCAGACCGAGAATGAATGGACAGAAGGCGATAATGAAGTGCACTGTGAAGTCCATGGGGTCATCTCTCTCTCGCCTCGTCTCAGATAGCAGCTCACTGGATTTGTCACTGTCCTCCCCTGTATCTCACCTGATGGATGGCAATGAGAATAAAGCTTATATTCTGCCTTTTTGGAGTCCTTTTTCTTTTATTTTAGTCAGCGTTAGTGATGTGGAAAAGTTAAGAGCCATTGAGATGAACTTCATGAAATGTAATCATGAGAAATGAATCTTTGGAGGCGTGAGGTCTCAATGTGGAGTGCCTGGAAATGACTGCAAACTAATTAATGTCATAGCCAATGGTCAAAGCTATACGATTATCTATATGACTTTCCAGGGTGATGGAAGCTGTCCTCTAGTAATTTGCACCTGACTTGAATACATCCGTGAATGTACTGTGTAGCATTTCATTTTCATGTAGCAGTAATTTACAGTCCATCAAATCTCTTAAATCTATAAAATTCCTTATAGCATTCACATACAACTTAATGCATGCCTCAAATTATGCCAGAGCCAATAAGGTTTCAGTTTACCTGAGACAGACCACACAGAGTTAGTGTTTTCTTATTGTCACGTACTAAGGACAAAATGGATATCCTCCATTCATCCTTCCCCCCCAACTCAACACACCATCTAACACCATGGTGTTTCTCTCACAACACCATCTAACACCATGGTGTTTCTCTCAACATGATCTTATGTTTCAGGGAGTCGTCCCTGGCTTCTCTCTGCCCCGCACTCTTTGTTCTCACCAGGTCTTATTGTGGTCCCTCACACTCACAAGCCTGTGTCTTCTGTGTCTCTGAGGGGCGTGTAACACACATGCACGCACACACACGTGGACTTGCCTTTGTATGTAAATTCTGTATGTTTGTGTGTCTGTGTGTGATGGTGTGTCTGTGTGTGATGGTGTGTCTGTGTCTGAACCCTGATGTTCCTTGAGCAGTTGTTCAAAGCATATTCAAGACAGTGCCTTCCTATGCACTGAGTTTCTAGTTTAACAAACAGATTTATGGGGATTTGGGGAGTCTGGGGAGGCACACCAAAATGATGTTATGGGGGCATTAGCTGTCCTTCGAGATGGTGGAAAGGTTTTTCAAGCTGCAGTTATTTCACAATAAATATTATTTTCATCATAAATAACCATCATTATTTTCATGAAGTCATTTACTTTCCTAAAAACAATACTGTGACTTATCCTTAGAAGACCACAAATATTAAGCGGCAAATGCCAAAACAGCACAAACTGATAATAATCACCGTCATTATGAGGATATTATCATATCTTATCATCTCCAGTAATGTCCAGCAATATAGTGGAGGAACTCATTAAAAGTAAGGGTCTGTTGCAGAAGCAGACATCCATCATCTCTCTCCAGCAGGGGCCAAATGCACAGTGCTTTAACAAGCTGGCCATACCTCTCGCCAAGCAAAACACTTTGTTGACAAGCGAGCGAGGACTCGGATAATTGTTTTTTTCTTCTCCGCGGACAAGTTAATTAATTTTAATTAGTGGCGTCCCTTCGCTCAAGGTCACGGGGAGCGCCGGACCAGACGGAACTAGCAATGGATTAGCGTTTGTTGTCGCTTGTATCTGGCATTATCAACGAGAGTCTCTTATCGTTGTACTGTATCTAGGCTGAGGCTATAGGCTGCTATGTTTATCTTGGACAGACCCTTACATATCAATTGTGGCTGCAGGTCATAGGTAAAACAGGTCATAACCGCATATTCAACTGGTAACATGATGCACTTATGGCACTTGGCAGAAGACAGAACCATTACACGTTTCCTCATAATATATAATAATATAACTGTAACCTACACGATTGGCGGGCCACAAAGGCTGCCATTAAATCTTTTTAACAAGGACGGGAAGACTGTGAAAGAATGAGGTGCAAAAGTGTGAAATATGCTATTATAAAAAACAAATAGTTACCAGAGACAGACCATAGTAATTGGTTTTCAGCTCTGCTATAAAATTCTGTCTAAGAAGCTTTAGAAGATGAACTGAAACCCAAAGGGCTCACATAGCAGTAAAGTAGACATGGAATATGGTTAGAGTTAAGGGCATGTCAATTGGTTGTTGGTTAGATTCAGTATCCCAATATCAACCATTGGGGTTTATGGCTAATAATAAGGGCTAATTTGAGAAGTTGCCTTTAAATGGCAGTCAATTCTCTCATGTCCAGGGCTGTGTGAAACAGATCTGTAATGGTGTAAGCAGGGAGCAAGATGCAGATACAACAAAAAAATTGCCTCAGATTGGTAGTTCTCATTCTTGTCAACAATGACAGGTTGAACCAGTAAAGATTTATGAATTTAATTCACAGGTTTTTTATTTTAATTGGAACACATATATTAAATGTTCATTTTTTGTTAATTATTCATTCATGTATTCAACAGTTTTCCATGAGAGTCAACATCCTCGTTAGAGAAGAGTTAGCTTTGGGCTAAGTAGGCTGGAGATGGAAGTCGATCCCATAAGCCAACTGACAAAACTACATTTTTTCATGAAAACATTGTATCTCTGTCCCCGCTTGGCTTATGAAATAACCGAACAATATTCATGACTGGTTCCAGAATTATTTATTTATAGACAGTCCAAACACAGGACAGCTCACTACTAAAATATTTTATCTTTGCAGCGAATATTGTAGGTGGTCCTGTGTTCTGAGTTAGGGTTAGAGTTTGAGCGTTGCTTTCAGTTAAAGTAGGAATGTTCTTTTCAAGCTCTTTCTCATGAAAAAAAAACATGTCTGCACTGATTGGCCAGTAGGCTTGTTACATCAGTCCCAAAGCACATATTACCCTAATAGTTCTGCTTCCTATTAACTCCTTCATTGATTAGCTAATTGCTTGGAATCCCTGATCTGTGCCCCAGTGGCCTGTGGGTGCCACCCAAGGGATTGTGGGCTTTGCGTCAATATTCTCCCCATCTCCGCCTTCTCATTTGTTCCTCTCTCGAGGACTCTTCTACAGACCATGAAGCATGAGATTGGATTTACAGTGTCATGGAATGAAGCTCATTGTTTTTCGGTGTGTGAGAGGGGCAACAACACCGCTAAAACGCCTGCTTATCTGACTGGAAAGAGGATCAAAAGCATCACATACAGGATACACCAGATGCTTTTCTTCCACTCACAGACAAATTGTTTAACTGAAAATAGAACATGATTTCCTTTTTTCTGCTGCTTCGGTTCTGTGAAGTTCTAAGGTTGCCACTTTCAAGGGAGAACATGAGTGACTGAGGTCAGAGGATCAAGGAGCCAACATGAAGATATTTCCAAGAAATTGTTTGACTTCCATCAGGGTTGACACATTGAAATTCACATTGCGAGTTAGGCTCATTGTAGTGGGGGCAGCCATGCGGAATGTCCTCGTGCTCTTTGCATTCAGCCTCATACAATGTGAAACTCAATCAGGGGGTTTAATTGAATGGATGCTCTTTGAAATCCCAACTGTCCATTTTTCTCTTTCATTCTCGCTCTTTTGCTTGCATTCATTGCTTTTTATCTTGCAGAATGGAAGCACATTATCAGTTAATTAACTGCTATCTGCCACGATGCAACAATAATAACACCGTTAGAAGTGAAAATTAACCGTAATCTACTTCAGTTCATGTAACAGTGCTGCCATTAACAACCAAACATCCATCATTAGGTCCACATTGAGGACAGTGTAAAGGTTAGTTCCGGTTGAGGTCAAGGTCAGGGAGGATCTCCTTACTGAGAATCGTAATGACCATATTTGAAATACAGATGTCTGTGGCACGGGTGGCCTTCACTTTACTTCAATTCATGCTTTGACTTAACACACAAACACACACTCTCTCACACAAACACACACATACTCTCTCACACAAACACACACATACTCTCTCACACAAACACACACTCTCTCACACAAACACACACATTCTCTCTCACACAAACACACACATACTCTCTCACACAAACACACATACTCTCTCACACAAACACACACATTCTCTCTCACACAAACACACACATACTCTCTCACACAAACACACACATACTCTCTCACACAAAACTCTCCCTTTCTTTATTTCTGCCTGAGTAAGTTTCATCAACATCGCTCCCCCTTTTCTGAACCAGAGGGAATAACCCCCTTTTGCCATCCCTGGTCCTGCGGTGCCACAGTGCTTCTGTTCAAGGCTCACATTTTATTTACCTCATTCCAACAATTATCCATTCAGGTTCCAACAGCAGCTATCAGCATTCAGCCAATCCACAGCAGAGCAGAACTGAATCTGGCTCCATCTGTGGTCGTCAGGTGAGTCAGTGGAAACAGCTGGTTGCGGAGGTGGAGAAGCAGAATGGAGGCAGAGAGGCAACTAGGCTGGATGGAGGCAGATAGCCCGAGGCTGGAACCTTCAAAGACTAGACTCCCTTTAAAATAATTTGGATACATTCTCAAACTAAAGTTTCAAAGGGAATTTAAATCAATAGTCCAGACACATGATTAAAGATGTAACACAAATCAACTGTAGCACTAAAACTCTCCTTGCTGTGCATTCAAATCACATAGACATCTTCCACAACTCCCAAAATAAGTATAGTAGCAGCTAGAGAGTGCTGACTCACTAAATGGGATTTGGGAAGTCAACAGAGGGCCCTCCCTCAGTGTGTGTGTGTGTGTGTGGTGTGTATGTGTGTGTGTGTGTGTGTGTGTGTGTATGCGTGTTTAATTTCAGACAGGGCTGTCAACTCAATGCAAGCAGACATCGATGCTGACGAATCAGATCTTTTTATCTCATCTTGCATCTTATTACAGCAATCTTTCACATCAGCAGAACCTATTGAGATGGGTGATCAAAGACAGTAGGAGTGGATGCCTCTGCGTCAATCAAATGTCCGACAGCTGATGTATGAGAAGGAGTCTGAGGTGACCTCCCCCCACCCCCACACATAGTATACCAAGATGCTTATGCAAGAGTTCCCAAACAATCTGTACACACCACCACACATAAATACAGTGCAAGTGCATAACAAAACCACACCCATACCCACAGTATTCTGTGATGTTGTGCCCTTATCCTCACATTCCAGGGATGGCGTAAGTGATCCTGGCATGAGTGCTTTTGGCAAATGGGTTTTCTGCATGGTTAATGAGAGACTCCCTGCCCGTCAACCTCACTGCTCCACTGCTATGGGTCTCTAGAAGGTTCTCTCTGGAGCTCCTGGAGCTTACACACAACGTGTGGTTTGACGCCAACCATCATGGTTCAATTAAGATGGATATTCACATTCCGCCGATAACTGAAAACAACGGCTCTTCAGTTCGGCTCGAGGAGAGACGGACAGGGAGGTGTGTTTTACACAGACGCCATTCTGTAGCGGCGGAGCTGAACACTGAGGTCCCCTCAGCAAAGGTTAGATTTGCATAAGGTCAGGCATTGTTGGCATTCAGGAAGAGGGGGAGCCGGGGGGGGAGGAGGGGGATTGCAGAGCCCAGATATGAGTGTTCCCTGGAATTAGCAGGTGATCTTTGGCCTTGTGCTATTTTCCAGGTCGCTTCTCTCCCCGATCAGAAACTCTTATCGTCAGGCGCAGTACTGTGGCCACAGAGTTCTTTGTCTGACTGCGGGCAGCCCGGCGACAACACAAAACGGTTGAGCATGAATGTTGTTTGGATGTGGTCAGGAGAGAGCGGCGGCAGAGCAGGCGCCGTCTTCGACCTGACGCTGGGGTACCCGTGTGCACGGCCAGCACTCTGACATCCACCTCTCACACGTGGTCACTTTCATGCCTATCTGAGAGGAGATGTCCTTGGACCTTTCACAGTCAGTCTCTCGACCCCAGCCAGTATCCTACCCTATCCGGGGTGGCTGCAGTAGAGTAGAGACTCAGGAAGATTCTCAATTGAATCGGTTGGGATTCGTGTCAGACGTCAACATAATTCTCAAATCCCCTTTCTCTGCTGACAACTCCCCATTTTGGGGGATTTTCTCAAGGATTCATTCATAAGTAAATCACATCGACTACACTGACCAATACATTGCTTAAGGGTTAATGTAGCCTACAGCACGTCCTGTATGACACAACACATCGGCGTTCTTTACGAAGCCTTTCATCACACAGTGCTACCTGGGAGATCAGAGGACAGGGCTGATGAGAATAGATAGCATCTAATGATCAGATAAAAGGATCAATTAAGTGAACTCTGCCAAGTCCCTGGTCCCTATGTGCGTTCACAGAAGGAGGGTCTGTTCTCATCTCACTGATTAGCATCTGGTTCAGACAGCCCGTATTATTGTTGAAGAGCAGCCGGAATGCTCAACTAGCTTGGAGAGAAGACCGGCGAAAATCATTGATCCTTCTCAGAATAAACTGCTTCTTCTCGTGCAACACTTTGATGACGTATTTTCAAAGATGCTGCTTCAAAAGCTGAATTTCCATTTTTTATAGTCCCTCCTTTTGTCGCATTGAGCTCTGTCTACCTTTTCCGAAGCCCTTCCTTACGAGTCACTTCTGTTGCCACTCATAAGCCAATGGGACAGTCCTTATCCTGCTTCCCAGCTATTATCTACTCCGTCATTGGTTGAGATGAAACAGTGGACTGGTTATTAAGATCTATTAAGCTACTGTTCTCAAGTGGCACTCCCAAACCACTGGTGAGACTACAGGGTGTGTGAGAGTATATGTGTGCATGTGACATGTTCAGTGAATGGACAACAAAGGCTTTCCAAAATATACTGGAACTGAGTAACACATCAATCTCCACCTCAGCCTGTCTTTAACTTTTTCTTGCCACTTTTCATTTTCTTATTCTACCCAACCATGTCTCTAGCTCTCTCTTTCTGATATTTTCAGAACTTTTTTTACATTTATTTTGGGCCCATTAACACATACGCCCACAAGTAATTAAGATTGATTCCACAGACGGTGTTTCCTATCTCATCTGCACCCCCCAGTGACACACCCTCCATGGAGAAACTCTGACTTTCATGTTTAATCCGGTAGCGGCACCCCTAATGAACGCATGATAACAGTGACCAGATAAGTCTGCATGCAGACTCTGATAAGCTGCTGAAGCTGTTAAAACAACTCTACCAGATAAAAGGGACAGATGACAATCCATTTCAGCTCTAAGCAGAGTCAATGTGTGTGTGTATATTTGAAAAAGACCTACATACCGTAGTGCTGTACCTTACATCTGGTGAAGACAAGCCAGAAACCCAGTTGAACTGCCTGTTTGAACAGTAAGGTACTCATTTGGAAAGAAAGCAGTTACCTGATCTAAACACTAGTCATTAACTATAATTTCGGTTTGTTATGAGAGGTGAAATAGTATACTGTTATTACACAAGGACAACATTAATGTGAAGTACGATAAAGTCTTAAAACAATTAGAATAATGTCTTTAGTCATAGTTTAAAAGGGCGTCCCCAACTGAAATGAGTCTGGGGTGGGGAAAATAGCAGAAATATCAACACCTAATCCATCTTCACCCAACACTGGAATGTGCTTTTTTTGCTGAACTGAAAAACACAAGAAGTGATATTTTCCATGGACATCACATACCACTTCAAGGATACTTGACATTTTAGTTACTTACCTAAAGCTTGGCAGAACACCTGAGGCAAAAACAGTTCTACAATCTACATTTCAGTTCTCCTTGTTATGGGAAGTAAATGTAGCGTAAAGGTTGCAGAGAATTAGACAAAACCACATGCCCAGGAAATGGACCTCACTAGTGACACCTCAGTACTCCAAAACATGACGGCACATATTGATTTGGAGTGTTTACAGACCCAATTATGTTTACTCCTCAATAACAAAACCAAGCTGCAAGTTTGACTATAAAATCAATAGACTCCTGCTCAACACCACTTTAGGAACATGATGCTTGAAGAAAAACAGTGATAATGTAGGCCTGTGGTTGTATAAACACATCAAAAGTACATGATCAGCAACATGTGATGCCTGTACTTTAGAATGAGCAGTTACAAAACAGAGCAACACTTCCCCCAAGTGGCTGAGAGATACACTACAGGCTAACAATACAGGCTAACACTACAGGCTAATACTAATTGAAGGATACACCTGACCTCAGGTGGTCATTTCGATGTAATTACTGAACAAACTACTGAACAAAATAAAACAATGTAGATGGTGTTATAGCTTATAGAGAAGTAATCACTGGTTCTCTTTTTTATTTATATATTTTTTTTCAACAAACCTTTTCTGGAAGTTTAGCAGTTTCTTGTCAATATCTACAATAAGAGCAAAACATATTCGTGAAATTGGACGCATTATTGTATTTTTGTCAAGTCGCGTGGAAAACATATCAAACAAATAACTCAGACAAAATTATGAACATGTGTTTATTGAAGAAGTAACCCCAACTGCTAAAACATGAACGCAACAAAATAAACAATTCAATCCACAGAATGCATAAGGCCTTGATTTCAGTGGTTTGATGTGTCGAGCATTTATGACATGGGAATAAACATGGCCACATCAACAACCTGAAACATTTTGTTGTGATGCTCATCAGCTGGTTTACTTGGAGCAGGACAGTTGTGACTAAGCGAGGGCTCGTCAGTACACAGAGAAGACCTGGGATTTGTCATCACAAAATTAAGGACGCAATAGTAACATGATTCGCAGAAACCCCAGCCTATTTTCTACTTTAGAGGGTTTACGACTGAGTCCCTCTACAAACACACACTTTGACCCCATACTAATATACCCTTAGGGGACATCTCCACACAGAAACTCAACAAGTGTATCAGGTCATCCATACAGAGGGGACCAAACATTGGGATCCCTTCCCCTATATGTGAGGGGGGGGGGATTCTGAGAGACATTAACAATGGAACAACATCTATGCCAGTCTCCAATATGTAGAGATGACACAATACAACCAAACAATTAAAAATATAAGGTTATAAACAAAAATAGCTGACTTCCAATAGGCGCCTGAGACGAGTGAGAGAAGGGTGAGGTTTTGCATGGCACAGGCCAATGTTAAAAAAAACCTGTTATAGGTTGTACATGAATGTGTTATCAGCCTCTGGCTGTTTCAAGCTACATTTCATATGAAGGATTTTCTTTGAAATCACATCAGCGCTCCCCTTTCTGACCATGACTCCACCTCTGTCTAAAAAAGCCTTTCTGTTGGGCGTGGAAGAAAATGAACACCTTTAAATCAAGTGAATCATCTGTATTGTCTAAGTAAGTTGACTTAATAATAGTGGACTGGTCATAGCAGTAATAAAAAAGGCCATCGTTGGAGGGCTAGCTCCCGTCCGCTGGCCTACTGTATATGTGTGTGTGTGTGTGTGTGTGCGTGTAAATCACCCTCCCTCACGCTGTCTGATTGGTTTGGACGCTGCAGGTGTGGAAGGGTGATCCAGAGGCACACAGGCTCCATGCAATCATCTGTTATCATGACTCAACAGAAACCACTCCTCAGTAGAAAATAGAAAAAAAGTGTGGTTAGAAAACCAACAAACACACACACACACACACATATATATATATATATACCTCCTCCTCTCTCCGCTGAGATGAGAGAGAGATGTGATCGGCAGTGATCGCTGAGGTCAAGGGGAGGAAGGCAACATTTGAAAAGGCGTGTTGGCAAGTCGCTACTGTTCTACATGGATCTGCCCTCGGAGGGCTGTGATTGGTTGAGGCGGACGGTACCCTCTCGCTGGCTAGGCAGCGTGAGGGGGCTGGGCGTGTAGGGGGGCGGGGCTTCACTCATGCTGCCGGAGTCCTCTCCCTCATGGAGCGCCGGGGGGGCGTGGTGGGAAGAGTGGGGGGGCGTCGGTCTCATCGATCTGGGCACACTCGCTGTACGGAGGTGGCTTCAGGTCATCGGCTGGGGGGGGGAGGTCAGAGGTCAGAGGTCAATAAAGCAGTCCAAGGAAACGTCGGCCTCAGACACACCTACTTCAGATCATGCTCGCCACCACTGATCCTTTTTTATTGACGATGGCTGAAACATGGTCGTCATAATGAGTCCTTAACAATAATAGCTCTTGATTGAATAGAGAAATCTGTGTTTTTATGACAAAGTTGTCTGGAGGCCGGAAGAACCCAGTGGGAGGTTGTGACTCATGGTAGCTGCACCGTCCCCGACGACCACATCCTGTACACGTACAAGTTTCCACGATCACCTTGGAGCTCGCTCGCGCACACACACCACACGACAGATGCCGTCACTCCCGAGGTTTCCAAGGAAACTGGCGACAACCCTTTGATTCATATAACCTTTTGAGCAATTCTGTCGGAAATATGGTTGACACCGCGCCGATCAGATGTCAGGGGAGAAGTGCTGAACATTGTTTTGTTTCAGTACCTTGGCTGTGACATTCATTTTATGATCATTCCACTTTGGGGTATTAGGTTCATGCTGCAGTGTCTAAGCTAAGTCATCGAAGTTCATGATCTAGACAGAGTGACACGTCTGTAGGTCACATACACTGTTCTGCTGTCAGAACGAGCTGGGCTCACCACATCCTCCTCATGTCTATATAGAGACAATGGTGATGCATGTACATGTGTGAGATTAGTAAATGTGAGGGGGAGAGAGCATGTGTAAAAGGTGGTGTGTGAGAAAGTGTGTGTGTGAGAAAGTGTGTGTGTGAGGAAGTGTGTGTGAGGAAGTGTGTGTGTGAGGAAGTGTGTGTGTGAGGAAGTGTGTGTGAGAAAGTGTGTGTGAGGAAGTGTGTGGGAGGAGTGTCTTACCTCCAGAGACAGCCTCGTAGGGAGGGGGCATGTCCAGCTGTGAGAAGGAGGCGGCCGGGGGGAGGGAGGCGGAGGGCTCCCCAACAGAGCCCTCATCCTGGACGCCGTACCAACTGGGCCAGATGGAGGAGGACTGTGGAAGAGGAACACATGTGTCAGGAGGAACCTGAGGGAGGGGTGGGGTGGTGTTGGGAGCAGGAGAACAATTTAAAGAGGAACTGGATTGTGGACCATGACCTTACTACACCAACAGCAAGGCTGTAGCCTCACACACACACAACATAACGACTGGGAACATTGCTGTGAACAGGTGAGGGGGTTTAGTATGTGTCCGTGTGCACACACACACACACGCACACACACACAACGGTGAGCTGCGGGTTCAGACACAGTGAGTGTCATGGAAACAGGCCTGCTTCAGTGACTTCTGCTTGCCTCTACTTGCTCCTGTATTAACCAGCAGAAACCAGTCTGCACAGCATGTAGGATCTGCTTGGCCAATGGGACGGCCATAAGGGAACTAATAAAGTTGCGTCAAATGGGATCATTCTGTCAGTGTCTGCAGGTCTTTTATGACTGGGACTAAAAACGTAACACCAACTAAAATGTCTGAGAGCCATGACTACGTTACCCATAATCCTACAGTGCAAATAGAGACCAACGCACTCTCTCAAGAGTAACAACGGAAGCAAACAGAATCTTTGCCTTTGGGTTATGGATGGCTCGGGGGTCTCGTTGAAGCACATTCCACTCACATTTATACAGGAATCATCATGGACCACAGGGTGGGAGAGAGGACAGGAACCGTCAGAGAGAGATGTTCAGTATAGATAAGGAGACAGAGAGAAGGGAGGTGGAGGAGATCCAGGCGAGCAGCTGGATGGCGGAGCAGAAGGGGCTGGTGGGTTCGGGGTGTTGTAGGTCATTAGGCCTCTCAGAGGTCAGGGTGTGGCTGAGACAGACCAGTTGGGGAGAGGAGGTCTTTGTGTGAACTGGTCTTTAACTACACTCAGCACTCAGTTTCCAAAAAGCTTGTTTTAAAGCTTCTTATCTATGCATATCAAAATTAAATGCTTGTTTTGATCAAAAACAAAAGCTAACCGACAATTGCAGTTTGATGCAGAGCACTTCACTGTTGAGAGCACAGAATGGGAATCTCACTCGGCTGGAATCTCCAGGGGACGCCTGCCAAAACTGGCAGCCTTTCCTGTTGAGCAACAGTCCCCTCACAAGAGTTAAATATAAACCTTTTTTCTCAGGACTGCACATCTGGAAAACAAGGGAGACTCATAGTACTTGGAAGTGGGAGGAGGGGGGTTGTGGGAAGGGAATGTAAAGTGTATTCATTAGGGTGGTGGAGTTGCCATGGCCAGCTCGTTAGCGGAGCGCTCTGGGAGTTGGGTCTATGTGGCAGTAAAAAAATCAAAATAAAAGGAGAAAAAGAGAGATGCTCATCTGGGCGTGCGAGCACATTCAGTCATGCAGTATCCCATGCAAAGAGCAGACTGTTCATTTTAGGGTAAGCTACTGGACAAGAGAGTATTTATAGAATTCAAAGAAAAAAGTATTAGACAGATATTAAAGTATATAGAAGAGTGAAGTTGGGTGGAAAGAAGGAGGACATAATACTTTAAGAATCTTAATAACTGAATGATTTCTGAAGAGCTTGACGTTTTGATATGGGGGAGATTGATTCCAGGTGTTGTAGGAGTGGCTATGGAACTCAGAGGAGGCAGACATTGGAGGGGTGACTCAAGACTTGAAGGCTACAGGAACAGCAGCCCAGGGGAAGCATAAAGAGAGAAAAAAACCACCTCTCCTTGTCAATGGAAACATTGGCAAGTCACTGATCAAAGCTGTGGAGCAGACCGTCTTAAACACGAGCTCACTGGGCCTGCCAGCGCACAAACACCCTGCGGAAGAAGGATGAGCCGATGAAATCTACTGTATAGATGTCATTTTTACACTCTCCAAAAGAAGGGTGAGGGCGGTAGTCTCTCAAGAGAGTTATTCATGCTCTGTTTGGGTTCTTCCTTTGGGCTCCGAGGCTTTCACAAGCATGGGTTAGATTTGACAAGCAGGGGTTACTCCCAGTAAGGCCCGACGCTGGGTCGCTCACACATGACTCTTCTATTTAGTGGGAGTCTCCGGCAGCACTGATGCCATGAAGGTCACACACACGTGTGTAAACGAAACATGCACACTAGGTATCGCGGTTGACGTACACAAACACACAGACAGGTCCCCTAACTACCCCACACAAGCAAAGAATAGGACAAATTATCCCAAAACATGAGAACTGATTTCTAGTGTTGAGGCACAACATTGAATAACCCAACGTGATTGGATAATTCCTTTCAAACTGACTTGACAACTGCAGAATCTCTCCCTCAGGGAGAGAAATCACCTCCACGGACCTCTGAAAGGCCACTGTTTACCGACACTCTCCTGGGTCTTCTGCCAAAAGGAGTATTTCCGTGCTTCTCTTTAATGCATGACTAGGAACAAAGCCAGGGTGACTAGGTTCTTGTTGTGTGGCGCTCTGTTGAAACTGTGAGTCAGTGGCTTTCCTACATCCTTCCTTTTTCACAACGAAAAAGAATAGCTTGTCTCTTGCAATTAAGTAGGCCTCATTTTGTGGTCCAAAACAACAAAAGAGTGTGGATAGACGGGAGGCATGCATGTCCTTACATTTTGTCGCTCACACATCTGATGGAGGTAGGCCCTTCCTCCAACGATGACTATCTGTGCGTTGCGAGGGTTACTGAGGTAGGCAGCCAGCTGTCTCTGGCGTGACCGGTACCAGCACACATAGAAGAAGATCTTGATAATAATGAAGATGATGACAACTCTACAACACCAAAGAGAACAGAGACAATTAGGTCATGCTCAGAGAGGGTGGGGGATTCCAACAAATGGGTTAAGTGACATTCAGACTCAATTACATAACATTTCCAAGGGTAGACTGTAACTTACATGTACCAGTATAATTCCATTGTGAGATACTACTTGATGAAATATCTCATAGTATGGCAAATCGTCCCTGTAACACAATAGGACAGATCCATTGCATTGGCAGACTGGCCTAAGGTAAAATCCCTCTGCTAGCGCTGGCTACCTTGTTGTAACTCGTTATATTGACTGAACTGCACCTGTCTGGAATGCATTCAGACATGGGTGTCGGGCTACCTCGTATCTGGCTACTACAATCAATACTTAAAAATCTACTGTATGTCAGGTTGTTGGTAGTATAGCCACCTAACGTTAGGTGATCTGTTTTGCATGTAAACATAACAAAAAAGTTTTCACACTTGAGTTTAGACAAGCAACTATAGCAACTAGCATGAGTTAGTTACTGGTAAACTAGACTACACAAGTTAGTAAGAGACGCTAGCTATACATATAGTAAGTTAGGTAACAAAGACAACATGGTAGCTAACTTACCGTGTCAACGAGGAATGTCATATGGAACCGTCTGCCAAACCTGTCATTATATTTACTCTTCCAGGTTATATGTTCGCTAGGCTACTTGTATTACTAGCGAGCTAAAATGTTGCTAGCAGGCAAGCAGGCTGTTGAGAGATATCACGTTAGCTAGATAGCAACTTATACAAGCAATGCTAGCTAAACTGTAAACAAAATACGCGTAGGGTCAGACTCACTCAACGTACAAATTGCTTTGAAATAATTCGATACTATCTCCGTTTAATTATTTCGATTTACTGTATTGAAACAGAGCATTTACGCTTGCTCACGCTACCAAATCCTCGAGACGGACTGGCTTTTGTTTCAGTCTGGTCAAGGAGCTCAAAACCTCGAGTCTGGGAGCAGCAGTGTTTGACTTCCGTAGCTAAATGTTCACATTGATGTCTGCAGCACAATCTCACTGCGGCGCGCTCAGGGAACCCACCAGTGGTAGCCTACGTGCTGAGAACATCTTCGAATCCTATAAATTGCAAAGCATGCACCTCTGGTATGAACACATGCTCCACATTGATTTGTATCCGTTCTTTATAAAGTGTGGGGTTTCGGTTTTCCACAAATATACCAAATTGTATACAAACTGTATTTACGACACGCGTTTGTCTCCATCTAGCGACAATCATAATTTTTGCATCAACCAAGGATTACACAGGTCTTGAGATTCCATAGACATTGTTGCCCGTTTTCTCGTTTCCTCTTAGTTATTTGACTATCTAGAATGTAATACTGCAACATCTTCACTCATGTTAAAATATGCAGATACTGTACATATCCAATCTCGCAGGAGCCTCTGAATAGAGATAAGTTTAGCATAACACAATATTTCTGATCTTGTGAAATTTATTAGAAAAAAACTTTGACCAACATTGTTCTTAGGGAAATTGCAACAATTGCAGAGAAATAGCAGAATTTACAGAATTTGTTAAGTAAACATTATTGAAACACTGCAGTAGCTTCTTCACTATATACAGTAACATTCCATAATTGTTTAAAATGTTAAACTGCAATAGACATTGGACCATCTCATGTTCAAGTCAGACATCCCCAAAAAGTATGTTTTACCGTAATGTTTACTGTTACAACACTGTTCAACTTTGCTGCTTTTACTATATCATACAATCACCGTCCACCAGTAGTAAGTGCTTATTGGCCTCTTCCAATAAACGGCCAACACATACATCTCATCACAGCAACCATGCATTTGTTGTACTGATCTATGGAGCATAGACTGCTGCTTGCTTTCAATTATCTGTTGTATTACTTACTAAAATATTGCACGTTTTGTCAAAATGCTGCCATTTCTCCTAGGAATAGGTAACCTCATTCAACCTTTAATCAGTCTAAGGACATGGCAAAAACCATTCACACTCCCTGAAAACATCATTAGTGACCACGGAACAACGACCACACTTATTTGACCATTGTCTGTGAAGTTCCACTTCTTCAGACGGAGATACACCATATTATCTGTTATCTTCTACGACGATGGTTCTCCTTGGGTAGGTGTCGACCTCCACAAATATGTAACGGAATTCATACTTCCCAGTTTCAGGGTTCTGTCAAAAGAACAACACACATATAATATGTATACACACTTAAGTGTTAAACCCTCCACTTAGACATCAATTACTTCTGCCAAAAACGAGTTCGTACATTTGAGTACATCACATGTGGTTTTGCCCTCAGTCTCCAAAACCAGTTCCCAGTGGAAATCCTGTTTGAGTAAACACTATGACATCAACAAGATCATTAGGGAAAGTGAAGTTAAAAGAATGACCTCTTTTGATTCTGAATGAACAGTCCCTTTCCGTCCAGGCTCGTCCCCCTCAATGTAAAACTTCAGTCTCATATGTTTCAGTCCATCCTTCATAAACTC
Source organism: Mallotus villosus (assembly GCA_903064625.1). Taxonomy (NCBI): domain Eukaryota; kingdom Metazoa; phylum Chordata; class Actinopteri; order Osmeriformes; family Salangidae; genus Mallotus; species Mallotus villosus. The sequence continues at coordinate 95,700 of CAEFZP010001908.1, read as the reverse complement.
AGCATGGCTGATGAATGAAAACATAGTGACACATACGTTACTATATTACCCTTTCAGTTTACAGATGGTCATTAGATAGAAGTTATTCCTGTAGAAAGAACATTAATTTGGAAGCTGACCTGACTTGCTGTCTCCTGCCTCTACGAGTTGTCTCACCATAGCATTTGATTGGCTCCCCAAATGCCCCTATCACCTGTGATTTAAATAAAGAGGGGGACATTAATATCCAAAGACTAGAACCACATGTTGTCCAGTGATTTGAAATAAGTCAATTGATCTATACGTTTACAGAAAGAGCAAAATGACTGATACTTTTTCTCATTGCACAAATATCACCACAGTTACAGTACATCTTTCCAGCTTACCTCTGGGTTCAACTTGGTTTTGTCAAAAGCTTTCCCATATATTTTGCTTGGACTTGAGGTGGAGAACAGCTCTTGGAACACCACATATAACAACCCCCCTGATAATAATAAAACATGTATGTTAATAGTGTGATCTTATTAGGCATGATAGATTGATTTGAGACAATTGTGTCATGTTACCTGTCACCCCAAGTCCAATGAGCACAACGATCAAGTAGGTGAAGTCTTTGCCTGCCTCCTTCACTGTTGAGGAACAGAACAACAACATAACACTTTAAATTACCGTCACCATTTTCAGAGTTGTGAATTATGAATCGTATTACCAGTCCGTTATGGTGCTGATGGATATGCCTCGCTAACTCAAGCTGGGTAAAACAGAAACTGGCCAGCATTTACCTTTTTGAGCTGCCGAGAGATTCGGCGCTGTTCCTAGCCTCGAGGTTGACAGCTGTCCACTCTCCGTTTCTTCAGGTTTGATTTTTTGATTTCTTTGGCTTGTGTGTAAATAAATGTTTCGTTTTTGTGTACACAAGACACTCCCTAGAATCGAAGGGTGACCCTCAACACCGTGGAAAAAAGGTGTGGATGTCGACACAAAGTTGCCCCGACTCTGCAAAATCAAGTTGCTCTGTGTGCGTTTGCAGATTTGCAGAGGGCTATAAATCCATACTGCCTGTTGCAAATTGCGATGCATACTTTTTAGTACGAACGAATACATCATGATGTCCTCTAATAAAGCTGGTTAATCAATGGTTGCTAGCTAGATACCTGACGAGTCTCCAGTCTCGTTTACCTATTGCAGCTAACGTATGCTGCTGATATTTTGTAATAACTTTAATGCAGTTATGGTACAACCTTCCGCGTTATGAAGAACCTTGAATATGATACAACATTAATGTGTCACTTAAGTTAAACATTTAGCTATCTGCAACAACACACGCGCATGGATAGCTTGCAATGTTTGCATGCTACTTGTGTGCCTGTCTGAGCCAAGTGGCGCACGCCATGTTCGTCATTGCGTACAGTGGGAAGTACGGTGGCCCTGAAGTCCAAAACACCAAGCGCAGCCCTATGGAATCTATGGGTACACTCGTGTACTTTCGAGGTTCACGTTGTTTACATTGTAACTTGTTTAACTACATGCTCTGATGGTTCTTCCCTTTGGCAATTTGGTTTTACAAATAGGCTACAGATGTTCAGTGCTTCTTGGTGGGCAGATGAAGGAGCGTCTTGTAGCTGTCGGATAATTCCGTGTTTGTGAAAACTTACATGGCGATAAAAACCTATTCTGATTCAGAATCTTAATTTCAGTTAATATAATAAAATCACCGAATGAGCAAAAAAAGATGAAAAAAAAATCATTCCATAGGGTTGCGCTTTACCATCGCCATATGGTTGTTTAGTGTATGAACTGCACCTGTAATGGCTGGTTGTAAAAACGAAACGAAAACGAAAAACCACGGAAAATGGGTGGTCTTTCTGTTTTTGGAAAAAACGAAACGAAAACGAAAAACCACGGAAAATTGGGTGGTTTTCCGTTTTTGGAAAAAACGAAAAATGGGTGGTTTTCCGTGTTTTGAAAAAACGGGAAATGGGTGGTTTTCCGTGGGTTTCGCTATGTTAAACACTATGCTAAAATCGTTCAACCTGTTATTCATAGCCTATATAATAACCATTGACCATTGTCATTGGCCATATATTGACCATTGTCAATATATATATATATATATTGAAGCTTGCTTTTATACAGGTAAGCTACTCTTGCACTTTTGAGGTTCTCGTTGTTTAAATTGTAACTTGTTTAACTACATGCTCTGATGGTTCTTCCCTTTTGCAATTTGGGTTTTAATAATAATAATCTTATTGTTGATTGTGTGAACTAGCTGGGTTTGCCGTTGGGTTAACACAGGAGCGAAACGATTACATCTGTTTTCCGGTTCGTTTCCTGGGCGTTCCCCATAACCCCTATTCCGTCATCTAGTGGTTTAAAGTGTGAATTACAGGTGCAGTTTTCACAGTAAACCACTAGATGGCGATGGTAAAGCGCAGCCCTATGGAACGGGTTTTAGGGGCACTGTTTCGACAGCGCCATTGGGCTGTGCTTCAATACCGTCATCTAGTGGTTTAAAGTGTGAATTACAAGTACAGTTCTCACAGTAAACCACCAGATGGCGATGGTAAAGCATAGCCCCATGGAACAGGTTTTTAAACGTTGAGTTACTGTAATGTAATGTTGTTTTCCATTTGGGTGTGTCCTGTATGGGGGGTGTGTCCTTGTATTGGGGGGAGGTGAGAAAGTGACTCGTATTTGGGGGGAGTTTTTTCATTTGAGGGATGCACTCATATTAGGGGGTGTGTTTTGCACTTCAGGGCCACCGTAGGGAAGGGCCTAAACGTGATTGGTGGACTTGCGCGTTTAACTTTTTATCCTCGCGGTTAAAACGTAAGAACAGAGAATAAACAGGCTCTGGTAAGAATATGTTTTGAATATGTTGGCGAGAACAACTACAGCAGCAACCTTACTTAACCTTACTTAGTATGCTTTGAAGTCATTACATTTTATACATATGCATAGAGCACCTTCAGCACAAAAATGAGCAAGACACAGAATCAGTAGTTTATAGTTTATTGAAAACATACAGTATTTTTTTTTACAGTATTTTCTTAATTTGTTGTTACCAAAGAAAATATATTTCAACAAACAGGGCTGTCAGACATACACATTGAGTTTTGACAGACAAATAAAAATACAAGAGTTAATGTGGAACTCAATGTATGTTGACTATGATATGCCAAATATCAAATATAATAAACGACAGCTCTGTCTTTCTTTCAATTGCAGACAGAATTATTTCCAATATATGGTTCTTTTTAATCTTTGGGGTATTTTTCAACTTGTTTGATCTAATGTATAATATTGATGTGAACAACCAACTTCATGGTTAAAGGGATAGCAGCTGCTCCTGGGAAAACATTGAACTGGCCTGGCTTTGAGACTAATAATGCTTTTATTTCCTTGGTGCGTGCACTACCTTGCACCCTCAAATGCGTTTGTGATATTCAGGACTTTGTAACATTCCATAGAGGATGGGATGCTTATTAACGAGCATCTAGGCCTAAAGATGATCCTAGCAAACAAATTGAATCCTCACGTATCATGTAAATTAAAGGGTTTAAACGACAAATGTTTTTTTTCATTCTACAAACAAATGTACATTAAAGGTATTTCCTTTGATCTTTTTTCTTTTTCAAAAAGTGTCTCAGTCCAGTATCTGAGATAAGTCAGTCCAGTATCTGAGATAAGTCTATCTGTTCCATGGCTTCACAATCCAAGTATCTGAGGAACAGCAGTAGAGGGCACCTTAGTAATCCACAGCAAAAAAATAAAATAAAAAATGCGTGCACAGGAAAAAAACTCATCACACCACTCTATGTTGATCATGTTTCTCAGTGCAAGAGTTCTCTCTGGATGTATGAGGGAGACAAATGCTAAGTTCCCAATCTTGTCAGACCTGGCAAAATGTAGAGGAGGGATGCTTCTGTCTGGTGTATCTGTAGAGAGATGAAAACACCATTACTTCAGGTTGGGAGACCCAGACATTCTTCTGCAGCATGATGAAACTAGGATGTGCACTGTGCTTTTTATAAATGTATGTTGTGTGTGGGTATGTGTGTGTGTGTGTTAAACATGAAGGTGACTAGGTGGGCATACTGCAGCATCAATATCATTTTAATAATATGTACAATATGGAATATGACTGGACACACACTGGCATATTGTAAATAAAAAGACAAACAAATGAACAGAAACTAAAACGAAGCAGAAGAAGCTGAATATAAGATATGATCAGAAATATCCTTTAAATACAATACATTTTACATGAATGATTGTGGTTGTAGTGGATGATATAACTCGGTGTGTATGTGTGTAGACAATAACTCAGTCCTTTTTACCCAGTGCTAGTGTATTTACATCTTCATAAGATTTGTATAATATATAATAATATATCAATACAAAATATACAGTAGATTTACTGTTTATACAGTATATGTAAAATAATTGTTTTATACTGTTGCAATACTGTCTGATTTAAACAGACAGTGGTCTTCCAAACTGTGCTTTCAAGGTGTGTACCCACGGCCATGTGTTTACCTTTGTGTGCAGGACTTACATTGTTCTCCTCACTGGTATCATTAATCATTTGATTGAGCATAGATGAAGAGAGAGGGAACATTGAGGTAAAACTTTCAAAGGAAAAAAAGGTTTTGCTTTATTGTTACTTTTCTCTTACAAAGCTTTAATAAAATCTGCCTTGAAAGATATTCCACAATGTCTTTAAAAATGCCCTTCCTCTCAACATTATGGTTAGAAAATCAGTTTTGTACAAAGTTTTTAGGCTACTATAAGAGAGGTTGTGACAAACAAAAAAGTAATTAATTAACTTTGTGAAAGGGAACAATGTTGAAAATGTAAATGCCAAAATGTAGCATAGAATCTGCCTTTTAATTTAGTCAAGCTAACATGCATTTAACAAATTAATCAATTAATACTAAATATTAAATAAAAAAAGGACAATATTATGGGATTTCTTTGTATCAATTCAAGGGAATATAATTAATGCATTAGTGGATAATTAATATTCAATTCAGATGTTAGTTACTGTAATGTTTCAGTGGCTATTGAAAAGCATGCACAAGTCATACCATAGTATCATCAATTGTCATAGAAAATAATCTGCTTTGGTTTATTCGAAAAAATATATTTTTAGCCGGTGTTAGTAACTAAAGATTAAGCTAATTGTTATTGATCTACTATCACATAATGCAAGCACCAACAGCATGCTGGGATAATGTAACTTAAGACATTTGATCAATTTAATCCTTGGTGAAGGCTGATGTATCTAAGTAGTAAAGGTGCTTTGTGACAAAATTTAAATTCCAATGATAATGTTCACTCTAAATGTCCTTCTTGACAACATCTGTGGAAAGTATGCAACTAGAATTCAAGGTTGAATACTTCTGAATCATCATAGACAGTCATTAATCAAAGACAGTCAATGTGTTGCAATGCTGCTATAGTGTATCCATGTACACATTGTTCTTTGTGTGTGAAAACATTATCCGTTATCCTTTTGTCACATTGTCCGTTCACCCCCCTCAGCATCATGCTGGTGTCAATTTCAGCTCCGTATTTTCATATTTCATTGAAGCCCGTTCGTACTGATCCAGGATTGCACTATTCTCAAGAAGTCTACATGATGGAAACAATGCAACATAACGCAGAACATAAGCAAACACACAAACGAACAACAGGGCACCATATTTCTCGAAAGCATTTGCAGCTCTAGCATTTGAATGCTCTCTCATAATACCTCTTTACGATTGCCATAATGGTCCGTAACTTTAAACCTTAAACTGTGTCAGAAATGTACGTGTCATTGTACTATGGCAGACTTTGCGTTGGCATGATGGTCGAACATTCAAATAAAGTGCTACACAACAGAGACAAGAAATAATATGCTTTACATTTAACACAACATAAAACAAATGACTACAATTGAAAATCCTGGGTCAGTTAGATTCAGACTAGATCAGTTAAAGTTGAGTACAATCCCCAAAATGCCTATGCCAATAATATTACAAGTATCTTACTCCAGGAATGACCGTAACTCTTGATATTTATGTGTAATTTATACTACAGTATCTCCATAATATATGTGCTTTGAACAAAACCTATCAGTGTGTTTTCATGATGAAGTTAATACTGTAAACATGAGGTACATGTTTGTGCTCTGAGGCTAGAAGAGATAAAAGGTCAAAGGGTTAGACACATTCTTATTCATCACAGTTTCAACAAAATATGATTGAAGTCCATGCTTTCATGAATACTAGTGAATCTCATTATGTTCTCAGGAATAAGAGGACATAACTTGTGTCAAAAAATCACAGACACACTTCACAGAAATCCACCACAAGGGCAAGATGGACGCAAGCAAGGGCTACCATCTTGATGAATATGACCAAAGTAAAAAGTCAAAACAAACAGAAAACCAAGAGCAAAATTCACGAGAAAGTAATTCACAATAAATTGTTCATGGCTGATACACTGACTTACATGGGCAAACGATAACTACACAAAAACATGGAAACATGTTTATTGTCGGATAAGGGTGCTTACCTTGAGATTGCCTTTTAGACCCTAGTTGTGTTGTACTCTGATTCATGTTTGCTCAATGAGCCAATGAGGCAGAACCTGCAATGTCATCGCTCTTTCGTTTAATATCAAACTTTTGCATAGAGACGTCATATAATGCATATTTGTATTGTAGTTTATAATGCATATTTGTATTGTAGTATGTGCTACATCAAACCACTTCATTTTCATGTAAACAGAGCAAATTGTTGCTCTGGGAGTCTTGCATGCAGACTTAAAAATTGCTGATGTTGGTATTAATAGTCAAAACTGGTATACAGTACATTCTGAATGAAGCACATAGTGCATGCACATAAAGGACGTATATAATGGAGGTATATTTCCAAGAAATGTATATTTTAATACCTCACGTGTTCCGTGTAAACATGTAATTCAAGCAGTCAAGGTGCAGGTACATAATAAAATAGTATTTTTTTGTTCTTGTTCATGCCAAAACATTGAACATTATCAAATGTCCCAGTCAATGTTGATTGCTATAATTTAAAACTAGCATTTTGAGTTGGTAAAATTACTTAGAATTACTGCATTTGCATTCATATTGATGAAATATTTTCTCTTCATCAGTGGCAGGCACCAAGTTCAGCCCTTTTTAAAGTCCTTAAATAGACTAATAGGAAACATAGAAACCTCTAGAAAAAAGAGGTCTGTCTTTGAACCTGTCTGAAGGCCTCAAGTACAACAAACTTCAAGCAATGCATAGTTCTATATGTGGTAGCAGACCATCAACCAGTAGGGGTTTTAGATGACCTAGCCGGACATCTAACTGGATATTTTCATGGGGGGTTCATGGAGACTATGCATGCATGGGTGGGTGGAGGTAGAGGCTGGGGGGATCATGGTTAGGCCTCACTATCATAGCCCTTGCAGAACAATCACAGAGATTTTCAGTGATAGGAGGAGGAAAAATATCAAAGCAAAGAAGAAGAGGAAGCTAAGGATAACAAATCATCAGACGAATGACATAGCAAAACAAAGAATTGGGGTAAAAAAAAGACTAAAAAAAAAGAATTCATGTTTTGGTGACAAAAGAACTCCCCGGAACCTTCCCCAAAAACCTAAGGTTGTCTTCCCTCAGAAATCTATGGATACTGACCGCTGTACTGCCTTCTCGTGGCGCGCTAGTCGGTGGCTGGTGGTTGGAACTTCATCCAGGTCATCGTCCAGGTCACAGCCGTTGTCCGCCGCCTCCTGCGAGTAGCTGTGCTTCATCACTAGGATACTGCGACGGTTGCCACTTGCCGGTAGCAGCGGCCGCACCGCCATTGGCTGCTGTGGGGGGAGGTCCGTGAGGAGGGCGGCGGCCTCGCGCGCGCTGAGGTTGCCCCGGCTGCCCCGCCCGCTCAGCGACAGCTGGGACAGGTGGGCCGAGCCCGGGTTGGAGGCTGAGCCGCAGTGGTGGTCGTGCACGCAGCGGGATGAGGAACGCCGCAGGGCGTGGTAGTTCTCAAAGTCCTCCGCCAGGTCGACGAGGTCGGCCGAGGCCGCGGCGGCCGTGGCGCTCCGTAAGGTGCACAGCTCGTAGTGGGGGGGCTCGAAGACCTCCTGGAACATGGTGGGGTCGAAGTCCTCGCGGCGCAGGATGTACTTCTTCCTGGGCTGTTTGATCTGGACGATGACGGAGACGATGAGGAGGAGGAGGACGATGCAGCACGTGACGCCGATGATGGTGCCGTTGGTGTTGTTCAGGTTGTCCAGTATGTTGGCTTTCCTCTTCTCTGCTCAGAGAAAAGAACAAGGGAGAGGGAGCCAGAGAAAGAGAGACAGGTGGTGAGAGAGAAAAACAGTAAGTGCTGCGGAGAAACTTAATTTGGTAAATATCATCATGCAGTTCTAAAGTTCCCCCACTGCGTGGTGCTGTCTTCCAAAGAACACATACACAGGAAACAGATGCACAGATTCGACCTAAGCTCCTAGCGTATTGCTACAGTGACACTTGTGTACCTCAAACAGATGGGCCAAATACAGTTTGTGTGTAAAGATGATTCCTAACGTAAAAAACTGTCATGAGCGGGATGTTGTTCCATTAGTCCAGGGATATACAGCATCTGGTCTCAAAAGGTCACCGTGAGTTACAGCTCTTTCACTGGGGAAGTCACAAAGAGCAGAGAGAACCAGCAGTGTGTACAGGACCTGCCTACGGGGAGATATCTGGCATTTAAACACCGGGTGTGGATGTAGCCGGAGCTCTGGTGCTCCATTGCTGTCTCCTCCCTCCAGCAGCTAGCGCTAACGCTCAGAGAGATGAGAACGGAAGAGAAGTGTGTGGAGTGAAAAAAAGGAAAAAAAAGACATTTCCACCACTAATGAGGACAGATGTAGCCACTGCGGAATCTCCATGCATTGCCAGACTGGAAGAAGACGCTGCAAACAAGCTGAGCAGCAACAGTACATGAATTCAGCTTGTTTTCAATCATGGGGAGTCTTCAAAAGAAAGGCTAGTGTTTGAGCAGAAGCCAGTGGAAGCCAATATTTGAGTAGAGGCCAGTAGAGCCCAGAGTTTAACCGGAGAAACAGATATACAAGGACACTTGGAGAGTGACCAGAGAGGGCCCAGTCTTTATTCCTCCAGCTTGTCTATCTATTGCATCGGTGATCTGGTCTAGAAACCACAATTACACACACTCCTTGTCGTCGTCAGTGGAAACACAGGCTTTATTGATTGACCCTGGAGCTGAGAAGAGTCTTGAATGAGCATCACAATAAGGGTCTGTTTAGCCGGTGATGGTTGAACACAGGATGAAAATCACGTGACAGGATAATAGGACAGGGATTTACAGATATAAACACAGGACTCCGAAAGAGGGATTTAAGAAAACCGACCAGGTTAGGAAAGGTGATCTGGTGAACAAGATGATCTGGTTTGATGATATGGACTATATACATGTTGAGTATGACTTAGATTAAGAAGATGAATCCAGCTAAGGATGGGGCATGTCTGAGCTGGGATTTGACCTCTCACCTTTGCAGTGGTTCTCATCCCAGGGATAGACACAGTTCTGCATCCCGTTACACACCAGCGTGTTGTTGATGCACATGTTGCTGTGGCAGAAAAACGTGTCCGCTTCGCACGGAGCTGAAACAGACAGAAAGTTCAATAAACACAAAACCCAACAAAAGGTAATACATCAAACATGAAATGGGATTATTTCCTGTTAAGTGTTGAACCGACAAGCTGACCGGCCAGGCCATGTGTGTTCCTGTGGTCGGCAATCCGAAGCACCAGGCGAACATCAAAATATGAGGCGACATGACCCAATGTTTGAGACAAATCTGAAGAGCTGTTGTGCTGCTACAGATTTGAATTTGGAAGAGCATTACTCAAATCAGACTTCTGGCCTGCCCCCATCTGCTCATGAATTTTCATCCTCCTCTTCAAACATTTGCCTAGACTGCAGGGCCTTGTGAGGGAATGGTTAGGAGAGCACTTCTCCTCTGCCTAAACCACATCCGGGCGCGGGGAGACCAGAACATTGATGTTATTTACACAACCATATAACCCAGTCAATATTGTAAGCCACACAAGTCCATTTGTTTACCAGAACAAAAGGTCTCGTTCCAACCCAAGAAAGGCCTTGAACAAGCCAGATCTCCGGAAGCCAATTGGAGATTCACGTGACCAATCGTAAGCTTAAAGGAATGACGATAGTGACAGAGATCATAAAAGTGACAGATGTTGGAACAGGGTGGTATAGTAGGAAGTTATCCAATTAAAAACCCGGTGGTAATGTATGTAGCCCAGCCATCAGAGAACTCATTAAAAGCCAAGGTGACTTCCACAGAAACAGGCTCATCTCCTCTGTAGCCAATCAGACTAATGCACTTAACTGGCCTACTGACCAACTACAGCTCAGCTATCAATGACCAATCAAATTTGAGTAAATGAGCAACCATCCACATAGACAAGACAAGCTTGAGTGACATTTCATTTGATTTAATAATAAATTATGAATTTTAAGGACATGATACATTATGGAATGTACAGTAGAAATGTTACATTTTGAAATGAAGACTAGTACACAATTCAATTTCCAAACGTTATAATTATGCCGTTTGACGTGGGAACATAATGGATGACAGTATTTAAGGACTGGTGGTTAGTCAATAATGATAATAATGGTCATTTACAGTCGTTGTTAAGGAAATGTTCCCTGCTCACACAACCACACACACACACACCCGCACACACACACACACACCCCCACACACAGGTTTCACATTCCCTGGTTTACAGAGCCAGCTGCCAGGGAGAGCCCAGTGCCCAGGCTTGGGCAGCATTACCTCGATGATGTATGGCTGTTTTCATCTCTGCACTCATCCCAGGTGAATAATAAAAGCCTGAATTAGAATGACTTATCTCTCTCCGTCTCTCTCTCTCCCACTCTCCATCTATCTACACCCCCTCTTACTCTCCTTTTCCTTCTCTCCTTCTGGATCAATTTCTCTTTCCTCACTCTCCCTCCCTACTTCCTACCTCATCCCCCCACCACTTCCCCACTTCCCTCTCTTCCCTATCACTCTACTCCCCCTGCCCCCTCTCTCTTCTCCTCTGCTCATCTCACCTTTCTTGTCCTCTGTCTTTGGACGCTGTTCCGGTATTCGCCACCGGAGGGGGCTCTTGTTCCTCCTCGTCAGGCTGAGAGGGAAAGCAGTCTCTAGTCTCCAGTCAGAACACCAGAGCGTCACAGACTTTATTAAGAGCTAGATCCGCATAAATCTCCAGCTAAATTAATTTTGGGACATTTTGTAATAAAGTGCCCTTTTGCCCACCCACAGACCTGTACACAGACAGACACTCTCTTCCTCTCTCCCTCTGATTAGACTGGCTTAGATTCTCTGGATTTCAAACAGACACTGATGACTTCTCTGTGAAGTCTACTGCGGCGAAACTGCATTAAATCAGGCTAAAGCTCATGTCCATACAGTACGTGCACAATTTCCCCCTCGTAAAAAAATGCTAATATACAGTATTGACTTGAGCACAAATGAGAACCAACACATCTAAACCCACCAGCATACCTAACGAGCTACACACAGCTGCTAGCGCACACGCATAATCCACCGGGCGAAAATGCAACTAGAGAATTTATACGCCTTGCATATTAAAGCCGATAGCCCACAGATAACCTCAGATACCCAGGCACAACCACAATCCATATGGCCCACGTAGCTAACAAGACGGTTAACAAGACAGGGTGGATCCATACAGGAAATCTCTGTATGGATTGCGTGAAGTAGAGTCATGGACGACTTCAATCTCCGACCCGGGGGAACAGGGCTATTGACGAGGTGCGGCGACTTCCTGGCAGCAGAGGTGTCACTCAAGCACTCGGGCCGTAATTGCATTCTGGGTTATGATAGAGCTTTGTCTGTCGTCACTCACGATGCTGCTCGGGTCTGTTCTGTTCACCTGCGTTTAAGGTTGCGTGCGTGTGTGAAAATGAGCGTGCGTGCACATACAGTATGTGTGTGTGTGTTCCTTTGACTGGCTTAGACTCTTTCTCAAGAGTTTAGATCATGTTCGGATCTCTATGCTCAATTCAAATATACCCCCAGTCCAAACAGTGACCCAGTAACACAGTGCTAGTCGCTCTGTGGCGCTTGTTGTAGATGTTCGGGGTGGATGTGCATGTTTGTGGCTGTGTTGAGAGGGATGCTGCAGTGTGATGATGGCGGTTGTAAGCGCAGCTCAAAAGGCGTCGGGTCTAGCTGGTTATCGCCTTAGTGACTTAGGCGAGAGTGTTGCCCGGGCAACAGCACATCCAGGCTTCATTCACTGGATAGGCCTCACAAAGACGACACTGACTTCAACACAAACAACTGCTGTCTATTCAAGAGAGAGCGTGCACACAGACCCTCCTACAGTACTCTCTCCTTCGCATGCAAGTGCACGCACGCTCACATATACACGCACAATCACACACTCAAGAAAGTAGCAGGGAAGCATTCGCACATTCCAGCACAAACAGACATGTACACGCTCATACGTACGCTTACTTTTGAGTTATACACACCTCCCCTTATACTCCTATTGACTGGTTGGTGGCTAACAGTGTGTGTGTGTGTGTGTGTGTGTGTGTAGCTTTGACAGGAGATTAATATTGAATGTGTTTCATTCACCCTGAGCTACTGAGTATCCTCTCCCCAGACTCTCTCTCTCTGATCCTCTGCAGACTCGCCCTCCTCGCTGTGTGCAAACCTCCCATCTCTGTCAGCGCCCGACCACTCCGTCAGCGGGAGCATGTGCGATTATGCATCTATACTATCTCGCCCTCCTTCTTTCTCTTTCTGCCAGTCCGTCACTCGCTTTCTCCTTCTTCTCTGTTTCTTTCCCCCTTTTTCCTTTCCTCTCTCTCTCCCCTCACTCTTTCACCCTTTCTCTCTCTCCCCTCACTCTTTCACACCCTTTCTCTCTCTCTGCTTCTCCCTTTCTTTCCTTCTCTGGTGTGACAATCCTCAAGGGAATTGGAGTGCGTGAACACATTCGTCTCTAGGGAAACAAGTATATCTTAAAATGGTCTTGATTTTCTATTCTTGTACTACAGCAGTCTAGTGCTGGTGGATTGGTGTTGGGAACTGTTCCTTTTGTCATAAATTGTTGCTTCTGAAGTCAAAAAAGTGATTTAATAGCCATTGTACTGTAGCACGATGGAGACAGGTTTGTAGAGCTACATGACTAACCTAGTAAGTATGCACTGTTGGGGGGTGCACTCTCCTCTAATGGAAACCTTGTTTCCTGTCACCAGTAATCATTTAAATGGCCGTAAAATTCGATGTGATCCCGAGGCCGCCCCCTCGCCACCCTGGCGCCGGCACACTCGCTGCGTCTCCGAGCCGTAAACTTGCACCGATGAACCGCCGGGGCCCGCCCCAGGTTTCTTTAATGGCCGCCGCTAAAGAGAACCTTCCGGCTGGGTTGTTTTTATTTTCCCTTTAAGGCTGGGTGGTCATGTTAGGCATGGGCAGGACGGGGGAGGGGGGAGAGGAGGTGTTAATGTACCCCTTCTGTACCCCTCACTACACAGGTCATGTTCCAATGAATGTGTTTACGGCCGGGCTCTCGACTAGGTTGCGTATCCAGTGTGGCGGGTGCCTGAAGACGCTCAATAAAATATCTACGTTTATACCTGGTTGGTGGTATGCATGTGTGTACATCATATCTGTGGGTATGTGTGAGTACATGTACGCGTACGGCAATTCCACATTGTTGGTTGTGTGTGTGTGCGAGTGTGTGCGAGTGTGTGTGTGTGTGTGTTTTGTGTGTCAGTGTGCGTGCGTGTGAATGAACTGGCAGCGGCCCCTCACGTTCTTGGTAGGTGGTGAAGAGGATGCGGAAGCGACTCCTGCGGCTGCCCTCGTCGGCCCACATCCGGATCACGCCCAGCGTGGACACCAGCATCACGTCGTTGGCCACCGTGGAGCAGAACTTGTTCTTCAGGTCCTCCACGGAGCTGCTGCCGTCGTACACCGCCACAAAGTTCCGTTTGCACTCGTTGGAGTTGGCCATCTCGTAGTCCAGGAAACGCAGGTAGATCTGCGGGGTGAGGTTGTACGAGAGGAGGCGATGATAGAGGAGTTCAAGAGAGGGAGAGGAGGGATACGAGGGTGAAGGAGAGCGGGGGAAAAGGCAAGATGGCGGAAGGAAAAACAGGGAGGAATAGGGAGTCAGGAAGGGTAAGGAGGGAAACAGACGGAAATGTGATCGATGGGAAACGAAGGAGTGAGGATGGCAGCAGGGAAAGGATTGAATGAAGAAAAGAGGGAGAGCAGCTTTTTTAGTCATTCATCATGACTGTGTGGATATCTCTGTCATCTCCTCAGCCTCTGATTCACCAATAAGGAACAGCAGTGCTATGCTGGCGACAACATGTGTACAAAGCCATTATAGGAAACGTATGAAAAGATGACTCACTGGAACAGAAGGGGAAAGGAGAGAGAGAGAGAGGCTGCTGAGTTTGCTCACTGATCATTCCCTGCTGCTGTTGTCTGGGAGATGAAACGCTTATCTACATGTACTATCAAAACATACAGGGTCTGAGCAAACTGCTTTCACTAAAGGCTGAGGGGGTTTGGCATGGCACATAAGGAGGTATGTTAACCAGAGTGCTTTTTAGACCAGACCTTTTGTACATGTACATTTTAAAACAGCTTAACCACATGTAACATCTTAAACATTCTTCTTCGTCATTTAACTCGACCTTTAAAAAATCGAGGCACGTTTTCACTCTCTCTCCCAGCAGGCTCTTCCAGTGAAACGGACACTCGCTTCAAACATCGGGGCTTGTCATTCGCACATCAAGCTTGGCCCATTCATGTTCCGATCTCCATGCTGACACGTGCCCTCCTCACTGCTAACGAGCTGGCCTGCTCAGCTCCGTGACGTGGGGACAGTGACACCTAAACTGCAGAACACCCATGCAGCAGAGAGTGCCTAATGGACCTTGCAGTGTCAGCACGGCCCCCGACAGGAAGACAAGCGGATGATGCCAAACCAGGAAGCAAACTCCTCCGTCATTGTCCCACAGCACTTCCTGTTATACCCTCATTATGCTTTTTTCAGGAATCGGTTCAATCGCCTGGTGTCTAGGAACATCCCCGGGTGTGAAGGTTCATTTAATGCTGAAGCTGCGCAGTGTGTCTATTGTGGATTTTCTGTCTATCTGCATGTCTGTCTGTCTGTCTTTCTGCATGTCTGTCTGTCTGTCTGTCTGTCTGCATGTCTGTCTGTCTGTCTGTCTGTCTGTCTGTCTGTCTGTTTGTCTGTCTGTCTGTCTGTCTGTCTGTCTGTCTGTTTGTCTGTCTGTCTGTCTGCCAGCCTGTGTGAAAGTTCTGTGGATAAGCATTTCTTACATGCACACACACACACACACACACACACACACACACACACACACACACAATAACAATAGCAGACATCTCACTAAACAGCCAATGGGGAAGAGGTATGAGTCAATGGGCCGCATTGTGAAACCAAGCGGGAGACGTGGATCAGGCTGATACAATCAGGGAGTGCTCCCGTGGCGGAAAAATGGAACCTCATCGATTCTGCAGCACCTGTTAAAGACACTGCATCCATCACTGGGTTACTCTGCCGGAGGGAAGGGGCGGAGCATCAGAACCCCACAGTCACAGCACTCCCTGCCTCTATACCTCCAGACATTTCATTTGTTAGAACGTGAATTCATGTTTATAGTTCTGCCATTTTGGCCATGGAAGGAGGCATTGTGTTATGCCCAGACAAAACACATGTTCCACACAACACACGTGTTCCAGACAACACACATGTTCCAGACAACACACATGTTCCAGACAACACACGTGTTCCAGACAACACATATGTTCCAGACAACACACATGTTCCAGACATGTCCAGCACATGGGCAAGAGAGAGTCTGACCATGAGTGAAGCAGGACCAGAACAGGCTAGAGGAGCCAGAGACCCACACTGAATATGCTATTAGTGAGAAGGCCAAAGCAATCAAGTAGGAGATTTATATGTGTGGTTCCACTAAGGTTTTATTAGACTATTAAAATACTGCACCAGGTGCTAACTCTATAGAATAGTATCTATAGAGTTTCAGGTCTTTCCGTTACTCTCACACTACCACACACACAAACACACAAACACACACACATGCTACCCATCCCAGTACAACCTCGCCGCTTTCCCCTTGTCTCTCTGTGTGTGTTCAAGTGTGTGCATGTGTGTAGGGTGTGTGTGTTAGCATGCTACAGTATAGAGAGAAACAGGGAGACAGAGAGAAAGAACAAGAGAGTGTGTTTGTGTGGAAGGGTTGGGTTGGGTGTTGATGTGTGTGTGTGAGGGGAGAGGAAAGCTGGAGAGTTTATGAGAGTGACTAAGTATGAAATATAAGTGGGTGTATTTGTGTGGGAGGTCGACAGATTTGTGCAATAGCTGATCTAACTGGTGGCCTGTCTGTCAATGTCAACAGTTGTCAGCCTATGACCTGCCTTGTAAGACAGTCCCGCAGAGAGAAATATGACATGAGACTATAGAAGCAAGCAAGATACATCTCTCTCCCTCGCCCTCTATTCCTCTCAATCCCCTTGACACACATATCCATGCACAGACACACACACACACACACAGGCAAACACGCATGTGCCCAAACACAAACACACGATAGCGTGAAAGCACACGGCGTCCTGCTCTCACGGTGACTCGGACCTCTCCTCTCCTCGGAGGCACTGCGGCTCTCGCAGGCACTGTTCCACTCACAGAGGAGGGAGGAAATCAATGAAGCCGCGTTGAACGGAGCAAAACGCATTTAAAAGAGGGCACGTTTGTCCACCACACCTCCTATATGGTTACACAGGACGCGGTGGATAAGAGGTCCGGTACGCCTCTCACTGAACTGGATCTCCGGATGAGGCAGCCGGTGCAGTTATGACCTGGTGGTTTAATGTGTGAGTCCCAAAAAGGGCGTTTGACGGCAGACAAGGACATACGCTTCTGATTTGCGAGTCTTGGAGGACATCAGATAACACCCAAATCAATTGCCGTGGCGATGAATCACGTTTAGCACACGTATCACCGGCCAGCCATGCCATAATCACACCGCTCCAGAACGAAAGCCGTGCCAAGCATTCATTACCCACGCATGGGGAGTGAGTTTGCATGCATGCGAGCGTGTGTGTGTGTGTGTACATTGTGTAAGACCCCGGCCTAGCCCAAGCCAGGCTGTGTGAAAAGACCGTTAACAGCTCTTTCTAGGCAGAACAGATAGGATCGTAAGTACTGCCAACCAACCAGCGCTTTTCATCAGTGATGGCACTCGGTTGAATGGTCTCCTAACCCAGAAACCTGTCCAGTGGCCACATGGTCTGCAGTAGGACAGTCCTCTCCAGTGGAGAGTGACGCTAAGGGGAGCTCATTTAGAGAGGCAAATGGTGCCGTCGTTAGTACTGCGTCACGTCGTCTGTCTCTGAGGAACACGGACGACTGCAGAATAGCACAAGTGTTCTGGTCTTGTTATGGGCTGGACATGCAGGCTTAACCGCCAAATAGAACCAGAAGTTTCTCGGGCATGTTTATGGGGCTGACGTACTGTGCGCTGTACCAAATGCATGTATGCATGTGTGCCTTTCTGAGTTTGTGTACGTGGTGTGATGTGTGCCTGTGTGTGTGTACCTGTGTGTGTGTATGTGTGTGTGTATGTGTGTGCGAGTGTTGCAGGGCTGTGTAGAGAACACTGGCAAAGAAAACAAATGCTGGCTGTTGCAGGCCTCAGGGTCAAACTACACAGCAGCACTATTTCATCAGCACTAAAGCTTTCAGTGTATCCCTCCCTCCCTCCTCCCCTCTCTCTCTCTTACTTTCTCTCTCTCTACCTCTGCCCCCCTCCTTTCCTTATCTCCCTTGGCAACAACTCGCTGATTAAAAAATGGGCTTGACCCCAAATAAACCCTACTGCTCTCTGTCTGACCTTTGCCAGGACCCTACTCTCTCTCTCTCTGTCTCTCTCTGATTACTCTCTCTATCTCCCCCCCCTCTCTATGATTCCTCTTCCCCCCCTCTGATTCCTCTCTCTCTCTACTTCCCCATTACCAGAGCACACATCTGTCTACAACCTGAGGTGGCGGTGTGTGTGTCCTGCAGCCATCTTTGTTTAGGTGTGGTGAGAGGATGTAATGCAGGGTTCCAGATAGGAACCACAGAACTGCTGTGGGCCTGAGGAGAAGTCATAACTCTACCACACTGACAACA
This sequence comes from Mallotus villosus, assembly GCA_903064625.1. Classification (NCBI taxonomy): domain Eukaryota; kingdom Metazoa; phylum Chordata; class Actinopteri; order Osmeriformes; family Salangidae; genus Mallotus; species Mallotus villosus. The sequence goes on along the minus strand of CAEFZP010001908.1, from coordinate 77,396 downwards.
ACAATAACAAGGCAATTCAGAAACACACACACACATACATACATACACACACACACATACATACACACTGAGCAAGGGGTCTCGAATCAGTGTACGGGTGCTGCAGTCTATAGCAAAACAGGGTGAGAGGATCATTTGTATTAAAGGGTTGGAGTGTGCTACCGTGCAACAGGAATAGGTCTGATCATTACACACTGAGGATTATGAGTGGTGTTTGTGTATTGTTTATTGGCTGGTGTTAGTAAGGTGGAGTGTGTGTGTGCGTTTTAATATTGGTGTATGCTTTTTTATAATGATGTGTGTATGTGCATAGTAAAGTGTGATCAAGGATGTTGGTGTGTGCGTGTGTGATTGACACTAACCTTGGAGCGCGGCGGAGCGCGGATGTACCATTTGCAGTCCACGGCTTCCGAAGCCAGGGCTTTGCCGTCCCTCACGATCTGGTGAGACTCCACGATGCCCTCCGGTCCGCCCATGTTGAACTCGCAGACTGGAGCGACCACACGCACGTTAGCAGCGTCAAACACACGTGTACATTTGGGAGACGGGCGCACAACACACAGCAGACATAACGCAGCACAATACAAGAAAAGGATTGAACGAGGGATGGGGAGAGATAGGAGGGAGACAGGACAAGATAGAGAGAAGAGTGAGGGGGGAGAGAGTAAGAGAGGGAGAGAGGTGGGGGGAGAGGAGAGAGTAAGAGAGGGAGAGAGGAGAGAGTAAGAGAGGGAGAGAGGTGGGGGAGAGGAGAGAGTAAGAGAGGGAGAGAGGAGAGAGTAAGAGAGGGAGAGAGGTGGGGGAGTGAGAAGGAAAGAATAAAAGGAAAAAAATGTGGAGAGAAAAAGCGAGAAGAGATCCAGAAGGGAAAGAAAAGTAGGGGTAAAGAGAAAGTGAGGGGGAAGAGGAGGAGAGAGGGAGGGAGAGAGGGAGTATACCTACAGGGTAGAGGTGCAGGTACTCCCAGGTCTGCAAAGTCCGGATCTGGGAAGAGAAAGACAACAGAGCGGGCCTTATTTATTTTTCATACGGAACTAAACAACATGTCTTCACAGCTAAATCAAAAAAACGTCCAATACATTCCATCTCTTCCTCAAGCTAAAGTGAAATCCTCAGAGAGAGAGAGAGAGATAGAGAGAGATAGAGAGAACCAGAGAAAGGGAGGGAGAGAGATGCAAACACTTGGAATCAGTCATTTAAATGGGGATCATTGTGGGTGTGGGTGTGTGGATGGTTGTAGGTGGAGCTGGAGTCTTGGTTTGCTGTGTGTGTGGGGCTGGTGTCACACTGTGCTGAGTCCCAGACTGCACACCGTTACTGACTCAATCACACTCCTCAGTTAACTCCACAGGCCACTGAAATGGATTCCTGAAACAATACCACTCAATCACTTTTTTTTGCAGTTGCTCTGTGTGTGTGTGGGCGCACGTGTGTATGTGTGAATTGTTACGCACGTCTGCGAGAGATAAAGAGAGGGAGACTTATTTATTGATGTCATTCGTTGTTTTTTTCTAGTACAAAATGTTTGTTTGTACAAATGTACTCCTTCAGATCTTGGTCTGCTGCCAACTAACTTTACAACTAACTGAGTTTCGGTTTGATAGTGCAAAAGAAGAAAACAACATATGTTGCTTTGCCCCACAGTGCCTCACTCCAGTTCATCCTTTTAGAACTGAAATGAACACACGCAAATATGATAGCAAAGATCAAAAACAAGATGTTACAAACCGCACTGATAATCCAATCAATGATAAAGTATATATTGATGTGACATTTCCTTCGGAGAGCACTTTGGAATACAAATCATTTCGGCCGAGTCACCATGCCAAGGCTAGGTAAGGACAGGGACATCAGAGTCATCCAGCATGGCTTCCGGCTATCCGTGTTCTTTGCCCCCATGGACTTTCAAGAGGAAGTGTTACAAGTTATCTTTAGTCAAACTCAAAATGTGACCTAATCACCATGGTGTTGGTTATTACTGTGACGTTATAATTTCTTTAAAGAACAAGTGCTAGCTACACGAGAAACACAACCTTTTTTTCCCGTCCTGTTTTGGCTGATGACACAGTGTTTCTCTTCTCAAGGATGTGCCGAAAGCCCGCTTGCAGCGAGGACATGGTCCTGATTGGCCAGTACTACAGCCAGCCAACCAGACACTGGCTGCTAGGTCTGCTGAAAACGGGATTGATTGCACAGCGTGAGCATCTGACCTTGGCAACATTTTTCTCTGTCTTTTTTACAGCATTTCGTCATTTTCATAGAAACCAGGATGTATCAGAAAGAGGAATGGAGGGAGGGAGAGAGAGAGAGAGAGAGAGAGAGAGAGAGAGAGAGAGAGGGAGGCAGGAAGACAGACTAACAGACTCACTACATCCCTTTATTCACCCCCCGGCCTGTGATGATGTGCGATCACAGTCCCCAGCCCTGTGGCTACCTCTGCTTATACTGACATTTACCAACTCTGACCCAAGTTGAACACTGGATTGTGGTGTTTCAAAACCCATTGACACTTCCCTGCTGTATGATTATGTTTAGCCTGTGTTCTGCTCCTCTCTTTCACCAACCGTCTCTGGAGGAGGGGATCCCTCACTGAATTGCTCCTCCCAAGGTTTCTTCCATTTTTTAACCTCTAAGTTTCAAAAGAAGATTCAAATACTAGTCAGGAGATTGAGCCAAATGAGCCAGTGCTCTTTCAAATCATAGCCTGGGCCAGGAACAGATCATCTCCACTGTTCGGAGAACAGGGCTGGTTCAGGAGTCCAGAAGCTGACCTAGAATCAGCTGTGATGCTTGAATGAGTCTACAGAGACCTGGTACTGATACTGGGTACTGATTCGACTCTGAGAGGGGGCTTGACCGAGGACCCAGATGTCCGTGTTATCAGGGTCACGCACCCTCCTCTCACATCCCAGATTGCATCAGAGGTCTGGGGTGTGAACATCTCTCCGCTCACAAAGAAAAAAAAGACTTTGAGTCTAGTACAGCCTTTATCAGATCTATTGGTGTGTGTGTGTGTGTGTATGTGTCTGACACTGGGCAGTCCTTTGAGAGAGCAGGGAGGGTTGTTTTTTTTACTGCCTTGACCAGACTTTGATTGAGGAGTAGCTTCTTCCCTCTTAAGGGTCTAAAGGGATTGCGCAAATAGGCCATCTTGATTTCACCCATCCCAACATTGTCATATCCTAGCCGACGGAGCGAAGGTGACGAGGGGGAAGAGGAGGAGGCTCAGATGAAGGTCACATGCGGGAGAAAAACCCCCACTCAGCGTTGAATGATAAAACAAGTGCAGTGACAGCTGTGATGAAGATGTCCAATACGTCAATGGGAAAATTTAATCAGGGAAGGAATCGATAAGAGTGGATGTATTCACCGTGTGTGTGTGTGTCTGTGCGTGTGTGCTTCCTTGTTGAACCATTCTGACATGTGTGCTGAGACCATTCTGACATGTGTGCTGTACCTTGGGTAACAGGGAAACAGTGGAATCAAAGTGTCAAGACAGTTAATGAAAGAGCAACCTTCGGGTCAGAGTCAGCTGGTTACAGCTGAGATTTATTCTTGGGCTTTGGCATCAATTAACCTAACATCCAAACACAAGGCCATGCTGCCGCAAGGACTCACACACACACACACACACACACACCACACACACACACACACACACACACACCACACACACACACACCACACACACACACACACACACCATGTTTTAAGCTCAAGGGTCATTAGTCAAGGCGCATTCTCTTTGTAGTTGAAGGAAACACTGCAGAGGGCAAGGAAGGGCGCTGTCTTAACAACACGGTAACAAGCGAGGTCACTGCACCTGTTTGGGATCTGGGAAGCATAAGGAGCTAAGTAAATGTGCTGATTTTATGTCTTGCGTTAATGACTATAGTTTTACTAGCCTTCAGGTGACAACATGTTTTTGGAATGAGAAAATAGAAGTGCATTTCAGTTCAGACTTCTCTTTTCCCCATTCATCCATCCATTCTTTCATTGAGCCTTCCACCTGTTTGTCCATTTATTCCATCCGTCCATCTATCCATTAATATACTTCCGAAACATCTCCACTTCCATGCCAACAATAGTGTCTCTCTCCCTCTACCTGCAGATACCAACATGTCACTGTATCTAGGGTATGACATCACCATTGTTAGACTTGTAAACCCCTCGCCTCATGTCGACCTTTCCTGTTGAATCCCAAGCAGATGTGCTCCATGCACCACCCCTTTTCCCTCTTCACATCTCCTCTTCCTGATTGATCGGCGTGATTCCATTGATAATTCATAAACGCAGTTACAGTTTCATCAAATTGCAAGGGGCGTAACCCGGGAATCGTAATAAATTACAACGTGATTTCATTTCCACCAGAGCATATTTCAGAGACTGTCACCTGTGTGCTGTCTGTTAGAAAACATCCCTTTCATCATTCTTCAATGACCGACGCCAGTGAAGACAAGAGGCAAAGAAGTCAACGGGTCTCTGGGTCTTGTGTTCTGAGTCACAACACAGAAGGAGTTCTGGAGTACTATGTCATCATGGCATAAACGGCTTTCACGTGTGAGCTGAATTCTGAGCACACGCTCCTATAGCTCAGCTTCTACTGTCGAATGACTAAAAAAATGACCAAATGACTAAATGTAGAGGCAGACTTGGAGGCTAAGTGTCAGATGACGCTGCAGTTTTACCCTTTACAACACTGAATGTCTAGTTCACAGCCAGACAGACCATAGCCTTACAGGACCACTGACCTTATACGCAGGCAAACAAACTACAGTGCTCAAGCACCTCCACATAAACACTGAAACAATGAACCTCTACAAACATTTGATGCAACATACACAATTCACACAAACACACAATTAACATACACATTTTATGAATCCGCAAACAGACACTTACATTTCTAATAAGTGTGCAGTCTCCATGGTATGAATCACTATTGCATCACACTTGTATTGTGTGAGGCATAAACAACATGTTTTATTGAGAAGACAAACAATGCTCCCATGTCTCACACACAGAATAAACCATATGTCCCATACAGAATAGGACATGAGATGATTAACCTACCCAGAATTCACCTGCTCTAGGTATAAAGACACACTCATTCCCGAGGTGGAATGAGACAGCGGGGGAGGGTATCCATTGCACACACACGTGTGCCACAGAAAGATGCGTTTCCCAGCGGCATCGTTTTCTCTCAAAGGCTGCCTGCTGACATTTAAATAAGCATCTGATTAAGAATCTCCCCGAGAAGCTCAAGTGGTTGATCAAGCTAATGAATGACTACCATTCATCACAGCAGACCACAGATGGGGAGAGAGAGAGATGACGGTTGCCGCTAACAACAAGCTATCTTTATTTCCACCGTCAAACGTGAAAAACAACCATGGCCTTTAGACGAAAATTCTGGATTACGCAATGTGATTTTGTACTGCTGCTGTTCACCTCGCACACCTGGCTCTGGGTCTTTGTGCAGCCCTCCAAAATCCGACCTGTCATTTCCCACTGTGGTGTGGCCTATATGTTGGCTTAGCCCTGTACCACACATGTACATGTTACCTTGCTCGAACACATGACGTGGACGCAGTGAAATCCCCTGAGAGCAGCAGGCTCTCGACATGGCCCTCCGACGTGCACACAGCGCCTCCTGCGGGACTGGAGATGACAGAGCGGTCAGGGACCCACGAGAGATCTGTCGGGGAGCGATTATATTCACCACACCTCAGCGTGTTGTGGCCACCAGGTCTCTGCCCCGAACAGCGATAAGCAGGGATATGGGCCCTCTAGGCCACCGTAGCCACAGGCCACAAAGCCCCTGCTTAATCACCGGTGTGCTCTTTGACAGAGTCGGTTGGTGTGTGTGTGTGTGTGCGTGTGTAAATCATATATGGAACTGACAGACATGGAGCTCTTGTCTCTATTTCCATCAAACTAATTAGGTGTGAAGGAGAAAACCTCCCTTCGATCAAACCAGAGGTTGGAGCTGGGGATTAGGAGAAGCAGACTGCTGCTCTTTCCTCCTGTCTTCTTGGAGAGACGTAGGGATCAAGATGTCTGTCTCCAGAATGTCAGCTCTCCCTGATCACACTCTGCTGTGGAGATGGACATGCACTATCGGCATATATGTAACCTTCCTCCCCTCCTCCTCTCCTCCTCTTCTTCTCTGCTCCCGTTCCTCTCCTCCTCTTCCATGTCACTTTTGAATCCTGGGTTTCCCCCCACTAACTGCCACGTCGTAGCATATTAGGAATATACAGTTTAGCTAAAGCTACAGCTTGGAAAAGTTTGGGAGATGACTTTCTATCAGGAGCGACCCCAGTTATGACAGAACGGACCTGCAGGCGACACACAAACATCGCTATCCAGGAGTCCCTGTCCGTCCAACGCCCCGCTGACAGACAGACCCTCCACTGATACAGCTACAGCTGCCATCAGCCATGCAGCAAATCACCCATCCAGTCACTGTCACTCATTACCGCATGGAGAGATGGGAGTGGGGGACAAGGAGGAGGGAACCGCGAGAGAGTGAGAAAGAGAGAGAGATGGGGGTAGACAAGAGAGAGAAAAATGATCAAAAGAGAGAAATAGAGAGAGAAGGATGGAGAGAGTGAAAGGAGAGGTGGACCGAGGGATACGGAGTGAGAGAGGGGGAGAACTAAAGACAGGTCTGATCGGTGAACGATGGACTCCTCCAAGGTGGGTCATTTGAAACTGATTGCCTTCTTGAATTTACTGTCACGGAATTATGGGAGCCAGATATCGGCCTTGTTTTATCAGAGACATAGCTCTCCGGCACATTTGCATGACAACAATAGACTTCATATCTGACCCCGGAAGAAGTGCAAACACTCAAGATTTCAATCAGCAAAACCCCCTAGATTATACAGTATACAGACATGTGGAGTAGCCAAAAGTATATCTCCCTTCTCCTTAGTATTAGGGGATATGAATACAGTATGCAAGACAAAGGCAGGCCTGTTAAATATGATGGATCACATCTGTCACCACTGTTATGTAACTACAGCTTTGTGTCATGTGTGTGTGTTCGAGTGTGCAAGCTTTTTAAGTGCGTGTGTGTAGGGGAGGGTGTGACTGTGTGTGTATGTGTGTGACCATTTAGCCTGGGGTCAAGGGGCAGGAGTCGCTCTGCACTTCGCCCATCGCCAGCGAGGCAAAGTGTCCCAAAGAGCAATAATAGGATTTATGGCTACATTAAGGATATTACATCAGCGCCGTTCTCCTGCCTGACCGACTGCCAGGTGGCCATGGAAAGGGGCCGTTCAATTGACTGGTAGCATTCACAACTATTAAACCTGTGGGGTAAACAACACAGTTGTTTGTTGTTATTGTTTCGGTTGTGTTGGTCTCCACGGTGACACATGTAACACAACAGCAGTAAGTTCTCGGTTCTCGGTCTTCGGTTAAAGCCCACTCTCTTCTAGCATGGCCGTCTGTAGTTCTCTCAAGGGGGCAGGAACCCCGTTCCCGGTACACACGTGACAGTTTTAGTGGGGTAGCGTTTCCAGTAAAGCACGTGTTAGTGGTGATCAAGCAACGAGAGCAGTGTGGATGGAGCCCTGGCAAGGTTTTATATCCTGGACACTGACAGCCGATCGTACTCATTAGATTCAGAGTTATTTCACTTTGAATGGGCTTTCAATACAATTTAATCAGCATCAAGTCTTTGCCTGTTTGAGCTTCAGGTTTCATTTTGACAGTGTACAGTGGTAATTTGGACCTGACCTCGTAACAGTGCTGTCTGATGTCCAGTCTAGCACCTCTCACACAGCTCAATGGTGTGTGTGTGTGGGGAGGGGTGGGGGGGAGGGAGTAGTCAGGAGGTGTGGGGATGAGAGGATCTGTCATTGATACGTTCAATAACCCCTGAAGGGGGTAAGCCATCTTCTGCCTTAACCCCTCCCCCCCTGCCATACACACACACACACACACACACACGTGCGCACACACACACACACACACACACACACACACACACACACACACACACACACACACACACACACACTGGCTGGACAGAGCTGGGAGAGAGAGAAACCAACAGTAAGAGAGAATGTGTAAGAGAGACAGGGAGAGAGTGATAGAAAGAGAGAGAGAGTGAGAAAGGAGGATTTTGTAGCCCTCTCAGTACCTCTCATCACAGCTGCTCTGTGTGGACTAATGACCTCCACTTCCACCTGTCAACAGTGGAGACATCTGCAGCTTTTCTTACCGCAGGATCGGCATATTTGTCTCCTATGAACGAATGCGAAACTTGAGTGTGTATCTGTGTGGGTGTGCGTGAGGCCTTGTGGTGCGATGCCTCATCGACCCAAAGCCCTGTCTGACACGTGCACACACACACACACTTACGGCAGATTCCACAACACTTCGATCAAAAGTCAGTTTTGCTCTGACCTCTGCGTGTCCAAAAACACCGGGTGTTAGATTGGTCCAATCAGACAACAACCAAAAAGATTGAGTGGCGAGTTTGGCCTGACTTCATCCATCTCTGTTAGGAGTGGACAGGAGGGTGATATCAGACCATGGGTGAGGAGAGGCTCACGGGGTAAGGTTTAGGTCGGTAATGGGTGTGGTGAGACCAGGAAGGGGGTGAGGGGGGGTGGAGGACGGAGCTTGGGGACTGGGATCGTGAGGGGAGGCCCAGTTAGATGACCTCAGCGCTCATTATTGAGCTGCATGCTGATTCATTGAGACCGTTGACTGGGATGAGAATGGATGGTATCCTAACATGTCCATTCCAGCAATTTCACACACATCTTCAGATCACTCTCTCTCTGTCTGTCTCAATCTGTCTCTTTCTCAATCAGCTTCTCTCGGCCAGCCTTCCTTCTCTTTCTTTCTCTCTATCTCCCTCTCTCTATTTGTCAAAATACTTCAGCCCACTAAATTTAAGTCGACCGATTTTCAAGATGCATTTTAAGTCAATTACCGAGTAGGTCACCCCAATCAAAACATACATGCATATTTCCAGCGTTATGACATACAATTCGGTCAGGAAACCATCAACTTTGCGTATTCACATCAAATGACAGTATGTGCGGCGAACTGACAGTTGAAGGCAACATAAAAGGTAAAGAGAAAATGGAAGGGGAGGAACAGACACAAAGTTAAGTCAATATTTAATTCGCAAAAATATGCACGACTCCTACTGATCTCGACAAGGCTTTGTCTGCTCAGTTTAGTCTTTTTTTAAAGAACCAACATCGGATACAAACATTATCTACCCCTGGTTACAGGAGAGTTAGACTTAATATCACAGGGCTTAGGAAACAATGAAAACAAACAAACAGCTAAATAACACTGAAAAAGGACGCACAACTCCACATGGAAAAGTCTCTATAATCCACTTTCCCTGCTTTTTTATTCTCTTATCACTGTGAAACTAGTTTGACAGTGAAAATGTTGGACAGGGGCATTGAGGTGATAAGCAGTCTGTATGTCTGTGTATACTTGTTCCTGTAATCTTGTTCCAACCAGCTTGACACTGCTCATGTTTGTAAAAAGCAGGGCAAAAAGCTTAGACCAGTAACAACAACCATAGCAGCTCATACAAAAAGCCCTCACAATAAGCTTAGCTTGCTTTCAGTGTTGCAGGGATAAACTACATGGACGCCATGTTTACTTTAGAGCTTTGGTTGTGTTCAGTCTGTGTTCATTCAAACGTTCAGCAACCAGCATTTCAGGCCAGTTTAGAGTCATCTCACAAACTGTACCGTCCATGTCACTTGGGGCCAACGTCTTTCTGACAGATTACTGTCACTGGTCAGATGACAGGAAAGTACCTCCGAAGCTTTCCTGATGTCAAAGGATGTCTCACAGAAAGGTGGGTAAGAAACTCCCAAAGCTTTAGTTTGTCACTTCAAACACACGGCTCCCCTAACCTGAGTGGTTGCCTGTGACAGAGAGAGTGAGAGAGACCGAGAGAGAGAGAGAGAGAGAGAGACAGAGAGACAGAGAGAGATTGTACCTGTCAGGACTATACCATTTGTTTTGACAACTTGCCTTTAAATTGTGGTTTGCATGTTCTCAGCCTTTGAGCATTCATTATAAATGGCTAATCTGGATCAGTATAAAATGTGCGTAGGAGGATCTGTGTGTGCTTAAAGTTTCTGTGTGTGCTTAAAGTTGCACATTGAAAATCACAGGAGGTTGCTAAAGCATTTTCCCACAGTGATCCACATAAAAAATCCATAGGAAAAATAGAACAGCCATCGTGGACAACACAAGTGCTTGCGACACAGCAAACAGCAAACAAACATGGACAAGTAATGAAATGAAATGTGTTTTGTGTGTGCAACGTCCCACCTAGCAGCACAGGTCCCCAGCCAGTCTGAGGTGGAACCAGCCTGAGGTGGAACCAGCCTGAGGCGGAACCAGCCTGAGGCGGAACCAGCCTGAGGTGGAACCAGCCTGAGGCGGAACCAGCCTGAGGCGGAACCAGCCTGAGGTGGAACCAGTCTGAGGTGGAACCAGCCCGAGGTGGAACCAGCCCGAGGTGGAACCAGCCCGAGGCGGAACCAGCCTGAGGCGGAACCAGCCTGAGGTGGAACCAGTCTGAGGTGGAACCAGCCTGAGGTGGAACCCTTCATTTACAGTAAGGACACAAGAGAGCACTTACAGAGTGTGCAGCTCTCCACTAATAAACCCTGATACTTAACCTTCCCTCCCTCCCTCCCCACACACTCACTGGTACCTCCCTCCCTCCCCACACACTCACTGGTACCTCCCTCCATCCCAGTTTGCCCCTCAGTCCCTCTTTTCTCCTGTGTCTCGCCCTTCTCTTCCTCCTCCCTCCATCCCAGTCCTTCAGTCTGACGCTGAAACAGATACGCTCACGACAAATTTCATTACCGCCCCTTCCCCAGCACATGACGGACGGTTGTCAGAGAAAAGCGATTTCATTAAGCAAGGTGAGACAGATGGTTATGACCTGGTGGATCTGTCATGTGTGAGAGTGGATGTGCAAGAGTGTGAAGGAGTAGATGGGGGAGTGCATGTTGTTGTGTGTGTGGCCATGAACGAGTGTCGCAGTTTCTCATAGGAAGTCATCACCTTCACCCCTCCCCCCCTTCCCCGCTTGTCTTGCATAAAGGTTCTTGATTGGCTTGGAGTCTTAGATCCATAGACTGATGGCCACCGTTGCATGCCTAGTGTCCTCCAATGGGAGGATTCCTGTTCCTCCTGTGCAACCCTCACCAGAAAACAGAAAACGCACAACCAAGATGAGATATCTAGGACACGTCTTCTCAGATGATCTCATGGATGACAGTGACATTCGTCGTCAATGGTGTAAAATATATGCACAGGCCAACATGATGTTGAGGAAATTTTCCATGTGTTCCACAGATGTTAAGTGTGCTCTGTTTAGGGCTTATGTCACTCCGCTGTATACAGCTCATCTGTGGTCCTCTTACAGAGTGAGAAGTATGCAGAGGCTTAGAGTGGCATATAATGATGCCATGAGGTTGTTGCTCCGTGTTCCTAGGTGGCACAGTGCTAGCCAGTTATTTGTGTCCTCTAATGTACCTACATGTCAGGCACTGTTGCGAAAGTTGATGTTCAGTTTCATGTGTCGTTTGAATTTGTCAGAGAATGGCATCATTATGGGCTTAACCAACCCTATGATGGGCTATCGGTTCACATCCAGGCTTCGAAAGCATTGGCATGATAGCTTGCACCTATTTTAGTACAGTATTTTATTGAGTAATGTATTTTAATGTGTTCTATGTGTGTGTGTATGTTGGATGTGAGTGGACCATCTGAGTCCTTAATAAAGATTATATATATATGTCTTTTACTATTCTCCAAGAAGCGTGTTTGTTATCCTGTGCCAGATCAAACCAAACCTGTGTCATATTTCAGACAGCACCAGGGGCTGCAGTGGAATTCCAGAACTGGAATCCTGAACCACTCATCAGTATAAAATACTGTCAACCCATGCCATCAAACTGCTAGCTTTCGATTGGCGGATGGGGTCGACGTCCAATGGTCAGTAGCAGCTCGTAGATCGGCAGAATCGAGATCGAACCAGGAGAAGGTCGGGTGGGGGTTGCAGGCGACGCTGACGAGCGACGTGGTGACACCTGCTACAGCGACTCGTCAAATCAGACGCCCTCCCATCAGCAGTACCTATGAGATCACTGGGGTGCGATCAATAGGAGCCCACATGGCTGGAGGACAGCCATTAAATGGCAGGTGAAATAACGGCACGAGCGCACTTCTAATGATGGGACTGGAATGTAGCCTTCGCCTGACCAGTGCAAAGCTTTCCATTTCACCCCCTTCAACCCCATCACACACACACACGCTTTGACCCTAAACCCTGAACCGTCTTTACTAACACGTCTTCAGCACCTCGTTGAAATACTGACTGTCCCTGGTTGAATCTGTGTGTTTCTGTAATCCCTTTGTGCATTATTTCTGAAGATTACGTGACTCACCCAATGCAAGACAAAGTTAAGACAACAATAAGCCCAAACAATTTGTTCACACATAACAAATCTCCAATCTTTTTGTGCGTGTGTATTGTTTATGGAAATGAGCACAACCAAAAGGCTTAATTTTTGTAAATGTTCTCAGAGGAGAACACTAGTGTGGGTTTTAATCTAGAAACCAATCAAATAATCCTTGCTCAATTCTCGTGGGGACACAGACTTGTGCCCGCAGAGTTATGACTTCGCCCTCCGACTGCTGAGATTGTTCTCTCCCATTTACATTCTGGCAAATGATCTCCCGGAGGACCCAAGGGAGGCGCTCTGGCACAATTTGTACACCTTAAAATCTAACTTTATGATTTGCCTTTAACGCCCTTGTCTTTTTAAGATGACAAGTTTGCCAGGAGCTTTAAATCTCTGTACTAATTTGATGCAAAACGCCTCGCTTAAACCCGGGGAAGGAACAACTTTATGAATCTGGAGATGATATATGGGTTTGTGTGCGTGTGGGTGTGTGTGTTTTTGATGCCAGCTGTCATTGTGATGGCCTCTCCTTCCCCCAGTCCACTCATCCGTCTTCTGGCCTGTACTGTTACCCCCTGGACCAGAACAGAGGCTTAGACAAGCCATACAGTACACAGCCTCTCTCCTTTGCTCCCCACTTTCTCCCCCCTCCCTCTCTCTCTCCCTCTATCTCTTCCTCTCTCTGTCTTGCTCTCCCTGCCGCTCTCTTCTCTTCTTCCACCTCCTTCTCTTACTCTCTCTTCAACCAGGATATATTATACAGTTCAGACAGATATGCAAAACAGTCTCATACAACATATCTTGACATACTGTCAAGCCTGAATCTCTTTTTTTTAACCCTGCAAGTAGGGAGTGTCTGACATAAACGCCACTTCGTCACCAGAATAATACTTAACATCCTAACACAAGGACTCACCCAATGACCTCGGAGCCACATGTGACAGGACAACCGACGGACGTCATGACATTGACATGCCATCATAACACACAAACTCTCACTCACACACACACACACACACACACACACACACACACACACACACACACACACACACACACACACACACACACACACACACACACACACCACACACACACACACACACACACACACCACACACACACACACACACACACACACACACACACACACACACAGACAGCCACGCACTGCCAGTTCCTAATCTCAGTGTTCCATCCCTTCTCCTGCCACTGTAGATACTGCACGCTACCAAGGCCAGATTAGTTCCCAGCTCAAACTTCCTGCCTGTTATCCTCTAATAACGTCCTCGGTAATAAACCAACATCATTACTTCTATGATTAGAATCGCCCTTCGCCACGCTGTGGGAGGGCTGGAACACTCCGTCTTTAGAATGGGTCCCACCCCCCCACCCCCCACTACTGTATCAGTCGACCCTGCTGTTGAACTGATGAATTGATTGAGGAGAGCTCTCCTGTTCCACACTCATCTGCATTGATCCTGTTAGAATGAATTACATGAATCCATTAATATATGATTACAGGAGCATGGATGGACTCATTACAATCTGCCAATCTGCAAACAGCAGGAAACAGAACAACAAACAGTGTAGTCTCAAGTGTACAGATGTCCTTTAATTTGTTGTTTTAATTATTAGATTCTCGTATAGAAAAATGCCTTTTACAGAAAACAGCCTAACTCATGACAGTTTCAGTTTGTGGAATCCTGCTGCATAATTGTAACACAAAGTTCCACCTAACCCTACATAGATGAAGAAACAACTCATTGTGCAGGCACACACACACACACAGCCTTTCTTTTCTTTGTCTCCCTCAGTGACACACACTCATGACCATTCTAAGTTCTGATCCACACCACATCAAACCACCGCCAGGCACTAACATGCCACGTTGAAGGAGCTGGTGCCACGTTTCAGATGCTCCTTACTACTGCACTCAGAGCACACCAGCCAGCCTCGATCTCACACTTCACATGCTGGCTGTGTGTGTGTATGTGTGCGTGTGCATATGTGTGTGTGCTTGCATGGGCACATTGTGTGTGTGTGTGACCTGCCCTCAATCCTGGGCTGTGTTGACTCAGTGCACTCAGTCAGTCAAGGGGTAGCTCACACTCATTCTTTCTCTCGTTAAAAACTCATTTTCAAACACCCATAAAGACTCCCTCCCACTCCGTCCACACTCAGAAGGTTCTGTTATATTTCCTACGTCGGCTCTTGTGCACACAGTAGTGGCAATGGTAGCTTCCAGGAGCCTAGAGGAGCGCACTCAAAACGACATATGTGCTGTTCTGCTGTTCTGCTTGGCGTGGTGTGTGCTTAGAGTACCTTCCCTGGGTCTCTGGGAGCCAGCGCAGGGGAAGGTAGCGTGAGGGGTGGGGTCACCAGCGCAGGGGAAGGTAGTGTGAGGGGTGGGGTCACCAGCGCAGGGGAAGGTAGTGTGAGGGGTGGGGTCACCAGCGCAGGGGAAGGTAGTGTTAGGGGTGGGGTCACCAGCGCAGGGGAAGGTAGTGTGAGGGGTGTGGTCACCAGCGCAGGGGAAGGTAGTGTGAGGGGTGGGGTCACCAGCGCAGGGGAAGGTAGTGTGAGGGGTGTGGTCACCAGCGCAGGGGAAGGTAGTGTGAGGGGTGGGGTCACCAGCGCAGGGGAAGGTAGTGTGAGGGGTGTGGTCACCAGCGCAGGGGAAGGTAGTGTGAGGGGTGTGGTCACCAGCGCAGGGGAAGGTAGTGTGAGGGGTGGGGTCACCAGCGCAGGGGAAGGTAGTGTGAGGGGTGGGGTCACCAGCACAGGGGAAGGTAGTGTGAGGGGTCACCAGCGCAGGGGAAGGTAGTGTGAGGGGTGGGGTCACCAGCGCAGGGGATGGTAGTGTGAGGGGTGGGGTCACCAGCGCAGGGGAAGGTAGTGTGAGGGGTGGGGTCACCAGCGCAGGGGAAGGTAGTGTGAGGGGTGGCGTCATCAGAAGAAGACCTGACACGAGCGGGTTTGATTTCTCATTAGCGGGCGGCTCTCGGCATCTGTTCGATTCTCCAACACATGCAGATGCAGACACAGATCCAAGTTTGCATGCTAATGGGTCCTTCCATTTGTAAGTGGGTTGGGGAGTGTGTGTAGACATGTTCAGCCATGTGGGCCATCCACTATGAGCTTGTTAGAAGTTGCTGCTGTTCTCTCAGAGCGATTACAGGGAAAATACCCTCAACATATTTCTCGCTACGGCTACTGAGGGGAACACAGGCTTATAACAAGTCAATACAGCCTAGCGCTAACACTCTAGCACACTCTTCAAATACCTGCCTGCCACTGTGTGTGTTTGTGTGTGCCGGTGTGTGTGTGTGTCATACAAAATTAGAAATAGAGCTTCTCTCCTAAGTAGGCTACTTGCATCTCCAGCATGTCTCCAATAAGTTGGAAACCAGATGCCAAATTGAAGCTGTTTTTCCTAGGGAGCAGTCATTAACATTCAAATGTAACCAATGGCAGTTTGACTGGGAAGTGTTGGTTCAACGTTAAGCCGGTAATCAACATTAAGATGCCATCAGAGCTTAGTCACGGTCTTCTGTTTATCAGCGGAATTTTCCTGGACTCGCTGGAGGAGGGCTGCTTGGCAGAAGCACACACTTGGACTGCCATGAGCGTCAACACCACAACAGGAAGTTGGCCAAGCGCTGGCGGTGGGTGCTAGCTAGCTAGCTCCGGGGGTGCACGACAGCAGGGGGAAGCGAAAAACATGTCTCATTGCTACATGTCTGCCAGTGTCAGAGCATGAATAAATAAACATAACAAGATCTGTCCAAATTTTCCTTTAGCCTGCGGGGTCCATGCAAAAATATTTCTGACACCTGCAATGAATGCTCACAATGATGCATTACCAGGGCCACACATCCATTATTTCTCAGGTCTGGAGATGAAAATAGACGTACCTGCCGGTGTTTTATCCAATATGGAATGTAGAAATACCCCGCCAGAAGACTCATTATTAAATAAAATCAGTGCTAAATGAATTATAGCTGCATTTGTCAGAAGGACTAGTCCAATCAAAAATGACACAAGTCGTACTTTGTTCCAATTCAACCAATGTACTTCTAAATCTCTGAAGAAAACTTTTAAATGCAGGCATGGGATGTTAAGTGCATATACAGGAAGAACTTCCTAGGTATAAGCCCCTGGAGAACAAACCTTGTCAAGAGTCCCTCCTCCTCCCGGCCAATTACTAAGTGTGCTGATGCAGCCACAAACTCTGCTGCACACAAGGTATTGATTAGCCTGGCAGTAGATACACCTGTCTCTGTGTGAGGAGAGATTGTTAGCTCAAAGAGATGAGAGAGAGAGACAGGCTGGGAGAGAACTAAGAGATAGGAGAGAAGGAGAAAGTTAGAGAAGAAAAAGACAGGCAGTGAGTGAGTGAGTGAGTGAGTGAGTGAGTGAGTGAGGGAGGGAGGGAGGGAGGGAGGGAATGAGGGAGGGAGGGACTGGCAAGGAGAGGAGACAGACACCAGAGGAGAATGTCTTCAGTTAAGCAACAGGATAGAAATGACAGGCGAGTAACAAGGTGGTGATAGAAGTGTGGTTGTTATAAACAGAGAGCGAGAAAAAGACAGGGAGAGAGACAGAAAGAAAGAGAGAAGAGACAGTCCATATCTCTCCAGGTGGGACTTAGGGGGTGTTATGTCTCAGAACTGGACAGTACATGAGAGACGAGAAGAGGCCACCAGCCGGGCCCAGCAGTCTGTCTCCATCCTGGAGGGACAACATCTGTCTCAGCAAAATAGAGAGGAGCGATCAATAACTATACAGTTAGAGAGAGAGAGAGAGAGAGAGAGAGGAGAGAGAGAGAAAGAGAAAGCAGGGTGATATGGGAGGGGTTTTGTATGTATTGCCTCTTTGGCTACCTCTGCAGCAAACAGTCAGTATTTGTGTGAAGGGCGGGGTAACAAATGTTGTGATGACATGAATTATATTTGACATTTAGCAGACGCACTTATCCAGAGCGACTGACAGTAAGTACAGGGACATTCTCCCCAAGGCAAGTAGGGTGAAGTGCCTCGCCCAAGGACACAACGTAATTTTGCATGGGCGGGAATCGAACCAACCACCTTCTGATTAATAGCCCGACTCCCTAACCGCTCAACCACTCAAATCAGTTACCTCAATAAATATATACACGTTCACTCATTCTCACTCTTCTTCTCTCTCTTTCCCTCTTTTTCCGTCTCAACTTTTCTTCTGATATTAATTGAACCATAAACAAATTCCAAGTGCTCCAACATCCTGGAAGGTAATTTTTCAGAAGAGCAGAGTGATGTCAAAATCCATTCCTATTTTGCGCCCAACTCCTTAGGAGAAAGCAGAAAGCAATCTTCATTTAAAAGAGGAGAAATATGGCTGCTCTGAAGATGATCCGTCTTTTAGCGATTCAAAGTGAAGCATGATCAATCTTATGCAAATGTGTTGTTTCTGTGACCTGTGGAGAATGCAGAGCGCAATTCACATAATGCATTTTCATCCTTTATACACAGGGTTGTGGCAAAAGATTCTCTGTTTTATCGTAAAAATAGAATTTCATTTGTATCCTTGCCAAGAAATACACGCACAGACGAAAAAGCACATGAGCATGGGGATGTGCACACACACACACACACACACACACACACACACACACACACACACACACACACACACACACACACACACACACACACACACACACACACACACACACACACACACAGATACTGTAAGCCCTCACTCGCATAAAGGATTCATGATTTGTTAAAGCATATTCACAGCTATCAAAAAATAGGAGTACACTACATTTATTCTGGATGTAACCTTTGAAGTGGAATACAAGTGGAGAAGCCACTCTGATCTCCTACGGGAAATGGGTTGGCTGGTCAGAATCAGGCCAATCAAAAGAACTGTCCGTTTTTTTCCCTTTCTGGAACATGTCAATAGGCGCCAGCATAGTAGTGAGAGAAATTGAATGATACAGCATTTGCTTTCATCTTCGACTGAGTCAATATCACCGCGTCAAAAAGTGTATCTGGGTCTTCACATATTACAGCAGATGTACATGAACAACCAAAAGAGGAATTTACTTTTGGAGCATTTTCTTGGACGGTTCATGCATTTATTCACTCTTTGACAATGAAAAGATTTCCGCAATCCAATTAACTCAATTTGGGCTTTCCCCTGTTAGAATGTGTGATGGACGTCCAGACCGGTGAGCAGGAGAGGAGACCATGGCTTTGATGTTTAGTTCCAGACTGTTACTGTATTCAGGTTGACTTTGATAAACCCCATTAGAGCTCCCTCCCTCACTCTCTCTGTCTCTCTCTCTCTCTCACTCTCCTCTCTCTCTCTCTCTCTCTCTCTCTCTATCCCTCCCTCTCTCAGTTATTATTTCTCCCAACACTTTCTACCACCTCAAAGGATGGCAAAGGAAGGAAAAAAACTGGTCAAAATGTAACAATGAAACAAAGAATAGAAAGAGAGAACGAGAGGAGAAAGGATACGTGTGCATGACACAGCGAGCGAACAAATCTGACACGACTCGCTCAACTTCAAATGCAGAACGAGCCATAAAATAGGAGGTCCAACTCCACAATCCCTTAAAAGCCGGCTTTTGCGCTGTCTCAACGTCACCCACTGTCACTCTCCGGTCCCCCTGTCCCTGTCGACACGCTACTGTAGGAGTACAACCCTTCCATCATAAAGAGGACGACAGGTTGATCAGGACTCCTGACAGAGGTCACCGCCTCGCTTGCGCGCCAAACACAGCGGACCACTCATGACTCGCCGCTCAATCTAAATTGAAAAAGAGTATTTATACCAACCCAGAGTCAGGAGTTAATAGAAGCTGTCATGCATCAATTGAGTCACAAAAAAACGTTCATAGAAGAGAGGGGGGCACAAGGAGAGATAACTACAAGCCTTTAAATGTTTTAAAATGTTCTTAAATTGACTTTTTGTAGGGAGGGGATGGGGGGGGGGATTACTGCTGAGGATTTAATCAGAGATCAGAAGGGGTATTAGGAGAGGAAAGTGTATAAAGAGCAGGATCAAATAGAAATATCTGTCTGTAATATAACATAGCTCTCCAGCACCTTGGCTAATCATTGTGGCTGTTTGGGCTGAAAGTAGGCTACTTGAAGGGGCTTGCGATCAGAGATAGTACGAATTGGCATCAAAAATAAACCTGTGATTGATAAACCATGGCTGGTCCAACAGTCAGGAGATTACCGTAGCCTTACCCTCCATCTCCACCTTAACACCCACAAGATCCATACAGAATCTTCAATAACACTAAACAACAGGGATACGAAAGGAAAGAAAAAGGTGCCGTGATCACATGACACTGGCCATCCTTTTGATATTACAGCTCGAAAAAAATAAAGAGAACACCTTTTTCTTTCCTTTTCCAAAACTTTGCGAGGAAGGGTTCAATTTAAGAAGGCCACTGCAAGTTGAACCCTTCTGTTTCCACTCAAAAAAAACACTCATCCAACAAACCCTGAGATATGGAGAGAGGCAGGCGATCACTACAGTTAACATTTGTATTTTATCCAACACTGTTAGCACAGCAGGGGACACTTCTGTGAGAGCAGCTTCTCGATTTCTGAAGAGACACTTATTCACTAATTCATCATTTTGTTTATTCATTCAGTCATTCACGCTCCTATTTGTTCTTCTATTCATTCATAGCTCTCAGACACAGCTACAGCTACTGCACTGATTCATTCTGACGCACTGTTCAGTGCCCTGCTCTTCTTCCTCTGAGTGAAATTGAATGACTCAGACTTTCCTTCTTATCGTAGTCTATCTTTTCTATCAGCCAAAAATACCCGCTGCCATTTTTTCTTTGAAAACCCTCTAAATTGCTATGTCTCAGTAATTCTATTTTACCCGTTCTTCAAATACACACACATACAGGCAGCAGCGTGGCATATAGTATCCCACCCCGGGAGTTCATTTGAGTCATTTTCTTTACAATTTCCCTTCATTTGCTTGTGGTTTTTAAGTGTTTTTCTTGTGCACTTTTCCCGCGAGGCGGTTTGGGCTGTGCTGCTTGATATTAATCACCTGACTATGAAGGGCTTCAAATCACAACACACGCTTTAGAAGCCTCAGCTTACACTGGGGCTGCATCTCATCTGTATGTAATGCCATCTTCACATCTTCCTTTCCCTGATCTCCAAGAACACATACAAGTGATGAGCCCTCACCCAACAAGCTCAGAATATCTTTGAGTTTCTTTTCAGAACAGTGCAGGTGGTTAAGGGAGGGGGGAGATTGGAGGAAAGGGAGCGTAAAGGAGCCATCTCATACTATTGAGATGCAGCCGAGACTACGAGAGAATACACATTGCCGTAGTGACGACAACATAAATCCAGAGGGGGTTGGTGGGGGGAAAGGGCATTTCATCATGATACTGTAACAGGCATAGTAATGGAGAGCTGAGAGCAGACCTCCTAATCAATGGCAGAGCCAGGTGTCTGGGTGAGGTATTGGCTCTCTCGTCTGCAGGTAATGAACTCAATTCCACATCCCATTTCACTCTATCTAGCTCTCTCTCTCTCTACTTTTCTCACTGGTTCTCTTTCCACCTCCCTCTGCGATCTCCCTCCTTTTTTTCACAGATGCAATGTGCACCTATATTGCGTAATTCTCTTTCTTCCATGTGCGAGACACGACATTATTTGTTCTACTCAGTCCCTGAAGCCACAGCACCGGATGTAGAACTGGAGTTGGTTAATAAACATCTACCTTGTCCCCCACACGGTTTACTGTGCAGCATCAGGGTCTGTTTGATGTGTAAGCTGTGTTCAGCTGGAGCCCTGGAGGCCCCCCGCACGGGGCGATTTCAAATTTGAAGTAAATGTGTGTGGTGTGTATGTGTGTGTGTGTGTGTGTGTGTGTGGGGGGGGGAGTGTGTGTGTGGGGAGTGTGTGTGTGTGTGCACAGATTTAAGGTACTATATCCATGAGCAAAATGTACAATAGGTTGATCAAACTTTCAGATGAGAGCCCATCCCAAAGCTGTGTGTGTGTGAGAGTGTGTATATGTGTGTGTGAGAGTGTGTATGTGCACATAAGACCAGAGCTTGTACACCAGTATTCATTTTGGCAGCTGTTTTAGATTTGTCATTTTAATGTTTCATAGTTTTACTGTAGTTTTAGAATGCAATGCAATGATTGGATGGGCTACTTGTCTGTCTACCTACTTCCCGGCAGTAGTCAGTCCAGAGCTGGGTGTGGATGAGGGGCCCCATTGGGTTTGGATTGATGTCATCACGTAATCTAGCGACTCTGAAGCAAAATTTCAGAGAGCCAAAAGCAACTTCTGTTTCTTTGGCAACACTGTTGCTTGGTTTGCAAATCTTTACAAACCCTGCCTTTAACTGACCTGTGTGACGTTGCCTCTTCGTCTCCTGTTACTACAGTGCATTGTGATTTCCTTTCAGCCAAATTATAAATAAAGTGTGTCCAGAGGCCTATATCTATTATTTTTTCCCGACCAAACCCTGTTTACGCTGAAGGCATTATGTTGTAGTCATTAGCTTGCTGTCGTGTTGGGACATAATCACCTCCATGGCTGGGATTCTAGTAATCTGCACACATCCCCCAACCAATTTAACCAATAACAGGGATGCATTACTTATATTTTGACAGACAGACTAGAAGCACAATTAGGGGAAATACCATGCTGGGACAGAAACACTCATACATGCATCTTGAATTTATCTATTTTTAGCTCGTCAACGTCTCGTCTTAGTCATGGAAAAAATGAATATGTTTGTCATCATTTCATTAACAAAATATATCTTGAACCCCATACACCACAGATTGCTAATTCATCTTTGTCTTTCTCAAGTAACCTTGGTAACCTAGACACTCTCTATTCAGCAGGTCTCTTCAAAGGCGTGTGGGGTGATACACTGAACTAGATGGTTAGACTGTATGCACAAAGATACAGTCACTTCATGATTCCGTCTAGCTACACACTTGGAATTCTGTGGTCTTGGGACACATTTTACTAAAATATAAAAACAATCTGATGATTAATAACCTATACTTGACCAATTGTATGATTGCCCCAGACCTATTTCTCTTGGATTAGAACACATTTGTCAAACCCAAATCCAGATACGGGAAAGCTCTAAAATGCAGCCACCAATATTTATCAAGGCAATTTGAGGCTTAACATTTGTACAGTTAAATCTATACATACCAGACACAGTATACTGGTATTGCAGCATTGGAACAACAATTTGGACTTCCTGTTTAAGTGTGTGTTTGTGTGTGTGTGTGTGTGTGTGAGTGAGTGAGTGTGTGTGTGTGAGCGTGCGTGTATGTCTTTTTGTATTTGAAACCATAGAAGTACATTTGAGGCCACATGGCGAAAACTGATAGTTATCCTTTAACAAACGCAGACGGGAAAGCCAGTCTCAGAGCTCAATGAATATTCAGATAGTGCCACAGCCTTGGGGAAGCATACAGCAGGCTGGAGCTGTTATCTGACTCTCTCACTCACTCTGCCTCCTCTCTCTCTGGCCCTGTCTCCCCCACTCCCCCCTCTCTTCCTCCCATACGCACACAGCTCCCCGCTCTTTGTCTCTCTCTCACTCACTCACAGACACACACACACACACACACACACACACACACACACAACACATTCCCATATACTGTACACAAGAATGTTTTCCCATTTTCGATATCTTACGATAAGACACCTACGTCTCCATCTCCCCGTCCCTTTCTTTTTTGCTTCACTCCCTCCTTATCTCTCCCTCTATCAGGTTCCATAGAGGGGGATAACAGAAGCCAGAAGGGTTGCTAAATAGCCTTTTTAGTGCTTGTTTGCACAACGGCAGAGAGATGAACATACGGGATCGACTCCTGACTTTCCCGGTTCCCCTCTCAGAACTCCCTGTTACGAGAAGGTCAGCTCCCCCGCAGAGAGAGACGAACAAAGAGAGAGGGGCCATCTTAATGGACTTCCTGGACCTCGGCCGTGCAACGTCTCCTGACTGAGCGAAGACCTTCAAACGCTAGCGTGGCTCACTCCCACACGCCGGTCGACACCGACGGATCGGTGCTCAGACAGGAACCAGACGGAGTCGAGCATCGCTCAAAGGGGAGCGTGTGAGAACAGCGGATGAGGAATTATTTTTCAAAGTGACGACATCCAGCTGTGTATTTCAAACAAAGCACATCCCCTCGATGAGGGACTTCACATGATGGAATCACACAGGTCCAGGAAAGCCAAGTTCAATGTGCGAGGGATTCAACTTAATCCCCCCCCCCACCTCCAGAAAGAGCCGTTTAGTAGCAGGCAGAGCTGGTAATGGACCCTCTGGGTACCGTAGCTATCCCTCACTCAGGCAGAGGCCTGCAGCAGGCTGTGGGGTTAGACGGGCAGCGGCCCTGCGGGGGGTTATATTTAGCAGGGCCCTAACCTGCCCGGGCACACTGCCACCATGGCTATGAACGAGCCAGGGTTGAGGATCGAGGACACACTCTCAATCTTTCCTGAAACCATGCTCAGGCCTGAGTATAGGAAATGTTCTAGACACTGTGTTTTATGATACACGGAATCATGGTAAGAGTACAGGGAATTTTCAGAAAGTGCCCCAGTGTAAAATATTCTAATTAGTTCTGGACAATAGAGCAGGGACTGCCTTGAATGTTTCCATGGTCCATCACATCCACTGCTTTAGTGGCATGTTGAGAAAGTAACGACTGCTGTAGTGTAGAATCCTAAACCCTGTCACATGAACACCGCTCCAATCTCATAAGCCATTACCTCATCTCGGTGTCATTAGACCAGTGGGTATATGGTGTGTTTATCGATGTGAACGTATACCACTAGACCATAATCGCTGTAATAAAAGGATTCTCAATGACCTCATTGTATAGCAAGATGTGCGTTTTGCAATTTCCAATCCCTCCATAATCCAGTCTGGGTTTTTCCTTCTATTATAGTGGCGGGGAAGTGATGCTATCGTTGTCCACAACAAAGCCTTGCAGCAACATATTATGTCTACTCCAATAGAGCTTTACTTCTCATCAGGGACGCTTTCTCTGAGAACAATGCCAGGTCAACAGCAGTCACCTGGCGGTGATGGAATCGGCCAACTATAAACAGAGAAAGAACACAAGGACCAACTTCTAAACACAAAGCTACATCATTTCTGTTTGGGGTTAAAAAAAAAGACTGATCCCACAAATAAATGGGCATTTATTATTCTCTCCTCAGCAAACTGAAGTATCTCCCTGTGGAAATACCCCACAGAAGAAAAACAAAGCAGACACATCCAAGCATAGCGAGCAATCTGTCCCTCCCAAATGATTCGTTTGGAAATGCGACGAACGAGTAGAGAACGCGAGAGGTTGAGGAACTCTTTCACCTTCAGACGGCATGAACCGCCATTTTGAATCAGCCTCTTCATGTAATGATTCACTCAGACACAAAGCGATGGCTAAAGGTTTAAATGCGAGAAGGAAAGAAGAACACACAGGTGAATCTCATTGGTGCCTAATGCAGCGTAATGGCGAGAGTCAGCCTCGCAGCATGACAGAGCAGGATCCTCCACAGCCATGGACTAATGAAAAAGAAGGCCCTGGGCAAGTCTGTTATGAGACAGGAGGAGAAGGAGGAAAGAGAGGAGGGAAGGAAGGAGAGAGGGAGGGAGAAGGGGGGAAAAAAAACACACACACTGCTAAAATCCTTTTGCCGTTTTCCAGCGAGAGGCGCATGGCACATCGCTGAGTACAAACGCAGCGCGTGTGACTGCAGAGGAGCACAATGGGCCCCCCTCCCCGGCGCCTCCACGGACGAGAGGAGAGGAGAGAAGCAGAGAGGACGGGAGAGGAGCCAAAGGGATGCGGAGGTGACACAGCAGGGAGGTGCACGCCACCAGGAACACACAGTGGTTTTACAGGGCTGCAGATACCGGCCCCCGTAACTGAGCAGACAGCGCACACACCCCTTCCACCCCAGCCACCCACACCAACACTCCCACAGCCCTGTAGCAGGATAGGAGGAGCAGCCAAGAAGCAAGCATGCTGGAGGAGGGCTAGCGGCTAGGCTAGCAGGCCCCGTTGATTGATTTGTGGTTTAATTGGCTATGGGAGGACAAGAACGGCTAAGGAGGTAAATGATAGGCTGGTTGCTGGACGGGGAGTTAAGTTCCAAGGGGTGATGAAACCAGGATTGGGGCTCACTTGAGTGAGGCCTCCATGGTGATAAGCTGGTGAACATTCTGTGCTGCACACAGGGTCTCCTACGCTCTGCTGGGAGGAGAGGAGAGGCGAGGACGGAGATAAGAGAAAAAAGGAAGGGGAAGAGAGAGGGAGAGAACAAGAGGGACTTAGAGAGATACACGCACAGAAAGAGAGAGAGACCAAGAGAGAGAGAGAGAGCGATAGAAGGAGAGAGACTAAGAAAAATGGACATATGAGAGAAAGACAGCGAGAGAGAGAGACAGAGAGAGAGAGAGAGAGAGAGAGAGAGAGAGAGAGAGAGTTTGCGAGCCACCTCTCCCAGCTGTAGGAGGTGTGCCTGCAATGCTAACTCCCTTCATCCATCTCGTCTCACTAAAACACAGGGGGAGGATAAGAAGGAGTGTTTTCAGCAGGGCCCAGTATAGCAACTGTCAGTCCTCTCTGTCACCAACACAGTCCAGTCCCCCTGCAATGACACTGGTGGGGGAACAACGCCCTCACTAGAGGAGGGTGGGGAGTTAGGAAGAGATCTGGAATGGGAAACTGATTTTCGTTTTCAAACACCAGAAACAGCAGTCCCTCTATCTAGGCTTTTGGATTTCAGCAACAAGGCTTTTGGTCAAACGAACCAGCCACAGTTCAGACCCCTTGTATCTGGCGTTTTCTCCTGGTGCCAAATCGTCCATCAGAACAGAGCAGCAAGATGACGTGCACCTGCACGAGCTTGCGCAGAGAAGGAGCAACTGCGCCATAAAAGCAGGACACAGCCGGCAGCCGGCACAGAGGGGGCGGTGGGGGCATAGAGGGGGGGGGAGGGGGGGCATAGAGAGAGAGCCAGAGATGTCCACTACTGGACAGTAGGCCACTAATGAGAAAGAGCATTAGTGCACAACATTAGCATGATGATTTTTGCAGTTTGTGATTTATGGAGAGTGACTATGCTCATAAGGGAGGTGGGTACACCCTTCAGAGGTCCGTGGAGTTCATGTGAATCACCACAGCCCCAGACGGGCCTCTCTCTCTCTTGATACACAGATAAACACGGTTTATACTGTATGTTGTTCATTCCAACTCTTTATCTCTCCTTCTCTCCCCCTATGGATGTCTTGTATTTACTCTCTCTCTCTCTCTCTCTCATCTCACACTCGTCTACGGTGTGCGGCCTCTTGCAAATGGAATGAAAGTCCCAGAGCCTCAGGTACCTCGCATGCGGGGTACATCATGTCCGCTTCATCGTCTTTCTCTCCTGGGGAAGGGTGTGGCGTTTGGGTCCTGCGTTAAGTACAAAGTATCACAGCGCGTCCCCGGGCCATGGCCAGGCTCCCTCACGGCGGCCCGTCCTTCATCAACGCGCAGACACGGTGGTGTCTTACACACGGAAGACGTACACTACACGTTCACAACCCTTAGAGCGCCATCAGGGTTTGTTTTGTTTTGACTACGTAGTTAAGGCGGCAGGCGTGTGTTGCTTAGGAGGCCGCCTTAACTTAAAAGTGCGGCGGGAAACCCTGGCACCATATTTGACATCCCGACTCTATAGTACGGTATATTGTTGGCCATCTGTGGAACAGCTTGGCCTATGTAGTATGCACCTTTGTAGGAAAAGCAACATTGAGTGGGAGCCAAGACTCGTGCAGTGCAGACCAAAATGCCTTAATGATTTACCAACTCATTTACATTAGTTACAGCACGCAGTGGTGATAGAGATGAACTTGTTCTCTCTTTGCTACGCTGCTATTCCCTGTCCTGGGTAGTAGTGGACTGTCAGCAGACTCACCAGGGAAATGGCCCCCCTCGCCATGTGCCTGTTTAGACAAGCTCCCGCCATGCCACGGTCTTCATCTCTCTCAGTAAGTAAGACAAGAAACGCCCATGTTCCCTCAACAAGTCTGGGAATGTCAATGACTTCTGTCTTCTGGTAACTTTGTTCACTGAGAGAAGAAGTACAGAGTGAGAAAAACCAAACAAATGTCTAAATGTGTAGGAACTTAAGGGCTTTTAAAAGCTGTGGAGCTGTTGAAGAGCTGAACTTCAATTCTTCTCAATGAGATGCTGACTGTGTGAAAGGGCACAGAGGGTCCGGGGCATCAATTTTCTATTTTCCAGCTTGAATCCATTCAAGTCCAATCTCATGGACTTGACTCCTGCAGATTAGGTCCATTCCTTCTATTCTCCCTCTCATCTGAAAATGTCATTAGACTGATTCCAATCCAGAAGCATTCTCAGTCCACTTAGAAAGTGGTTGAAGTCTAAGTGGTTCAATCAATCAAAGACACAACTAGATGAGAGCTTAATCAGTCCTGGCCTGGCCTCTGCATCACAGCAAAAACTTCTAAAAAATGTGGTTGAAAAGTCACAATCTGTTATTAAAGCCCATCATTTTGAATGTATGCAGTGAGATACTGAATTCAGTTTGGCTTGACAGGTGCACTCTGTAACAAGGTGCTGTACTATTTGTAATCATTTATTAGCATAATTAGCAAATCCCATGAATAATTATTTACCAAACCTAGCCAAAGTGTTGCTTAGTATGACAGTTGCTATGGAGCCATTCCCATGAAACCCAACACTGGATAGACAAACAGCTAGATAAGTAGACTCCCAAATCACATATTTCATGATGTTATTACAAACTATCAGATCTGAGCTCAGGCATATCTCCACCTAGTTTGTTTGTTTCCACAATAGTCCTACAAACCGCCCACCTCAATCATACCAGAGTGCCTACAGTTCATATCTATATTTCATTCCCAAACTCGGACATAGTGTCATGAAAGAGATTTCCGTTGGGAAACCTAAAAGGGACAACTGAGGTTTTTATTGTATTTTCCACCGGACCAACACAATTGAGCTGCAGTGGGATCAGGGCTACTTGTCCTCATGACTCCCTGCAGAACAGCAGCTGCAGGAGAGGCTCCCTCAGCCTTACGGCCGGCCGGAACCAAGTGTTCAAACATCCCCGTGATCACAGTAATAGAGTGTGAGGGGGGGACAGAAGCACCAGAGCTTTTACTTAACCCAGTCGGAGATTGTCGTCCAATATCACTTAATCTACCCTACTAGAGCAGAGAGCCTGGGGGACTGGACGAGCAGAGGGCCTGGGGGGCTGGACGAGCAGAGGGCCTGGGGGGCTGGAGGAGCAGAGGTCCTGGGGGGCTGGAGGAGCAGAGGACCTGGGGGGCTGGAGGAGCAGAGGGCCTGGGGGGCCGGAGAAGCAGAGGGCCCGGGGGGCTGGAGGAGCAGAGGGCCTGGGGGGCTGGAGGAGCAGAGGACCTGGGGGGCTGGAGGAGCAGAGGACCTGGGGGGCTGGAGGAGCAGAGGGCCTGGGGGGCTGGAGGAGCAGAGGGCCTGGGGGGCTGGAGGAGCAGAGGGCCTGGGGGGCTGGACGAGCAGAGGCCCTGGGGGGCTGGAGGAGCAGAGGACCTGGGGGGCTGGAGGAGCAGAGGGCCTGGGGGGCTGGAGGAGCAGAGGACCTGGGGGGGCTGGAGGAGCAGAGGACCTGGGGGGCTGGAGGAGCAGAGGGCCTGGGGGGGCTGGAGGAGCAGAGGACCTGGGGGGCTGGAGGAGCAGAGGACCTGGGGGGCTGGAGGAGCAGAGGACCTGGGGGGCTGGAGGAGCAGAGGCCCTGGGGGGCTGGAGGAGCAGAGGGCCTGGGGGGCTGGAGGATCAGAGGACCTGGGGGGCTGGAGGAGCAGAGGACCTGGGGGGCTGGAGGAGCAGAGGACCTGGGGGGCTGGAAGACGAGGGAGAAGAGCCTGGAGACCACGTACACAGTTGTGTTTCAAGAAGTGAACCAGCATTCCAACTAACCCCAGCCCTAGCCGTAGCACCAGCCTCAGCCCTAGCCTTAGCCACAGCCCCAGCCAGCAGGATCTATATAACAACCTTCTATAGCACCTTTGCTGATCATGCCCCCAAGGACAAAAGCAGTGATATCCTCCTTGATGATAAGAACCTGAGCCATTTCCTGTTCTAATCTTGGTGTTGGAGTTTTGCAGCGATGAGGAATAGAGGGGGAACAGACAGTAGTTTCCTGGCACTGATACAGGGTACACTCATCACTCATCCAGACTTTCTGCTTTCTGGAAGAATCGCTAGCTGGACTACCTGGATTTGTATTGTTATTATTCATTCTATATCAGTGTATTCACAGCTCTGTCTGGTTTGCTAATCAAACACAACATTATGGGTGCTGATTGGATTAAATTCAACAGGCGTTTCTGTCGTTCTAAATCGATTCCAGACACTTGAAGAAAGTCACAGGACACCAGGGGCTGTGTGGCCCTGCTACAGTAAGATAAGAAATGTGCTTGTGGGATGAAAGAATGCTGAAGTTAGACACTGCTGAGCCTGGTGTTACAAACCAAATGTACAAAATGTGCTATTGACAAGTCACTACTAAACCCAATAGTACCATTAGAACAAAAGTAAAGTCGTGGACCACCTTCTCTAGACTGTCCTCCGTAAATTTCAGTCAGTACATTTTAATTTCAGTGAGTGTGCTGTTCATTTCAAACAACTGTTTCTTTTTGCCTCTCTTTTGCGATGCACTTGACAGATCACAGTGCAGAAAAACACCACACCTGCACCCTCAGTGTGTGTACATGGGAAACAGAATATGACTCAGGTCAAACGGAGATCTCAGCGAGCTGCTGTTTGCTTCACCAGCTGCCGTAGTGACATCAGGACAGGGGACAACAGAGAGAAGGACACGTTGTAGAGCTCACAGAGAGACAGCCTTCGCAAAGTGCTGGATCTCTTCCTAACGACTGACAAAGCAGAGCAGAAGCCACACATGTCCCCCCCCCCTCCATCCGGTCTCTCTTCCTCCATGCTTGTCATTCATGCAGAGCCGCCCGGCTGATTTAGCATGTGCTAACGCTAGCTGCAGCAGGACTGATGTGGGGCACTCTTCTATCTCGCAAGATTTTTGGAGCATCATGGCGAGTGAATTCAGGACTTTTATCTCCTTTAATTATGTAAATCATATGCCACAGATATTTCTTATCAAGACAGTGGAGGACAGGTTTTTTTCTGGCCCCTCTCTCTCTCTCTCTCTCTCTCTCTATCTCTCGCTCTCTCTCTCTCTCTCTCCCTCTCAGCAATTGGAGATGAGAGTCTGTGAGCACAGCAGTTTTAACTTGGCAGTAATATGTCACGGAGAAATGTAGGCAAACGTATAGGAAGTGTTGTACTCCATCATAGTGCCATGTATGTGAAAACGACCATCTTTCCTCTCTCCCCTTTTCCCCCCACACACATTATCATATAGTATATTTCTCTACAATCGTTCTGTTTTGAGCTGCTTTATATAGACCTCTTTCAGTTGTCCATGGCAACACAGTCAAAATGGCTATGAATGCATAGACCAGAAATCACATTGCCCCCTCCCTTCCCACCCCTATCACCCCGTCAAGTACTTTTCCCAAAGAACTGCTCTGGGGTCACCAAATTGAGGTTGTGGACTACGCATCAAGGAAATAAATGGATGTCAATTCAGTTAGTATACACTGTGTGTTGTATTTGGTGAAAGTAAAACACATTGTAGACTACAACAAATATTTCCTGCTCCTATACAGACAGTGGGGGGGGAAATAAAACATGACCATGGACAGAACGGTAGGTCTTCTTTGCCGCAATTAAGAACCACCCCTCCTACTCCTACCAGACTGTGGGCCTTTAAACCCTCAAAAACACTGAAAACTTGACAGTGTTATTAAACCCAGCCAAGGGTGAGCAAGATGAATATTAAATCACGGCTATGCATTGAAGGGTTATCATAAATCTTCACGTGGCTTCAGTAATGGGAAATAAGCCAAAAGGTGATGGAAATTAGGAGGCAAGATTTAACGCGTAGCAATAATTGCGAGGATTGTGTTCAACAATCCAGATTAGCCTGTCACGCTCGGGCCTGTAAACAGAGCGGTTGCTGAGGGACTTGATCAGAAGCTGTCAATATCCATGCCATTCTACATCTAACAACATTAATCTGAGATGTGGAAATGTTCTGCCTTGTGGGCAAACAATTAATATGTAGAATTACCCAACTGACACCAGGTTTGTCCCACAATTATTTTTCCCCACAAAGGAAACAGCAAACCTCAACGGTGCTGTAAGATGGGGTACATTTGTAAAACCACAGATTCGTGATAGCCTCGAGGAACATCTTTAGCTTGTCTTATTTGACAGAGATTTACATGAGACAGCACATTGTGGATTATGATAGATCATTCTCACCTGCCGTGAAGTTGTAGTTGGCTGAAAACCCCATCGCCTCCAGCTCTCCATCCGAGACAAATTTTATCCAGAGATATCGGCTACTGCTCCTGATGAAGGGTGGGCTGTGCTGACCACAATAACGTCCCATGATCGGGGAGAAGCCGAATGGTCCATCTCTGACCTCAATGTTGTCAAATTTACATTCCCATGAGGACTCTATTGAGTAGCTGTCGTCGAAATGCAGATCGATGCATTGCCTTGGAGGCGCTTGAGGCACAAAATAACAAACACAATTTTGTAAGAGAAGTATGGTTTATTTCTGTCACCAAGTGATCATTTGCTAATTAGAGCTTGGTTTAAAGGCTCATCTTTTATATGGATATCAACTTGATAAATATCTACCCATCATGCATGTTGGATCTGATAATACGGTTCTAGCCAAACCTCTGATGACAGTGTTTTCTGTCCTCAGAATATTCCCTCCATGGTGGGTATTTCCTGTATTCATCTGGATAATCTTGTTAAACCATAACCTAATCTACTCTACTGATTAATCAAATATCAAACCCCAGTCCGCAAAATAAACAGACTGCAATTGCAACTAGCTGTCTAATTCTATTACAGTCATCTGCCAAACATTGGCATATGAACCCAGAGGTCCAGTCCCTAGGATTTCATTACAGAACAGACATATTTTTCTTAATTACTCTTTATTCACAGGAGAGAGGACCTGGAGAGCCCGTTCAAACCTCAATATGTTGAGAAACCTGCCCCCAAACACATAGTTTCATTAGGGCATACCGACAAAAAGACACGTTTGAAGCTGTGAGTCTACGATATCTTGTGCCACATGGCATGTTTCACTACCTGAAATACATGTAGGGATGAGATTAGAGGAGATGTTTACCTTCAATGATGTAAACACACTCTGTTTCTGGGGGGTATTTGTTTGGATAGTTGGGGGACGTGAACAGCCCTCCTTCTGGCTCTTTGACCCACGTTCCACATTGGCCCGCGGGCTTGACTCCAGAGTTGTTTTGCACTGAACAGAGAGGGACATAAAATGTTATTATTAGGTAGATACATATGTAGGTAGAGGGGTATAGGTGATTAGGCATAGGCATGTATGTAGGTACACTAGGTTGGTAAGTAATTAAGTAGATCGGTAGGAAGGTCAGTAGGTAGGTAGGTAGGTAGGTAGGTAGGTAGGTAGGTAGATAGGTAGGTAGGTAGGTTAGGTAGGTAGGTAGGTAGGTAGGTAGGTAGGTAGGTTAGGTAGGTAGGTAGGTAGGTAGGTAGGTAGGTAGGTAGGTAGGCAGGCAGGCAGGCAGGCAGGCAGGCAGGCAGGCAGGCAGGACAGACAGACAGACAGACAGACAGACAGACAGACAGACAGACAGACAGACAGACAGACAGACAGACAGACAGACAGACAGACAGACAGACAGACAGACAGACAGACAGACAGACAGACAGACAGACAGACAGACAGACAGACAGACAGACAGACAGACAGACAGACAGACAGACAGACAGACAGACAGATAGGCAGATAGATTACCTGTTGAATCCCTTTTTGTTGCCCCAGATAGCCCAAGAATGAGAAGACTTGCAACAACTGCAATGAGAAACAAATTAATGCTGGTAGAACGGTCCTGTCAAATTCTGAGCAATTTGTTATCAAAAGGGAGTTTTCAATTGAATTAAATTCAATTTAATGAACTCAGTAAATTATATTTGTGTACGTTGCTCTGAAAACACTTTGTGTTATTCAAGATTTCACACAGTAATGAGTAAAATAATTAATCCTCTGATTCATAACCGAACCCCGGTATTTGAGTGAAGTTGAAACTATGGCTGCAGAGCATTTCATTGTGGCCTTCATCTAAGTGCAGACTAGAGAGGCTGTGCAACATGTAACTTCATTCCAACTTCAACACCTACAATTTCATTTGCGCTCCATGGATTTCACATAACCTAACGAATATACAGTACATATTTAAAAAAACAATGTATTCTATAAGTAGAATAATTACAATCAATGAATAAAGATAACGATGTGTTTATTAATCTTGTATGAAACTAAACACATTCCCGTCGTGAGGTTAGAAAATAGAAATCATATCGACAGATACATCAGTTCCAGTCCATGCCTCCTAGGTAACTACATTTGGTGAATGTTGGGCACCTCAGCAAGGTACGCAGTTTACGCTCCGACCAGTAAATTATTGGATAAAAGAAGTGACGAGAGCTTGTGACTTACCGTGAAGGAAGCTGTGCCCATGTACCATGTCTGTTCCTTTCACAAGGGGCTTCAGACTCAACTAATTCCATTTAGATCAGGGAATACTTCAAGAGGAAACGATTGAGGTTCAAGAAAAATTATAAATTGACAGCTATCCGCAATAACATTCCCACCATTAAAAACGACAAGGAAAATGTATTCCTCTCATTTATAATTTGTTGAATGAGATGGAAGAAGGTAATTCCAGACTGAAAAAAATGTAACTTCTAGTCACCAGTTTCACGTAAACGCATGTACAGGTCTAAACATTCGCCCAAATTCCATCCAAACGTTTCCAATACCCTTTGGTGCTTCTGGTGCACTGAAAGGATTAATAGTTCCGTCATCAGCGTTCCCTGGTCGCTCCACCTTTGTAATCTTCCGATGAAAAGATTTTGAGAGAAGGCAGTTTTGTTTATTCCTCTTGAATCCTGTTAACAGACAGATAATCCTACGGAAACGTATAAAACCATCCTAACCACATTTTCTGGGGTGTATCTCAAATTTGCGATGCGTAAAAATACCCATCCAACATCAACATCAATGACTATATTCGCAACATGAACATCTGTGGTCGTCTCATCCCCTTTTCTCAATTTCCTTCAGCGATGAATGATGTTTGAAGAGCATCTTACACTCTTCTGGCACCTGACTGATCTCTGGAACCTGAGTTAAGGATTTTATCACCCTACAAAACCGATGATCTAGCGTTCATTCATTCGTTCATTCCTTTCAGTTTACCTACATCATGATACAAAAAAACACAATTAATTACAAAAGAAGTGTACACTTTCTTTCACTAAAAGGTCCAACTTCGTCGATATGACTGAGAAAAGTATCAAAAGTAGATGCGAATGTTTCTTTAAGATGCTCCGCAGTCTGCAGAAACCAACAGAGTCGGAGGGAGGCAAAGCGATAATGTAAAAGGTAAGCAGAAAACGTTCTGAGATAGGAAATGAAAAAAACAACACATAACCAACAAACAAAAAAAACCGGCGGAACTGGATAGATGTCAGGAGAACAGACCATCAACAATCTAAGTGAAAGCACCTGCATCAAAAGCAAATACTCTCCTTCCCGCGAACATGGCGGGGTCGAGGTCGAAATAAAGAGTAAGCTTAAGCAAACAGTTAATTTGGGTAAAATAGTATTATGTCAGACCATGTAGGCTACTGTGGATCCAGTGCAATATGCTGTTTTAATTGGTCCTTAAAGCAGTGCCATTGATTTTTTTGTATTATCTTATACTGGGTTCAGTTGATTTACAGACAGCTTTCATCATTTCGTTCTTGCCATAAAGAATCTCTAAATACACGTTTTTTAAAGCCTACCTACTCACAATTGTAAAAACCATCAATTCCTTTCTTTCTGTACTGCATGGTCCGCTCGATATGGACACAAATTACTATAAGAAGCTTACATTTTATGTTTTAACTAAAGAGCAATTCGATCTCTATCTTACTTTTGATCTACTTCATTTTTGTCTTCCATGACCACAGGGAAATGTCATTAAGATAGTGTAGAAAACTTAGGCACAGCATGGTTTCAAAGAGCTGCATGACAACAAACATTTAACTGTAATTCAACAAGCAGATAATATTACAACCGTCTAAAGGTTAAATATTGCATATGTATTGGCTACTCTTGAGTGTTCCAACAATAAGTACTACATGATATAGTGCAACGGAACAAAGACCAGACTTGTAATGTAAAACACTCAGGTCGTATCCACTCCCATTCAGTGTTTAGTCATTGTCACACCTGATGACAAAGCTGATCAGAGAGGGCCCACGGATGAGCCAGCCTCTCCATAGAAAACAGTCTTACGAGCATGCACGGACAATACGAGCATGCACGGACAATATCCGTCCTCTCATATTCCTATCACAGAGGCCACTTCACCGCCGGACCCTGTTCCTCTATGTTGCATGCTAATACGTTCGTTAGCATTCACTAAGTGGCTTTGATTAGCATGAAATATACTGTGTTCTAATGGCAGGTGCCTAAAGGACCTACAGCCGAGATCATGTCAAATCCGCAAGATAAATCAACATGACAGTGTCTTTTCTGTGTGTGTCTCACACACTTGTAGATCCAAATTTGTCTGATTTCCCTGCTCTTCAATCATTCTCTCTCTCTCTCTCTCTCTCTCTCTCTCTCTCTCTCTCTCTCTCTCTCTCTCTCTCTCGCACACACACACACTCTATCTATCTCTCTCAATATTTCTCTCTCATATTTTCACAATGCTCCATTCTAGCTGGTATACTGTTGGATAAACATGAGATCACACCATGTCCACAGATCATACAGAGCCCTCTATGGGCTTCATGGCAGTGGATCATGGCTCTTTAGATGACTGTTTTGGACCCCACTAAACAGCAGTAGTCCAGTTAGTGCTGCTAACAAAAAACAAGTCACTTTCTTGCTACAGTGCCATATAATCTGAGTGTGTCAACCCCCTTGGTATCACACTGTAGGCTACTATGCCTTCAGCAAATCCGCCCTGACACCACAAACACAGACCCCAACAGAAATCAAATGCCAATTTCTTTGCACAGTCAAAGCCTATTACGCATCTTATATGGTCGGAGGGGTTGTCAATAGCATCTGAAGCAAAATAATATTGTGCCGTAAGCTTGATATCGATTAGCAGTAGTGCCATTTAGTCAAACAACTTTGCAACCAAAACAGTGCACGTTTGTGATTTTGGGGGTGGGTTGGGGGAGGGGGGGGAGGCGTGGAGATAAAGAAGAGCAATATGGGAATTATTCAAATGAGGCTTATCTGGCCTCCTCTATGCAACAGCAGCTCTGGTGAATTGAATAGTAGCCCCCAGCTTAGCGCACCAGCATGTATAAACTATCTGTTTGAATGGGAAGGGAGACAGCACAAGCATCTCAGAGAAACAGTTCATTCCGAGACTCGTCTTGGAGGCGGCCCATTTCTAATTAAGGGAGTTTATCAATTGGATGGAGATAAGCGCTGTGGTGCGTCTACCTCTGTGCATTTGTAATTAGAATCACTTTGGGCAAATGGGAACCGCAGTTAGGAATCTATATATTATAGACAACATATATGCATAATAGATAAATAGATCAAAACTAAACACAGGTGTATTGCTCTGGCTAGAGTAAGGGAACATGAATGATGAATGACCTAAGCTGATGTGTTGTTTAGTGCTTTCAAGCCAACAAGCTTTTTTTCAACGAAAGAAACAACCAGACTAAAAACCAACTCCGACTGAACTTGAAATAATGTCTGCATGATCACGTAACACAAAGCAAGCTCTTGTTAAGTTCAAGTTCAAGTCTTTTATTGTCAGATGCACAAACAACACAAGGTCAGACTGGGCACTGAAATTCTTAGGACAAGACACTGCAAAGCAACCTGGCATAACATGACATGAGTACTCAGAACATAAATTACACCTATGATCAGCTAACATATAATATAATAAACCTCCTAATATACAAAATAATATACAATA
Organism: Mallotus villosus; assembly: GCA_903064625.1. Classification (NCBI taxonomy): domain Eukaryota; kingdom Metazoa; phylum Chordata; class Actinopteri; order Osmeriformes; family Salangidae; genus Mallotus; species Mallotus villosus. The sequence continues at coordinate 39,698 of CAEFZP010001908.1, read as the reverse complement.
CAGTATACTAAACCTTTAATACACATATGGACCTATACTAACCTATACTAACCTAAGACAAGGGGTACAATTATTGGAATATTGCTGATGCAACCAGTAGCTGAAAGTGCAACCAGTGGCTGAAAGTGACAGTGTGTAAAGTGGCTAGTGAGAAGTGTATCAATGTCCATATCAATGTTCATTCAAGAGCCTGATGGCCCTTGGAAAGAAACTTCTGTCCAGTCTACCGAGTGCTTCGGTATCGCCTGCCAGAAGGTAACAGAGTAAAAAGACTAAAGGATGGGTGGTAACAGTCTCTTAGAATCCTGCCAGCTTTCCTGAGGCATGGTATGTGGTAGGTGTCCTGTAAGGCTGGGAGCATCCTGCCGATGATGAACTCAGCAGACCAGACCGCACTACGTAGGGCCTTGCGGTCCCTGTCTGTGCAGCTCCCATACCACACTGTAATGCAACCAGTCAGTATGCTCTCTATAGTCCATCTGTAGAAGTTAGTGAGGATGACTGAGTCCATGCCAAACTTCTTCAGTCTCCTCAGGAAGAAGAGGTGTTTCCGGGCCACTGTGACCACCTTGTCCGTGTGAGCAGACCAGGTGAGATCATTGCTGATGTTTACCTGAGGAACCTGAAGCAGCTGACCCTTTCCACTTTGGATCCATTGATGTATAGGGATGCATGCTCCTCCTCCTGCCGCCGCCTATAGTCCACAATCATCTCCTTAGTCTTACTGACATAAACCTAGCTTAGTGTTGACTGTGTGAATTCACATTGGATTGCCCTTATAAAGCATGATAAGTAAAGTTCAGGTGCTGTTTCCATTGCTAACAGGGGTGGCTGCACCAAGGAGGATAAACACAGAGGCTGAAGCCTTCTGTCCACTGGGACTCACATTAACCTTGTTAGTGATGCACTGAACAGTTTGTCTGCCTCCCAAAAAAACACCATCTGTTTGTCATTCAACACGCTTGTACTTCATTAAACAGGGCCCTTTCACAAGAAAGGCCCCCTCTGACCATGGACTAATATTTGAGTTTCTGCTGTATTATGCTGTATGCTGTATTAGCTGTTGTCTGGGTCTCAGGTGATAGGCTGCCTCTTTCCTCATCCTTCACCTGGAGCCAGTAGGAAGGAGCTAGCATCACATGTAGGCTATATTGGGATCTGGAACTACACTTTTACGTGGAAATGTCGTTTTTGTGTGCTTTGTCATGGAGATACCAGCCTACAGTAGCTTTAGGATTGGCCTTTTCTGTCGTTTGTCCAAAACCTGTTATGTATTGAAATAGAACAACTTTTCGTTGGTTTTGACATCACACTTGGCTGTGTCATTTAGTGGGACGACAGTGACTTTACAATACAATGACTGTGACATCATAATGCAAGAATGATTGTGATATACAGTAAGACATTACAATTGAATGATCTTGGCATCACAGTGGAGCAGCTATTAAATCACAAAAGAATTGTCATCACAAAGTGGAGCTTTTGAGAGAATTGTCCTGTTGCCCTGTCTAAGCTAGTCATGCAAAGTCCCTACATATTTCCACGTACATTATCACTACAGTCCATCAGTAGAAGCTGTGGGAAGAAGCCCAGCCTGTAACCTCTCTTTGTAGTGCAGGGCTATTCTGTTTCACCTTTCTCTTTGTCCTTGGAACAGGGAAACCAGTGGCCTGATTCTTAGTCTCCCTGGCTCCTGGCTAACATCTCCCTCTCTTCAATCTGTTCCAATCCTCCATTCCCAGGCCCTTTGGGTTAAACCAACTGTGTAATTCCAGATTTGACCTCATTAGCACGTTGGTTGGAGGGCTCCGTGAAGACTGCTGGGTGTCAGTCTATAGGCTGTGAAACCCTCAGCGGTGGTGGTTGTGGAGTCAGCAAAGTCACATTCCCCTCATGGAGGCATGGGGAGGTTTTGGAACCTAACACAGTTCAGTGGAATGGAGCCAGACTGCACCCTGATGGGGGGGGGGCCTCTGTGTTTACACACACAGTGTAGAAATATGGATCTAAACATGGTGAAGTCCCAACTCTAAACCAAGCCAATGCTAATGCTTGCAGTGGTTTCATATTCAAGCTGAAGATGAGGAGGGAGGAATAGGAGGGAGGAGGAAACAGAGGAGGGGATGGAGGAGGAAAGGGAGGAGGAGGAGGAGGGAGGAGGAAAGGGAGGAGGAGGAGGGAGGAGGAGGCACGCTGGGCTGTATTTCCAGTATACCTACACTGGAACTCCGGAGAGGCTTGTGATGGAGAACAGTCCTGACCTCATCTCTGAATATGTGCTCTCCAGTTCTTGCTCTCTACAGTACAGGGAAAGAGTTCATTTCAGCTGAAATGCCAGGTGGGGTTTAGAAGTGCTGAGCATAGGTATTTCAGAGGACCTTTGAGGGGTGGAGAGGGGGGATGGGGGGGTGAGGTGGGGAGGAGCGTCGCCCTGTCTTGGAGATTCTCTTGCACGCTTAAACACTCACACAGAGTTCTTATGTCCCTGGTGTGTGTATGGTACATTTCACTCCACTCAACTGAAATTGTTGGAATTGGTTCGTTTTTTCAAATGTCATGGTGGGATAGTGCATACCGTGCTGGGGTGTGAAGTTCAGAGAGAACCAAAATAGTGTTTTGGTACATGAAGGTAGAATACACATACCTGATACCAGACTGAGTGATTGTCAGGCCTTACATTTCTACAATTAAATCATTCATGGATTTTTTTAATCTGATTTAATTAAGAACTACAGTATAAATTATTTCTTTTTTGTTTTTGCAGTTCTGACTAGTTCTTTTGACACCATGGGTTAGTTCTGATTATGAGACAGAAAGGCAAAAAGAAATTCCTGTTTCCTCACGAAATGTTCTCAAGGACGTTGTAACATATGGAATCCTTTCTGAATAATGAGCCGAGTCCAAATGTTGCAGTGTGGCAGTTCAATAATTCATCTTGAGAGGGAGGCCGCCATATTGCCCCAATCTCACAAAATTCTACATACACATTACCTGTCCTTGAGAGAGCGATAAGCACTATCGCTCTGCTCTTCCCCCATCCTAATGAACTGAAACCCCTCTCTTCTCCTACACCTCACCTCTCTCAGGGTGAAGAATATCCCGTGAATGGCAATTAAGTACTGAGAGAGGTCTGAAACGTATGGGGGAGTTAACTCTGAGGTCCTTTATGGTGATTCTTGTCTTTTTGAGGACAGAGGCAGATTAAGGCTGTACATTCAGGCTGTTCGTCTGTTTCACCTGGAAGGTGAGTCTCCTTTGGTCCTAATCATTTTAAGGGGGGTCAGATAGAACACTGGGCAGTCATAGGAAGGGTAGTTTCTCACTTTGCCATTGCTCACCGCCGACACCTAACTGAACCTCTGCATCAGCTTCTAAACTCAGTAGCAATGTGTTTCCGTAGAAAACAGACTTCTCTTTTCGTGAGTTCTCTTTCAGAAGACAATGCAACTGATTGTATTCTGCCCAGGATAGATCCTACACTACAGAATGACTAGTGTAATCTATGCGGTAATGGCCTGTTCTGCTGCGTATCATTGGGCTCCCCAGGAGGATCTCATCACTGCTGCTTGTTGTGTAAAACACTGGCTTGGAGCAGGAAGAGGAGAGCACAAGAAAGAGAAGAAGAGAAAAGAGAAGTAAAGATTGATGACTGAAGAGAGGGCGCTTAGTGAAATGAACAGAAGCTTATCCTGCAGTGGACCGCAGGGAGCAGATGGCACACTGTTCTCCAGAAGATCTCAACTGATAAGTGTGTGTACAGACCTGCATATGCATGGCTGTATGATGCGTATGTGTGTGTGTGTGTGTGTATGTGTGGGTGAGTGCATGTGTGTGTGTTCGTGTAGGCCTGCAGGTATGTGTGTCTGCTCATTCTAAAGTCTAAAGTAGACCAGCAGGTCTTCTCGGCAATACATCTCATCCTACCAAAGCATGTGATCAATTAAAATAATCAACCAATTGGAAGGGACAAACAATCAATAAAGAAAAAATCCTTTCTAGCCTCCTTTAAGGAAATCGATGATTTTAATTGTCCTCTTAGACACATAATACTGGTGTTTTAATCAATTCTCTCACCAGTCAACCACAGCTCATCATGAAAGCAAACCCTCCCCCCATCCCCCTTTGGGAACGAGTCAAAAGCGCAGTGTCAGCACAAAGATCAGCATTTGTTCTCTAACAGATTGTGTGGCCATGCTGGGTGACTATCTCAGAACAAGTTCATTTAGTCCAGTTGCCTTTTAAGTAGCTTATAGTTACCCTAAAAATATATTTTTAGCCACCGTTAAAGTTGAACACCCACACGCCCCAGCACATTCAGAGAGTGCCTAGTTCTTATCTGCTCGCTTAACGATTGCGATCTGACCACAGAGACAGCGGATAAAGTGCTTTTCAGAGAAGTATCACTTCAGTGGCGCTCACTGGGTGGAAAGTTCACTACGTGTTGTGGCTTAGAAATACAGATTTGGAGACAGGACAGAAGTCTGGCCAAAACTCGAATGAGAGGCTGACATCAAAAACGTGTGGTATTATCAAAGGAATCACTAGGAGAGAAAGGAATCGCAGAGTTGTTATCTTGAGGTATTAGAAACCGAAGATTTCTAGTTGGGAAATGTTGATGGACGGGCCAGGGCAGTGCACACGCACAGCCCAGCCCACTGGGGAATATCAGGAATGATTTGCAGGCAGTTGTTGAGAGGTTCCTAATTAAAATGTTTACCCATAGACAAACAACCTGTTTACCTCTTAATTCATGGCCTTCAGTGACCGGGATCTCAGGGGATGAGCAAGCACATAATATGTCATCCGCTTCTCCTGGCCTTGCTGTTCACAATCACTGCCTCCAACCTTGGCTGCAGGAGCACAAAAATGTGTGATAAAGCGTACCTGCACCTCACGTTCACATACACACATGTACACACACTCTTTTGAGTCCACGCACACACACATGTACAGACATACACAAATGTACACACCCCGGTATGTACACACACATGCACATACACATACTTTCATGGCAGTTACATTTCAAGTCCACTCCTCTCCATCTCCCCAGAGTATCATGGCTTTTTGGTGTCTGACTCTGTGATGCTGTGTGTCTATGGCTGTCCTAATGTGAATTGACCGTGGTGAGGTGACAGTATATTTAACATGATCACATATCCATGTGTATCCTGTGTATGTGTGTATGTGTTTGTGTGTGTACATTGAATTGCATGGTCTTGCACATTCCTCATATGTACCTTAGACCCACAGTGATGCATGACTAAGATCATACATGAAATCGTTTCAACTGCTTGTACAGCAGCTTTTAAACCTCAAACCAGCAGGTGTTACAGTATGCCCCTCTTTCTTTCGCTCTGGTCAATCAAAAAACCTTGCAACTAAACCCAGAAGGTTTCAGAACAACCCCGAACTCCGGTTTCATCTTCAGTGCACTTCAAGCTCGGTTTAATGTTTATTCAATTTGGAGGACCAAACTGTTGGCCAATATCATCTTGCATAAATCTCTTTGATGATAGCCTCTGAAACATCTGCTGAAGTCATAAAAGTACAGGGGGGCAGTAACATGTCTGAGTGAACATATGTGAATGGAAATAGAGCCACAACATGAAACTTGGTTGGAAATGAATTGATTAATACGGGGCCCACTTATTGCAAGGGTTTCTAAGGTGAAGTGAAAGAATACAATAAACTTTATTTCCAATTTATTGTTACCTGTTTTAGTTATTGGTAGTTTCATGAGGGACAGCAGAGAGATACTGGCTGTAGCCCTGTGATAGCCCTGTGAAGTGGCTTAGTCTGGGTTTCTATATTGCTGAGTCGGCTGAGTCCTTGAGTGAGGACCGAACCTTTCCAGAATCATCTCTCTCTCTCTCTCTCTCTCTCTCTCTCTCTCTCTCTCTCTCTCTCTCTCTCTCTCTCTCTAACACACACACACACACACACAGACACACACACACAGAGACACTGGGCCAATGCTCACCTGAGTCTCTCACTGGGAGGTTGGAGGATGGATGACTCTCTGTGCATATGCTCTAGCTGCAGCATGGTGCAGGGTGGAACCGTACTCGAGTTCAGTGTGCGGATGAGTGCGGGGCTGTGTCTGCGTCTATGTAGTCGATGTGTTTTCATCTACGTTTTCACCAAACACCCATTAAACGCCCTCTCAACACCCTTTGTGAATGTTTTTCATGATAAACACTACAGAGACTTAGAAGACAAGTTCACCTGAAGAGAGCTGCTCTCAGTCGTGACACCCTGGTCCGCTTTCTGATCAAAACTTTCAGCCAGAGTGTTCTGTGACACTCGCTGTAGAACAACAGAGCAATTAAAGCAGCTGCATCGAGCCTTACTGTCAGCCAGCATGCCTACAGCCACAGGGGGCATTCCCGACATATCACTTTGTTACAAATATGACATAGCCAATTAGGTCAGTGTTAGTGACTGTACAAACACTGGTGGATCTCTCCATGTGTTTAATCTCTGCCAGTGGCTAATGAAGAGAAACACAGTACAGTGTGCCTTTGAGTTTCAAGTCACATTTGTCTGTATCAACAGTAGCCGACACGTGTGCAGCCGCGCACATGCCCACACACCCCCCAATTTCTCACATACTGAGATGATCATTGAGCGCTTGAATACAATACCAGAGGTTTGATACATTTCAAGACATTACTGCAGATTCATAGTACCTGCTCCATTGTCCACTCCTTGTGCATGTGCAGCTAAAGCTAATTGTGGCACGGCGAAGGGGTCTGGGTGACTGAATAATTGATCCATTTTGCAGTGTGAAGCCCCCCTGTAGCGCCGCAGTAGCACATCGGTTCAGAAACACGCCGGCCTGTAATCCCTTCCTCACAAGCTGCAGTGTAGCACCGTGGAATCTGAATGGAACAGTTGGATTTCTGGGTTTCTGAGGGTTGAAGTAATGCTGTTCTTTCGGCTAAGCCGTCTGTATGGCAAGGTGAAGCTGTGTGTACGGACTACCAATTACAGTCACCCTGTTCTGGTGGAAATTGGGAAACTGCAAGGCCTTTGTTGGAAGTATTGACACTTATAAGTGTACTTTCAGTTGGATTGGTTTTACAGTTTTGACATTTTTATGTTGCTGACGTTAGTTACAGTAGGTATGTGTATTGAACATTCTGTACAGGGATGGGGAGTTACCATGGAAATAACAGGAAGAAGAAACGAATGCAGAACAACAAAGTGCTGTCCTGCCCCTTTCTCGTGTACGACGATGCAGTAACAGACTACTTGTTTACCAAACAGGGCTTTGTGGCTCGGTGTGCTTCTGCAGCTGTCCTAGCTGCAGCATCTCTGCATCCTCTGGAGACAACTGTGTGTTTGTGTAAGAGTGTGTGTGTGTGTGTGTGTGTGTGGAGATTAACATTTGCCTGTTTGTGTAGAGGGCTGGATAGTATACATACAGTGCTGAAAGGGAAATGATGAGAACAAGAGAAAGAACAGAGGCCAAAAAAATATAGAGAGAAGGGTAGAGAGATTGCTTATGTGTGTGTGGTTGCAGAGCAGGTGCACAGATAAATAACCCTGAGTTGAGAGCGTGTGTGTAGTCCGTCGGGTGCTAAGGCCCAGTGTTCCTGAAGAGCTGCAGACTCCAGTGGAAGGTATGGCTGCTGGGAACCTGCAGATTGCTCTCTGACACAGATGCCAGTGTGCCAGGCTTCATGGCCACAGCTCAGCTGGCGCGGGACCATCTTGCCAGCCCGTGCAGGTATTTTGTGTTTAGTAAATACAGATGATCCATTAACATCCTTGAACTGGGTCTGTGCATGGCACTGTACACCAGAAGCAGTGTCGTTTTTGTAACAGCTGGCTAAGGAGTATCATGTCATTGACTCACATGGTATTTGACGTGCCTGGCATACAGGAAGTTATCTTTACTGGATGAGAGCCAGCTGCAGTGGCACGAGTGCAAAGGGAGAGTCGTCTTATCGGAGCATGGAGCTGTGTGTGTCTGTGTGTCCGTGTGTGAGTGTGTGTGTGTGTGTGTGTGTGCGTGCGTGAAGCCTCAAGGCCTCATCATTAGCGTATGAGGGCTGGAGTTAGTAAGTTCATGCATATTAAGCAGAAACCTGCCCCCCTTAGCCCACAGACTTGAAGCACAGTGTGCCGTCACTGCTCCGAGCCAATCAGGCGGTCGGGCAGCTTTCACATATTACCTGAAGAGCAGTGCTGGAGATTATGAGCCTAACTCAGTATTTAGTGCACAGGTCTTTCTGACTTTCCCATCCTTATTATGTTGTTACTTTGATGTCAGGGAGCACCCAGTTTGGCCAGTTAAGGTAGGAAAGGCATTTTCTTTAAAGAAAGACAGGGAGAGGATATGTCTTTGATAATTTTATCAAAGAGAGTACTTAAAAGTAGAGAGGAGCAGTCACTGAGTAAAGAGAGATGAAATGGACAGCAATAGGGTTAATCAGAGCACTGTCTGTCTGCATGCTTTTGATTACATTTAGAGCACATGCAATCAAGAAAGGATTTAGAAAAAATCACTATAAAGAACCGACTTTTCATGCTGGTTAGGAATAATAAGAAGAGAAATTGACTATTGGTGCAATGATCCCTTATAGTAATCCATCCATATTATGACTCTCTCTGTGTGTGTGTGTGTGTGTGTGTGTGTGTGTGTTCTTCTTCAACACCCTTTTTTTCTTTATTGCCTGGAGACCTCTGAGTTGAGTCAGACAACCAAACAATTGAAGGCAAATTTGAAAGGGCCTGAGGCACTGGAGTGGGAGAACAAGTAATCTGTCCCCCGATATATGCTGGAGGAACACCCACACACATACACACACATACACACACATACACACACACACCCACCCACACACACACACACACACACACACACACACACACACACATGCACATACACATACACCCACACACATACACACACACACACACACACACACATACACACCCACACATGTACACACACTCCCAAATAAATCTTGGCCAGAAGCCTGTTCACTGGCTCACACACTCTATAAAACAACTCCATACAATCACTCAGATTCCTTTTAAACACTGAGCCCCACACAGAGCCAATGTGTAAAGCTGTGAAGTAAATAACAACAACCAAAGGATAAGTTATCCTACCTGGGGGTGTCTTTAGGACACACCATTTGACACCCTGTACTGAATGATCATGTCTTTGCATGTCTTTACCAAGAGTGCATGTCTGCATCCTGGCACCCCTCTAAACCCAGCCTCTGAGAGAGCAGACATGGCTCTCCATCTCTTCCTGTCCACCATGCAGGCTCTGCCCTCGTCTTCTTCTGTGGACGAGCTCTCTGCACATGCCTTTGTACAAACATCCAACATTTCCATATTGTTAGAGTAGGCTCCCACAATGCAACAGTATGCAGCAATTTGTCACCATGTGTTGAATTTGTTTTACGTACTGTACGCGTGACATGGAAACTATGCACTGCCCAAGGGGATAACTAGGAGAGTTCACAGTGTGTGTGGTGAACCATGTAGGAATGTTCTACGCCTATAGGCAAAAATAGACTCTGTTCTTGAAAGTCGCATTTGGATAACAGTAGCCAATCTTTTCATTGGGGTTTGAGAGTATGGTATGGTAATGGCACTGAGTCACTCAAGGAACAGGAACGAAGTTTTAATCCACAATACGTTGTCATTGGTCAGAAAACCAAAAGGAAACAAAGTTAACTCATGAGTCATGTACGGGATGTGAGGCAGTGTTTGGGTGAGTCATCATCACATTTGGAGAAGCTCATTACAACCTTAAGTCACCAAAGAACATTCAGCCAAGGCCACAAAAGGAGAAATTGAGTAAAAGCGAGAGAAGAAGAAGAAGAGAGCGAAAGAGAGAGAGAGGGAGAAAAATGAACAACACTGTAAATTCCCCTGGCACCTAACAAGAAATTCTAACGAGAAGAATGACACAGAGCACATGGCCAGACAGAAGACTTGAGAGACAAAGGTGGCATCGTTACAGGTCCTGCTGTGCAGTACCAGGTGCGGTTGCGTTAAGTGAGACAGCAAGACTCTGAACTGCTCTCTGAGCTGGTGTGAGATGAAATCAGTGCTGCAGCAAAGCCGCCCTTTCAGCCAGGAGAAGATGTTGTCTACAGTATTACCAACAGAGTTGCTGTAGCTCTCTGTAATGGATGGCATCTCCTATCCATGTGCATCCATCGAAATGGTGTAGTAATTGGTCAAGTTATACGGATAATTACTCAAATCAGTAATCACGATGACATCTAGCTTTTCCATCATAACTAACTAAACCCAGAGCACAGTGAGTAGACTTTCAAGGGCAAATGTCTTTGAACATAATGCAGTGCTGAGAATGTTTGTTCCACCAATGATACGACTGGCTCGTCACATCGTCAGTTATATTCGTGGGCCATCTTAAGCGCTCAGTTTAAATTGTTCACACTTAAGCGGTTTCTAATTAATTAAGGCTCTTGACGAAATGCAAAAGCCATAAAATTGCGGTACACATTTTTACCATATCCTGGCAGGATCTGCTTGGAGTTCAGGAAGTTGAACGAGGTGTGAACTTCTAGGAAAATACACTTCTGGAGGAGAAAAAATATGAAATTAACGATTTGAAAAGCCCTTCATCCTTCTCGTGTCTCAAATGTCCCTTAGTGGAAATAATAATAGCTTTCGATTTGGGGGAAATTTCTACGCTTGAATTCTCAGCTTGTGTTGCTCTTTTTTACATCTCTCTGATGGATCCTAACAGCAGGCTCTGCATGCTTATTATAGGCACCCGGAACTGGGAGATAATACTGTAGAATCTTCAAGAGACTCTGCGGTTGATTGATAACTGCCTGTCAATCTTTGGGCATCTTTGGTCCTCAACACACACTTGGCTCCAGCACTAGTAAAATGAGGTTCTTAACTCGCATATCTAGGTTAATTTATTTGTCATTCCTATGTAGCTTACTTTGGAACTAAATGGCATTTCTTCAGGACCATGGTGCGTCACGGAGCAGCTATGGTCTGAGGCTGTGCAGGTTCCATACATAAGAGGGGGGAGTCTGGCTGTCTTCAGCAACAGCATGAAGTAAGATGCTATATGGTCTCTTAGTAAGATGCTTTTTGTTGAAGAAAGAGAAAGAGAGAGGTGAAGAGAGCGAGGAGAAACAGAGGTGACGAGAGATCAGAAAACAGTGAGGAATATCAAGAAATGGAGAAACTGAGCAAGGTGGAGAGAGAAATGGTACAACAGCCTCTGTTTTCGTAACCCCCAAACACACACAAACACACCACACGCACACATACATACACACACACACACAAAGTGCTTTGTCCTGGTCAGAGTTGTCTCCCTGGGCCATAGGGTCGCTGATTTTACCCTGCTCAGGTATGACCTTCAGACCTGGCGCCCTCCCACAGACCCATGCTCTGCCCCGTAAGCACAGTCTGTCTGGCATTGCTGAAGAGGTCAAGCTCCAGACAATAATGCTGTTGTAAGCACTGCTGCTAACTTTAGCCTGACTTTTCAACCTTACTTGCTGATCGGTCTCAATGTATTACCTTGTTTCCTTTTCTTCCTCTTTGTCTCTGTCTCTCTATTTCTCTATCTCGCTTTCATTCTGGAACAGATCCAGCTGAGCTGGCTTTGAGGAAGTGAATCAATTCAGTTGATTCAACAACAAATGAAATCTTAAATTAGGTTTGATTAACACAAACCAAAACATCCACACTTGTAGACAGTTTATGTGACTACCTCAGCGGATGCATGCATATTGTAGTGGGAAAACAAAGTTGTTAAACCATGCATAGTTTAGAGAACATGATTTGTGGATTTGTGCCCGCTCATTATATCTAAACATTAATTATCAACAGGGCCAAATCATTCTCCCTTATGACAACACAGACATAAATATCAAAGGCATTTGAAATGTGCTCCAATTTGGTTGTTATAGCCCATATAGTGCGCTTGATCCCATTTAATTGCACGGCATAAATTATGCATCTGAAACAAGGCTATGGTGGCTTTCACCACGTGACAATTGTCCTTTAGAGATACAGTCAATTATATAAGTCTGACAACAGTTTGTACCCCCAGTGCACATGCTAAATAGGCCAAAGCCAACAGAGGAACACATGCCTTCATCAGAAAGTATTAATAAATGATCAAGGATGATTTGGAGCATGTTGATATGTAGTCTTCTGCATGTGTGTGTACCATGTGATTGTGAGATGTCCATACCCAATGTGTTTGTACCGTCACTCTGCCAGTTCTGTGGTGTTGATGTCATAGGGTCAAAGATACTTTGGCATCTTTAACATTTGACCTTGTGTTGAACCTTGTGGAACACCAAAATTGTCTGCCCAAGTTCCTTTGGATTCAAAGGGACTTGGGCTCGCTCCTCTCTGTTTCGCCAGGGGGTGATGCGTTTGAACTTATGAGGTCCTCATGTTGTTCAGACTATAACTAAACTCAAGAAGGAGGAGGATAAGAGGAATAACATGTGACATAACAATCACCCCTGGGTTGTGATCTCTCTGGAGTCTTGGTCATTCTCAGAGTCTGCTGGCTATAGATGATTTCTATTAAACAGTCAAGTCAATGAACAAATCAGCCTCTAATCGAATGAGCAGTAAAAGAGGCCCACACGGCCGCACTGAGTACCGAACTCAGATTGCGGCCTAAATAATTCATTTGTAATTGAAAGGCTGGAAAGACGCAGAGCTCAGCTCTCCCTTACGTGTCATTGTGAACTGAACACTGAACGGGAGAGACGGAACCTCAAGGAAGACAGGATGAAACAATCACTAGAGTTTGACATCTGCAATGTCTGACGTCATTCCCCCGATTGCCGTACTTCAGATGACTGTCATACCGTCACCACAGATTTGTTTGAAGTCATTGTCACTTTTGACTGTTACAAAGTGTATGCAGATGTTATTTCAATGACGTGATGCAAGTTTGTTTTATGAATGTCTAAGGATTTGAACCGAATCTGAAAGTTGCAATGTATTCCCTGATACTTGATGACTGTATTTATGTACTGCTGTCTGTGCAACAAATTGCATAACATATATATCATTTCTAAATGAGATTCAATATCCACTCCCACTCATCCACACGAGGATGAAAGAGCTGTTTCCCTGAGCTTTGTTTTATTGTGATTTGAACACCTGAGGCACAGCTTATACATTTGGATACATTTGGATAACATCTGTGGTGTGCGTCAGAGTGGCCATTCTTCAGAGAGGGAAGAAATGAGTGTGCAAATATGAATCTTCACACTGAAACATCAGTCATGGTTTGTCACTTCGCGTGGTGTGAGACAGTGAGATTTGCAAACAGCCCTGAGCTCCAGCCATATGGTGACACGGATGTTTGTGGATCCATTCTGGTGTTCTTCTCCTTTATCCTTTTAAGATTTACGCCACAAAATCCTATACAATATAGTAGGTTCTTAATCAAATAAAAACACACGTATACCTCAAGTCAAGGGAGTAATCAGTTTCTTTCCCTGACATACTACACCCGAAGGATGAAGAATAAAACACTTTTTTGTCAAATTAAAAGAGGGATTTTCTGTTGTAATACAGGAAAATCCAACACATGTTCCCAGCAATCCTGTTGTTGAGGGAGCAAAGCCCACAGCAGATGAAAGAATCTTCTCCTGAATCCGGGGTCTAAGCCAACGACTGCTGGCATCGCCAATCCTGAGGATTCCAGCTCACTATTTTATTTTTCTATTTTTGAGCTTTGGTTCCCTGGAGGCCCCCAGAAAGGATTCATTCAAGACTGGCAAAGAAGGTTGTCTTTTCAAATACAGCAATTACCCCGGAGCAAAAGATTTACAATTCAGATTAAGGATTCGCCACGAAAAAAGTTGCCATTTGGTTTCTTTTGCCCACACGAAACAAGCCGGAAACCAAGCTGGAGCGTGTGGAGGGGAAGTCGTTTAACCCTACATGGATTCAGGGTTAAATTTAAGGTTGAATAAATCTTTGGTAAGGGAGAAGGTCGCAAGGGGGCAGTTTAGAATGCAAGAAAGCTAAAGGAGAAATGTAATTAATTAAACGACTAAAAGAGCCACATCACCCCCTTCTCTGTGTCGCCAATGGGAAAACAGTCAAATTGTCCCATCATCAGTCAATCAACTGCTGTATGCTAGGGGCAGCAAAACATGTCCCACTAAGATATTATTCAAATTGAAAAGCCCAAGAAGAAGTATTGCTAAGAAGTCTACGGGTACTGCAAGGGTACAGTCTCTAAATTAGGTTAGCCCTTGATTACAAAGTTAGATTATAGTGTTTTAGCTGATCTTGCGTCTTAGATAACCTACAGTATACACTATCATAAACAAGCTAAACTCCTCCCAGAGCTGAGTGTGTGTACACAGAGGACACGTTTACCTCCTGTGATTAACGATGTTGTTCCTGTGTAGCAGGAAGCATCTGCAGTTGCCTTCTGTTCCTCTCAGCATCCTCAACCATGCCGGTGCCAGGCATCACCAGACTCATGACCTCCTAAAGGTCAAAGGTCAGAGGTTACGTGTACCTACCAGGGCGTCATGCTCCGTAAGGCCCCCAAAGTAGTCCTCTCTCCCCTGTTGAACACCACCATTAACCTTCATTCAGGGCTGCGTGTATCTGATGGCAAAGCCCAGTGGGCTAGGAACTAATTTGCTTAATAACAGACTGCGTCTGAGAGGAGGATGAAGGAAGAGAGAAGGGGGGGGGGTCAATCAGGAGAGTAAAGAGAGAGAGAAGAGAAGGAAGAGAGGAAAGATGGAGGATATCTAAGCCTCATTAAAAACATGTGTGTGAAGTGGGAGGACGGTTCAATGGAGAGGTCAGGAACATTTTGAAAACATGTAATGAATCAAAGTTGGTTATAGATAGCGTAGGCATGGATTGAAATAAACCACAGCCGACCTCAACATTAACCTCAACTTTTTTGCGTCATTTCTTATTTTGGAATCGACTGCTTCAAAACACCTTTTTCTCAAGGTGCTTCCATGTTTAGATAGCTATACCTTACGACCAAACTTCCTATTTGTCGACAGCAAAGTCATCTCAGCTACCTTCCACTTCGCTGTTATGGGGAATAAACAAACAAATAGGAAAAAAACGTCTAACTATAAATGTCACAAGATGTTGAGGTAGAGGCTGGCACTTCTGTTGACCATTTACCATATCCATTATTTTCACATTTTATTCAGAATGCCAAAAGGAGGGATTTTCCACCTTGCTAACAAGCAAACCCTCTAACTTTTGCTGCTGGGTGAAGGTCTACCACTGAAAGTGCAACATTTTGCAGGAATGGCCTGTCACAGAAAGAGACATTACTCATCCGCTCCATCTCCCGGTGAAGCCTGATGAATTGGCAGGCCACAGTGGAGATGGCAGGCAGGCAGCCACAACACCACAATTATCAATCACTCTGTTGTTGGACGTTCCTCATATTTCATTTCACTATCGTGGAATACAACAGATATGGCACAGATGAATTGATGGGTGTACGGTTTGGGTCTGTTGTATTATTCAGATGGCCTCTCTCACGATCTAATCTTTGTTGACAGTTGACTTAAAATTAGCATCTCGACTAACTTCTAAAAGTCCATCTTTTAAATTAAAATGTGTAAATCTGAGGCAAAGTTTTTTAATTGTATACATCAAACTACCAGGATATACACACGATATAAAATAATATAAAATAGTATTTTGGTCAGTGACACCTGTCACTGGGACAAGACCCAAGACCAGTCATCCCTGCAGACAGCCAGTCATCCACAATACATACTCTAAAAGGGCTCCCAGGGATACTTTAGAAAAACAGGCTTCAGTGTTGGTCTATCAATTCATCGCTAAACTGGAGCAATGGCATGGCAACTGGGTTGGTTATCATTTTCTGAAGTGCTTAATTGAATTACCTGACTTTAAATGGCTCCACTTTTCATCCTGGCTCAACTGTAATGACTGTTGTGACAGTGTAGTGAATGCCCTGGGTAAAAAGCAGAGTACCGGTAACTTACTACCGGTAAGTACTTACATCAAGTACAATAATGAAGGTCCCATCATAATTAGCCTTGAGTCAATTAAGTGAATGTGAATGTAATAATTTATTCATGTATTTGTTTCTCAAATGCTACTTCCATTAAATATTACTACGAGAAGCTAAATTAGCCGTCAGGGGCCTCTGAACAATGGTAACGTAAGTGACACTCGGTCTTTCTGCAGTGGCATGCATCTCCATTTAAATCAAAGCATACAGAATGGGGGAAAGAGTGAAGGGGCAGAGAGAGAGAGAGATAGAGAAAGAGGGAGAGAGAGTGAGAGAAAGGGGGAGAGAGAGGGAGAGAGAGGGAGAGAGAGGAGAGAGGAGAGAGAGAGAGAGAGAGAGAGAGAGAGAGAGAGGGGGAAATGAGAGAATATTGACCTGAACCGTCTACAGTGCCTGTGTTTGTGAAGACCAGGCCAAGACCCTAGCCCACTGTAATTGAAAGAGACAAAGTAGAAACTCAAGAATTCACCTGTGCGAGGTGCATTACTGCAAGTCACACTGGAATAAAGGGACTGGGTTGCACAATGTGCTCACGGCATTAAGGGCCTGACAGTTCAGTGTCTGTTCCCCTGCATTATGCTTACACAGTGGATATTGCCACTCGTCCTTACCTGACATTGCACAAACTAAATATAGACGGAGACGGCGGCCATATTATTGCAGGGGAGCATGAGTAAAGGAGAATGATAGATACAGAGCGTCGGAAGGGGTGTCAGAAGCCCTCATAAAAAGTCATGGGATGGCTCAGCATTGGGAATAGCTGACAAACAAGTCCTTATCGCCCGCCTCCCTCTCTTTCTCCTTGTCACACTAGCCTTGGAGTGAGAAGGTATTTAAAGGTTATACATAGACGGTACTGTATGCAGCTGAATTGAGCTGGTGAGATGGAGACACTTAAGCGTTTGAAATGACGCCAAATACAAAGGATGTCAGACTTTCAGGTCCTATTTAAAATAGAAACATTGAATGGTAATAATCAACAATACTTCAAGGTAGGATTGTGTAACATTAGCCAGCTAGTTCTCAAGGTCAATGTTCTGGATCTCAGTTTTTCTCACCCCAAGGTCCTAGCCAAACCTTTAGAGGGATATTGACATTATTTAAAGAATTTCGCTGCAGGAGTAGCCTTTTCTGAAGAAGAAAACCTTGTTGGTCAGGCCTCAATCCAGTGAGTAATGTGAAGAGATAACATTTGGCTGCACAAAATTGTTGTTTGGCTCCATCCACTTTGGCCTATCTCATTCTTGAAAATGAGGTGATAGCTACCTTAGCTTTTAGCTTGTTTAGAGCTGGAAGCCTTCAGGCATCTTGTGATTTTTCCTGGAAATACTCACTCAGACTGATTCTGTGCAATGAACCTGTGACATTGCCCTGCATAGTCTAGAAGTTACACGTTTTTTGTCCTTACTTTGAAGGCTATGTATAACCATATGCACAGTATATTCAGCAAAAACCTTTAGGATAAAAAACAAGCATTTGTGTGAGAACTGTAAAGTCCTGTGATAAATTTTAACTAACACAACATCTGGCATGACAAGGGTTGCACCCGATTTTTTCCCCAAACGGTTTCGATATCACTCTACTGTTTTTCAGAACGTGTATCCATTTATACTGACTGATGGGATGACAGAGCCTTTAAAAGTTTTATGTTACAAGAACAAGTCATTGTTTGATCTGCAGTGACTGGTTACATTCCCATGCTGCTTGGCAGAGAGTCAGTCTCAGCGTCATTAGAGGACTGGATTCCTCGTGATATCCTAGAATAAGTAGACAGGACTCTTTGTGCATAATTGGAGAAGATGTAAAACTGACCCATTTTAGCAGATCCACAGGATTAAACCTTACCCACTCTAATGGTGACATGTTGCTGCTGCTCTTGCCCAAGACAGCTGTCAAATGGGTAATGCTCAGGAAATCCAATACTTTTCATGTCACTTAAGGTGCTTTTACTTGGATTCCGCAGTTTGCCACAGAGTAGATGTCGCAGGTTATGGACTGGCATGGATGTACACGGCTAAACCTGGAGGGACATGATACTAATTCACAAATAATTTCTGTTGGATTTAAAGTGTCTCATTTATTATTAAAGTAGCTTTGATTTTTCTTGAAAAAAAACATAGCAAGTGTGGTTACTCCTCCATTGACATTGTTGGAAATTACTTCAAAATAGCAATTAACAGCAGCCAAACCTCAGTCAGTAGGAGAAAGGACCACATGGAAAGACGGCAGCGGAAAAAAAGAGAGAGAGAGAGATACAAAAAGGAGGGGAGATGAGAAAGGTCTTAAGGGGCCAGCCAAGCAGCATGTGTCTGGCACAATTGAGGAGTGGAGATAAGCCGCTAAGGAGATGCTAGCATATCAAGTCCTCACTGGGGATGTCAAGTTCTATACAGCTGAGTCACACCAGTGATTGGCAAAGGGAACAGCAGGGGGGATCCATGAGAGGAAGGGGTGGGGTGAAGGGTTATGGGTGGCGGAGGCATCGATCATGTGTGACTCTGTGACCAGCGAGGCACTTCGGGAAGCCTAAGAAAGACCAATGTGTTTTCAAAAGCCAACTTAGATGAGACTGAACCAATTGAAGAAAGGAAATGGCTTCTTGATCTTAAAAGAGGCTTGATCTGTGGTTTGTCGGCAGAGTTTGAAACCTAGAGAGGAGAGGAAGCCAGAAGACGAGATATCCTAAGAGATTACATACTAGATGTTTTCCTTTGAGGAACAGAGCATATCATTGTAAAACACAATTGTGCAATTTACAAAATGTTAACACTCTTCCTGAAGCACTGCACTGGGAATTGCATTATCAACCCATATGCTCTGATGGCTTCCTTTATGTGTTCTCTGTTCTTGGAGGAAAAAACAACTCAACTGCATCATATTCAACGACTTCTTTTTATCTGTCTCAGCGCTGATGCCTGCAATCATGCCGGCCCCCTTGTTCAATCTCACTGTTTGTCAACCTCTCTCAGAGATGCCCCATTTCCTGACACTTCCCTTTAAAATGCAATCTACGGACAATTTCCCTGGAAGACACAGCCCCAGAAGGACAAATTAACACTGAGCCTATTTCGGGAAAATTGTTTCTCTCTTGCATGTGTACTTTGCCAATACTACATTCATTTTTCTAATGGAGTTTGATGTGGTCAGACACCCCTATTCAGAGAAATCTGCTGTTGTCTGGTTTGAAACAACACCATGTGGGTTTCCAATTAAAGCCCAAGTGATGATATGATTCCTGAAACCGCATTTCACAGTTTCAACAAAGCAATTACTGCAGTGTGCGCCATGCAGGCCGACGGGGATGGGGGTGAGAGGATGTTGAGCATACAGGGTCAATGAGCTGAAATAAAGGCAATATGACCAGTCTGTACACAGACTTGTTAAACCACGCAGGAGAATCAGTGATTACAGACTTTTTAAGTAATGTGCTGCAGACTCAAGGACACAGAAACATGCTTACTTGGGATTTGTATTGATCTACTGTGAAAATGTACAGGCTATTTTATGGGAATTTCTCTTGGAGCTTACTGTAAGAGCAAAGGGCATATGGATGCTCATACAACTGTGTGTTGACAAACTGAAAGTGAGAGAGTGAAAGAGATAAAGAGAGAAATAAAAAATTGTGTAGTGAGTGTAAACAGAGCAAAGGAGTAAGAAAATTAAACAATGAAGCCGGATCTAATGAGGAAATATTAGGGAAGCAGGGGCCAATTAACATGGAGTTCACCGTAGAAATACCAGGGCTTATGAGGGAACACATTAGCATGAACATAGTCCCCTTATTATTGAGAGGAGAGCCATGAAGGTTGAACAGAATGCCAGGGATTTTTCTATTGCTGATGAGGCAAATGCAAATACTAAGATGAATGTAGGGCGAACAATGCCTATTGATTTCCCCCATCGTGAGGCATCCTCTTCGAGGAAGTATCGAACCGTTTCCGGCATTCAGGGACGAGGAAGGATTTCCCTTTAAAGGGCAACCAATGCACGTCTGGCAGGACAAGTTCCTTACAATGCAGGCAATATTGCCAGAATGCATGAGTGGGTTGTTCGTTTGAATGGATTGTGAGATCCAGTGAAAGCGAAATGAGTGTGGAGAGATGATTAGACAGGTACAGGATTGACAAGGACACTGCCGGAGTCCGTTTGACTGCCTGACAGACTGAGAGGAGCATTATGGCTCATTCCCATTCAATGAGACACTCCTCAGGTCTGACAGAGAAAAGGAAACTAGAGAGAGAGAGATGGAGAGAGAGCGTCAGAGAGAGAAAGGGGGTGGGAAAGAATTGAGGAGAGAAAGTAGGAACTGTCAAGGTAAAGTGTGGAACACCCAAGAAAAAGAGAAAAAGAAAGGATTGCATCTTCTGAATAATGCATGTAGGTCCCTGTCAACAGCAGAACTTTGTATGAGACAATTCGTTTGTTTCCCCAACACAGAGACCCCGTCTGTCAGAATGAAGAGGCAGTGAGGTGAAGTGCCAGGCCGGGCCAGGCTAATGGGATGGATCTGACCCGGTCCACACTCCCCGCCAGCTGGATCCACTAGACCTGCCAGGTCCTGGACCTGCCTGCTCTGCACCCAACCAATGTCCTCCTCCTTGTCTTCACTGGCCTTGGGAGCTTCGAGGATGCACTGCTTCATGAGGGAATTTTGAGAACTGTGTGTACTGTTTGGGATTATGTCATGTTTGTTCAACACAAAACAGTTTGTTGGAGTGTATTCTACGTGGTCCTGTGTAGGTGTGTTTCATGAGCACACTAGCAGTTAACAGCATACAGCATTTCCCACTCTCTGGAGCCCCCAAGGGTGAAAGCCAACAGTTTGTGTAAGATGAGGGTCCAGTCTGTGTGAAAGATTCAGCTGTGTTCTGTGCACTACTTCATTAAACTTTGGCGTCCTTTTGGGGGGTTAAAAAAACAAACATTCATCACTGACAAACACCTATAAACAAAGCGTCACTCTTCGGGATTTTAATCTCACAACGAATAACAAACGAGAAGATGCATTGACTGGTGGACATCATGCATCACCGTGACAGTATCACTCCCATTGATGGATTTTTGCAGTCTTAAGCAAACAATATGTTAGCAAACGCTAGACATATGTCACCCCTTTGATCTGACAGACTATCATATTTAAGTCTATTTCAGCAGGTTTGCCTGCCTAATCTTGTTTTTGTAGTTTATGTTGGATAAGGTTCTTACAGAGAAGTACCTTCAGTAACTCATCCCATACAGTATGGCGCCTTGGCCAGCTTTCAAAATCAGCATTGCTAAGATTCTTTCATTATCTCCATACAGCCTATTGAGTCACATGCACTGTGTTGGTTTCTATCGAGTCACATGCGCTGTGTTGGTTTCTATCGAGTCACATGCACTGTGTTGGTTTCTATCCAACATGTTTGTGTGTCGTCATGAGTCATGAGACACAACTATCCTTAGGATTTTTTTCCGAAACCATGACACCCTGTCTGAAGAGATGTGGTGAAGTCTTGCCTGGCCATGTGCCCGTTCTCTGAGCAAGAGAAACTAATTAGAGCCTTGATATTCTCATTCATGAGTAACAGCAAAGACTTCATTAAGCCCAGATCATAGGCCTATGCAAAGTCAATTAAGATAGCAGGCTTTAGATAGATTAGATCTAAATGTGACATTTCAAAGTGTTTTTAAGAACAGGGCCAGGAAATTCTGTAAAATATCTTATACTATGTATCCTATATATTTCTACGTTGTGGTTGTGTCAAGGTCTATTTCACTGTATTTCTGTGTCGTGCTGGCTTGTTTTTATTATTGGACCAAGTTAATTGGCAGGAAATGTGAAAGAAAAAACAGCTAAATGTTATGAGCAAATGAATTTGGAAATCCTTCCTGACCAATTTAAAGGGATTAATTTTCAGATTAAAGACTGACTCAATAGTTGACTGTAAGGTTGAAATGTAAGCCATTAAAAGAACAACATAGAGTTCAACAGAGGACTTCAAAGCAGTTGATTCTGCAATGTTTATCATTCCCAATTTATGTAAATAACACATAAACTCAAACTCACACACACCAGTACGCAAGCACACACACATACACACGTGCACACACAGACATAGACACACACACTCATACACACAAAACACACAAACAGAACATGGGAAAGGGTTGTGGTGCACAATGTGCTAGTGGTATTACTGATTTATTGCGCATTTTGTTGTACTTAATCTGCCTGTGTGAGTGAAGGAAGCAAGGACTCTAATCGGATTAAGGAAATCTTGAACGTTCTGAACGAGAAAATAAAACCGGTTTTACTTTGTCAGTAAAGAGGACTTTTACCAGAGAAAGTACTAAGATGTTGCAAGAAATGGACATGGTACATATTTTGCATACAGCAACTGCTTGCATTTGTGTAGTATTTACATTAGAGCTAACCCCAACAACCTCTTTCCCACCCATTTCATAGAACGTCTAGAACGTTCTGGTGGCTGAAGGTTAAAAAGCATTCTATGAGTGAATTGGGTGATCTTAACATTCTCAACCTTTCAGATTACAAATGACTTCCCAACTCAATGACGCAGAGAACAAACAGAAAAAGCTGTTCTCTGGATTTAGATGAATGATAAACAAGGCCTGGATATGAATATTTATTGGCAGATACCTGCATTTATCCTCCTATCTTAGACACAAAGCCTGACTCATCTGCTCCGTCAGAATAAGGAATTGAAGGGAGCTTCCGTATGGAATTACTTTGCTCCTTTTTCCATGTCTCCAAGCTGAATGACAGGCATACAGCACATGAACACTTGACAACATGTTTACAGTTGTCACCAAATGGGGGTGTAAACCCACTAAACCTTTGCAGCTCTTTTCCTTTTCTTGCTTGCAATGAATTCGTAACTGATTTGTAAAGATGTGACTGGGGGTTACAAATGAACGGGGAGGATGAGAGAGAAGAATACGGAAGGAAGGAAGCTTTTCACAGATGGGAGCGATTGAGACTGGGAGAGATACTGAAAGGCAAATTAAACTTGATTTTGATACATGAGGGAGATGACGTTATAAAGCTGCCTTGTTAATTACAGTTCAACTCTAATAACTGTTAACTGTAAAAGCAAGCATAGATACACTTGAGCCTCGGATGCTCTGAACTTGTAAGATGATCATTCATGTGACATACAAAAAAGGCTTCACAGCAGTCTTAACTGAGTCACTATTCCACATTGATTCAGCACCACCACAGTCTTCTTGACTTGATCTTGGTTTGAAGTCTCCCAGTCCTCACATCCTGATAAGGACACACAGTAATTAGACATCTTTGGCCACCCTTCTTCCACCGCCTTTTGCGCCCTGCTCTGCTGTTTGACTGTATGGACATCCGATGCTGCCTGTGGCCTTGCCTACAGGCCTGGCAGGAGTTCCAGCAGTGTTTGAAAGCAGTCTGATACGGGCTGAGTACTGGGGTGGTGGTGAAAAGCCGACATTCTTTGTCAGCTGTGAGGCGATTCCACGCTGTCCAACCCACCACGTCTGACTCATGGCGACAGAGGCCTTTTATTTCCCCACATGTGAATGGAATTGTATTTGTCGTCAATCGACCAGTAGGTAGTTGTTATTGTCGTAGGGAGAAATGGGAGGCTGACATATAAGTCAATGTCCCCATGAATTACGAGGGCATAACAAACTTATTTTTAGATCTTCTTTTAGATCTTCACCATGGTATAACAGAATGGTGTTTTGTATGTTAAATACAGAAGGACCATGTGACCATTTATGACTGCCGTAAATTGTGATGAATGGCTCATTAGATGTTAACGGTTCTAGCTCCTGAACATGCCGATATCCTCTAGGCCAGGATATACATTGGAATTGACAGTTCCTTCACTATGAACTGTTTTATCTGCAGATCCATGCTACATGGCATATGAACAGTACAATTTATTGCCCCAATCATTTTGAACTGATCGCTACATTTCTTTGACAATAAGGAAATCAATAACATCACATTTCACACAGCAAGGCTGAAGGTGGGGTGGTCCCTGTTCTTAAAGAGTAGAAAGTGTAGAATATGTATCATTCTCTCTCCACTGTACCAGTCCACTGTACCAGTCCACTGTATGTTTATGTCGTGCTGAAGGGAGTCAGTCAGTTGAGCTGAGCAGTATGTTTTGATGCAGGTAAACATTGGAAGCTTTTAAAATTGAAAATCCTTATTATTGCAGGCAGGTGTGTCTATGTCAGCCTGCTAGCCATCCTAGGGTCATGACCGAGAGAAGGATGAGCCACAAATGTATTCTGGTCCAGTCAAAGGTAGTGTGTGTGCATATGATGTCTGTTTGTGTGTGTGTGTGTGTGTGTGTGTGTGCGCAGGGCAGTATATCAACTTTCAAGTTGCCTGCAGCCTGAGGTAGTTCTAGTGACGAGTCCCATTGAGATTTACTGACAATAATTAACATACCTTTTGCCAACAAAGCACTGTCAAAAAAAATGCTAGTAGCAGTGTTGACTGGTTTAACTTTTTTCTTCAACAGAAAATGTAGCAGAGAGAGTGTTATGGGGATACATTAATTCAATGGGCCCAGAACAAATATTGGGTGAGTACAGTTACTGTTAAAAACCTGCCATAGAAAGGTTTATGCTGACATCTTCAGTTAACTGAAAAGTGGTAGTCGTCTTCACATACTGTTGATGATGGAGATAATGGAGGGTAATGCTGAAAATGAAGGATAGATGTCAAGTCACATTTATTTCTAAAGCCATTTTAGACAATGACAATGATTCGGTTACAGAGTATGCCCCATTATTACGTGACATACTTGGGTTACACTCAAGGTGTGAGCCTATAGTTTGCTGTCAGACACATTGGGATGAACACATGATCATGGCTAACAGAAAGTGAGTGACAGAAGGCTACTGTAAACGGTTAGTCTGCACTTTGTCATATGATGCAATTCCTTCGCCACTGTCCAATGGAGGACTGATGATGATGGTGATGATGATGATGGTAATGATGTCGTCTCACACAGCACAGCTCAGATTTTTTCATAGCATTGGGTAACAGCATTACCCAACAGGAAAATGTACTGGCTCTAAACCTTGTTAATAATTTGGCTGGAGGGAGAAAATGAGAGGGAATGAATTCTACATTTCAAAGAGTAATGCTTTTGTGGATTCAATTAACACTCAGGCTTAAAATAATACAGGGACTCGTAGTTAGTGATAACAGGAAACTGCATTTGTAAAGGGCCGTGTAAATGACTACTGAAGCAAGCTTATGTAATGTCATATTGAGTTAGGCTGCTTTGTATGAGGCTGCTCTCCGATTTGATATCCAGCAATGAGAAGTCAATGAAGAATATCAGAGCCTCTGAAAGCCTACTGAACATGATCATGAAGTGATTTATGGCCCAAACAAATATTTACCGAAAAAGCTCGCAGAAGTATAGGGC
Source organism: Mallotus villosus (assembly GCA_903064625.1). Classification (NCBI taxonomy): domain Eukaryota; kingdom Metazoa; phylum Chordata; class Actinopteri; order Osmeriformes; family Salangidae; genus Mallotus; species Mallotus villosus. The sequence continues at coordinate 14,231 of CAEFZP010001908.1, read as the reverse complement.
CTTATCACAGGGCTGCATTGCTGCAGAAAGGGGAGGGGTTTACAAACCCAAGGGGTCAACAAAGTGTCCATGAGTTATGACCTTCTTTTAAGTACAGGACCCATCCAATATCTCTGTCATCTCTAGAGACTCATTGGCTTGAATTGGGTTTTAGTCTCAAAGGACTTGCTCTTTTACTCTCTGCACTCCTTCACATCTCTTCGCTTTTTTCTGTCCTCTTTTTTCTCTTTCATCCTATACTTTCCTTTTGGTTTGTCTCTTGTTCTCTCCTCTTCCACACACATGCACACACACACACACCTCTCTGCCTACTTAAGGTTTTTTTACACCAAGGTCAGCAATGTTTCCAAAGACCTGTCAACTCCCTAAATTCCAATTACAGTTTTGACCTCAGCTGGGATAAGTATGTTGCGAGGAGTCCTTGACAATCAACCCTGGAGTCATTATCGTAAATCAAACAATGCAGCTGTGTTGACAGGCTCGTGGTTGAGAGCCCACAGTTTGGTCCCTGTCAACTGTCCCAGTGCAATTCAACCCCACAAGGCACAAATTATTGTAATTTGGAGTCAGGATAAGTTGTGTCTGTACATTGTAAGGTAAAATAATTAACTGGCATAATTTAGCTGAAGATGCTAAAACACACCAAACCCCGAAGCAGCTTTCCCTTGCTTAATCAGAGGGAAAAAATGATGATTTCCTCTTGATTCACTTTATTTTAACATCCATTAAATTTTTGCCCGGTTTCCTATGCAGTGTTTGCATAATCACTGGTGTGTGGAATCAATTTGCCGTAGTGGAAGTTAGGTCAAAACAGTGCTGTCAGCAAGTCTGGCGGAGCGTTGGAGCATGGGCAGTGAAGGTAATTTGGACACCATCTGTCCCTCTGCTACTGTACAAGAACTGGCACATTTGGGACAGGACATGTCCAGCCCTTCCAGAGCTAGACAGAGGAGAAGGACAGGATTGCAATCAGAAGTGGGATCAGCAGGTGGAAATGCAAGGCTGACAACTGGGTAAGACTTCTTTCGTGTGTGTGTGTGTGTGTGTGTGTCACTCATCCATCTCAAATCCCAAGTTAGAAATACAAGGATGCCAGCAGGGTAGAGTGTGTGTGTGTGTATGCATCACTCATCCTTCCACAGGGATGGATCACAGGATCACACACCCCAGGTGAAGATTGTAGCTTATTACTCTGTCATTCTTGGGCCAAAGGCAGGTGAGTATGGAAACAACACACGCATGCACACACACACACACACACAGTCTGTATATTCATTCAAGGTTATGTTCCACTCCAGCCTCCAGGTTACTACCAGAGTCAATACCATGACAAATTAACCAACCATCCTGCTATATTGGTTCAGTTTATAGTCAGATGGATGTGAGCTCCCAGCTTAAACAAAAACATGAATGGTTTAGCACACCAAACCTTTGAACAGAGGGATGATTTAGTACTGGGCTTACTGGCTATAATCTCTGACACTGCTAAAGCCACTGTGTCTCATAAAAAGTTGTGTTGGCTTTGCAGCAGGATCAATCCTAGTAGTTGGCTCTGGCGAGAAAGCAGAAAAAAAACATCCGGTGGGTTTGCCGGTTTGTTTTATCCAAGATGACAAATCCAAACAGACTGTGGCTGCGTGTGTGTGCGTGTGTAAGGGACCAATGAGACAGGTACGCTGTCTTTGATTACCCTAGGCCCTGCACAGGCCCCTCAGCAGTGACAGGCCAGCATTGATTTCTGTAATAACTTTGAATTAATTATGCAGCTCTGCGCTGAATGGGCTCCTCGGGGGTCTCTATGAGAACACTTTGTGTAGAGCGACGGTGTGTTCACAGTTCTCCGGTGAGACCCCTCGCCAACAGGCCCGCCACCACTGGAAAAATCCCCAACTCAGCACATTAAATATGAAGGAGGGGGAGGTAGTCCAACAGAGCAGCATCAAGTTCAGAGATGTTGATTTGAACATGTTACTGGAGTGGGTAAGTTCTAAAGTTCAAAGACAAAGGGGGTTTTGTCTGTTAGTGTAGCGCTGCCCTCCTGCTCCGCCTGTGAAGACAAACAAGCTGAATTTCACGTGACACTTCACACTTGAGCGACTCCCTGAACGCAGAGCTCGAGCGAGGCCAGCTGGCGTGCTGAACGTCGATAGAAACGTGGTATACCGCTGATGGACGGTGAATAACATCAAAACAAATCAATAATGTCGGGTTTCTAGGATGTACATTTATTGTCCTGTGTAAACACAGAGACAGACACATACAGTAGAAGGGGCAAGAGAGGTCTGGTTGATAGTTCTACTTAATCCTGTTCAGAGAGAAAAATGAAAAAGAAGAAGAAGAAAAGACCTGGCTGACAGCGGTTTGACAGAGCGTTTAGGGAAATTGAAGAATGGGTTCCACACGGTGAGTTGTAGCGACATCCTGGGGAAGACTGAGCCTGTTACGCTCAGAGTGACACAGAAAGCCGAGGACGCCAGGTCCCCTGACACATCGGAAATTGGCTTTGGTCAAGCGGTGCAACACCTATCCCTGGTAGGGTGGCCAAACTCTCTGCTATACACAATGAGACGGAAACTATGGAAAAGTGTTGAAGTAGGAAAATACATTTGAGTGACTGAATTCCAAGCTGTATCCTTCACCTTTTCTGTCTTTTCTCTACATTAAAAACGATTTCTTATCTGTGTCCTTGATAGTTGGATCTGAATACCCACATGCTCTCTCCACAGGTCGAGAGACTGTACCTTTGATACTGGATACATCGATAATGCATCGTAAAGTATACAATATGCATGGCTTCCTAGAAAAACATCTGGGAAGTGTCTGCTCGTATTCATATTATTCACACTGTTTATGTTTGTTTCATTCATTCAATTAAAATGAAATTCAGTTTGAACGAGTTGTACTTTTCCCCTTGCCATTTTCCTGCTTTCTGTATCTTTTTGTGCGCCTCTAAAAGGCTGGCCATGAAAGTCTTCCAAACTCATTTGCATAGACTGGGAGGCTTTCTTGAATATTTTAGTCGTACGTAAGCTCTCTCACTTTATCATGCCCCAAACACATTATTTTTTGTATTTTGTCCAAAACGTTCCATTTCAAGATTTATACCTACCCTGTTTAAAACACCAAGGACGAAAAACACACCAATTCATTTGAAATAATAAATTAGTTGCAATAAGTTCTGCACTCTCACATAACCTCAGACGTCCTGGATGTACATAATGTGGATAATGTGATTTATCCGTGTGTGTGTGTGTGTATATGTATGAGTTTGTGTAAGTGTGTGTATACACAACGTGTGACGGTGGTAAATTCCCATTACCGGGGCGTCACTAGGATCAGTCTTAATTCTCCAGAGTGTCGTCGGATTGCAGTTGTTAACAAAGGACTCTCTGTACCCACAGTTCTCTGAACAGTGCTTAGGCCTTGTGCGTATGGATGGCTCTGCATTCATATATAAACTGGAGCATTGTTGAAATATCTCAAAATTAACTGGAATTTAAAGACACTAATAAGAGAATTGCAGGTATTGTGGGTTTAACATTACTTTTGTGTACTGTACATATTAAAACGATCACCCTTACAGTTGACACCAACACAAACCTGGAGGACAGTACCATCCATGGCACCGCAGCACCAGAACATCTGAAACAGACACGGCCAGTAGAAAATGCACTGTTGGCAAAAGCCCCTGACGTTGATGAATGTTGTGCTGGGAGTGTTGTGTAATACTCCCCGATGAGATGCACCGTGTTGCAGCCCACAAGGTTGGGAGTACGGTGAGAAACTGCTGTCGTGTGTGAGGGTGGGGTGGTGGTGGCAGGGGTTGGGTCCATGGCAGGGTTTAGAGGAGTCCTTCCTCTTTCATGGAGCACCTGACTCCTTTCTTTAATCTATGTCACACGCGTTGCACAGTTGCGGCAGAATAAAACCCGCTCAGTCGACGACATAGAAGACACATGAGGACACGTCAGGAATGTCTCCAGGTCGGGAACATGTAAGTGTCACGTTCCTGTAAATGAAAGCATGATTTAATTGTTGGCTAAACGTTGGTGACACCCATTTTACACTGAGTCCATGTTGGAACATCATGACGTTAGTCGCCCTAATGGTTTTGGAAGTCCATGTGCATGGTCTACATGTCAACCAGCCTGAGTGTGTAAAGCCAGTGTTTAAAGTGAGAGGCTGATGTGTTACGCAAACATGATAAATGAATCTTGACTGTTTCCAGCCATCATCATTAAGTGGTGTGTTCTCCGCGTTACGTTTTTGACCACTGCTTTTATCTGAGGTTAAGAGAAAATTATCTCCCAAGTTTCCCCGCAGCGAAACGCCATTCGTCTTCCTGATATGGGGAGCTGACTGATCGTCAGGCGCCGAGGCACCGGAGGGAGTGCAGGAAGCGTGATCCAATCAATCATCATCACCGGCGTGGATGTAGATCTCTCATTAAACACACTCCGTGTGGTGGGAGGAGGGGACTGACTCGCGCTCGCTCTTTTCTCTCTCCATTAGAATAGAGATCCGTCCTGTTTAAGCGCAGCACCCTGTGGATTCTTGGTGGATGGAGGACGGCACCCATCACGGCGTCCTCCCTCTGCGGGGCCACACTCTTGGGGATGAGGGGAAACACGTTAGCTCAGGATGACTGCCTCCAACACTAAGCTGCTCAGCACTTGACCCCGCCCCACCCCACCGCCGAAGAGAGAGTGTGGTTGGACTTTATGAGTTTGTGTGTGTGTGTGAGTCCCAGTACAATGGGGTATGTTCGTGGCTTAGATTCTGGCCTTGAATTTCCCTTCTAGCCAGGCTCACCACAGAGCATGTCTTTCTCCAGAGGCTAATTGAGTTCCTCTGTCGCATGTGAAGAGCTCGCCCAAAGTGTTCCCGCCTTCTTAATCCATGACATTTTCTAAATGCAGGGGCTTAATTCTCATACGCTGCCCTGCCATGAGCATCCAAGGTTTGCGCCACGGAGAGAATAGCTGACTCCATATCCCTCTTTCCTGCGAAGGTCACGCTGCTCTCGTTGCGACCAGTGAGGTCAGCAATACTCAATCAAGGGTCGTCCCCATGGCAACAGTGGCTTTGTAGCTCTGCCAGATAGCTGCCTAAAAGACAGATAACCTCACATGGGGTATTGAGGAATGAGAAGGAGCCAGCTTTATGTTTTTCTGTTTGGCAGATATAATTGGCCCAAAGTGATGAAACACTGCAGCATATGCGCTACATTTCATTTCAATCTACCCACCACAAAAACTGACTGGTTGTACTCCGCTTGGTTGGCTGGTAGGGTGGAAATGTCCAGGCGTCAAAGCGATGCATTGCCAAACAAATCTGTCTTTATTTGTTTTGTGACAGGTGCAAGCATGCGGAAATGTTATCCCAGCAGTGGTGATAGCCGGCATCTTTAATGGGTGTCAGCACACAGGTGTCCCTGCAACGAGCACAGATGTGATTAAAATGCAATCATCCCCTGCCAGACTGGGCAATGTCTTGTGTAAGTGTGTGAGTGTGTGCGTGTGTGTGTGTGTGTGTGCTGTCCAGTCCAATTTGTTGTGCTTGGTCAAGAACTTACAAACAGGTGAGATTGTACTCTTCAACAATGACCCACTCCAGTGGGTGTGTAACCCCTATCACCGTATCTAGGTATTGAGGAATGACTGGCTGGCTGGATTGTGCAGAACCCAAGCTTCCATCAATACTGTAGATCTATTCTCCATTCCATTGCAATGGAAGTATGACAATGTACGACAGCTACTGGACTATGAACACAAACACAAAACGGCAGCCAAACATACAGTTAGCATCATGGGACAGTTCTTGTGTTGCCTCAGTAACACACTACAGTATAATTCCCTCAGACTAATGGCCTTTCAATAAAACATGACCCAGAGGAAACGGTTTGCCGACCACACAGCTGCAGATAAGCACTGCAGACCCCGAGCCTAATTGACCAAAAACATCACCAACATGCAACCAACGTTCTGAGCGTCTACTCTCTGATAGAAGATTCCAAACACATTCCGAACACTGCCACGCTAGCGCTAACGCTAGCCCACTGCCACGCTAGCGCTAACGCTAGCCCACCGCGCACATTATCCACTGGGAAAGCCTGTGTGTCGGTTAACACACGTAATGAGAAGGTTTTGCTGTGTGCCTGAACATTTGACTCTCTCCCTCTCCCTCTCTCTGTCAGTAGTCACACAGATCAATGGAGCTAGCCTCGGGCATGGATCTTTGGACCCAAACAATTGTTCTAGAAGTTACACTGGTAAATGTCTGTCTCTTTCCAGAAGCCCCTGCATACTAACATGTGTACTCCTGCACGGTGTCATGACTTAGAAAGACTGAATAACAAATCATTTTCATAGTTCAACCGATTATTTTTGATACTGTTAGTGGTAATCACAGCTCTAAAGTGTAGGTTATTCTACAAGAGTTTAGGTCAGGTTTTTTGGTTCAAGCTCTGTACTTCAGAAGCAAATAAAACAGTGCGTAAACATAATTATCGCCGCGTCTACTTTAAAAACAGTCTGAATGTTCGCAACCTCATCGACTCTCGCAGCGTGGAGGCCAGAGGTCAGTGTTGCATGCTGCTTTGGTCTGTCTGGAAATGAAAAAGTTGGCATTATGGATGGGGTTTCCACGGCTCTGTGCGGCCTTAACCAGCCTGAGATACATGGTGTGGTAGACAGCAGTGGAGACTGGGAGTGTGATTCGCTCTCTGCCAGAGGCTATATTCTGTAACCTCCAGCCTGCTCAGCCCAGGAGACACACAGCAGGGGGCCAGATGAGTGGAAGAAACTGACATGAAAGAGGGCGGTGTGCACTGTACAGACTAAGAGAGAGATGGAGAGGGAGAGAGAGAAGTCTAGCATCTGCTCAGAAAAGAAATGTCTGGAGAGAAGAAATCAAAATGAAAAAACTCAGTAGGAAATGCTTTTAATCTGCTGATTCATACTCATACCTCTTTTTTTCCCTCACTCTCTTTGTACTCTCTCTATTACTCGTGAAATACAATTTCTTTCAGAGGATTTCCGGGATCTCGTTAAAGGCCAAAACAGATGTGACCATCTCTCTAGGTACTATCGCATTCTCCACATCCCTGGATACTTGAGTCATGAAACCCATCTCTCTGACAACCTGCAGAAGAGCTCCTGCAGCACGGATGTCATCAATAATGATCGGAAGACACGTCAAGTAGCGACAGTACAACACAGCTTTCGAGGAACATACAGCAGGGTGAATTCTAGGAACATGACAGATAGGTGGTTCCGTATGAGCATGCCACGGGCCTTCTCGGAGCCGAACCCTCCCAGAGCAGAGAGAGGTGGGTGGAATGCTGACCAGGACGATTAACTGCAGCTCGAGTTTCGTCCAGGTTGCCAGAGTTGCAGCCGCTGTCCTTCTACAGCGTTGCTCCTGAATGACGGTATTGCCGTCTGATCTTATGCAACAGCAGCACATGCTGCACGCTGCTGGGCACCCCGGGGTGGGGAGCAGCTTTGATGGGATTGCTCCACAGCCGCGTGGCCCTGATGCACCATTTACACAGTGGAGGATCAATTAGGAATCACGCAGGGTTTGTGAAGCCTATTACAATCCTGTCACCCCTGGGGGGGTTGAGGGTTGCCCACCTCCTCCAGGTCTAGGGACTTGGGAGGCAGGGAGAGGAAGAGGGGGAGAAAGGGCAGTAGGGTCCGGGCGCAGTTCAACGCCGGGGCAGAGGGGGTGAGAATTGCTGCGACACGGGTTGCACTCGAGAATTACAGTAATGCAGTGTTCCATTGTTAACACCTTGCAGCAACTGACTGGATGCATAGGGAAGTGCTTGGGACTGGATTTGGGTTTTGGTTTCAGATCACATTCTCTGTAATCTGTACAGTGACTTCTCCCTGGCCCCTGCAGTTATTGGCCTCCATGACACTGGCCCCCACCTTGAAAGAGAGCCAATGAAGTCAGCGACAAATTGTCCTGATTTGCATTAACACTACTCCAGAGTTTATGATTACTTTTTAATTACTATAATAAGGTTGGGCCAAACACTCATTAAAACTAGAGTTAGTCTTTTACAATGTCAGGCAGGCAGCGAATACAAACAGTTATATGACAGAAAACAACAAAATATGTTGTAGCAATGTAGCATTATTGTTTGTCAGGAATTAACTGTCAACAGGGTCGCTCATTGTTCCAGTGCCCAAACAAACAAAGCATTATAATAGGATTCGCCCGGCATATTATATGGGATGGGGTGTTTATCGATAGTTTAGAAGAATCACTTTCAAAGCACCGATAGGGTCAAAACCTATTGAGTGGGATCCATCGCACTCACCACCGCCCCATGCATCAACACATCCATTTATATCTTGATTTCATTATAAGCTTATAATTCTTTACCCATGACAGCGCCGAATAAAGGCCACCATCTTCTGTGCTAGGGAGCATGCATGGTCCATGGGCCCAGCTGGACAGTCACCAGGGACAGAATTAAAAGCTAAAAATGGAAGCAATTTACCTCCAAGATGAAGCTGTTAAGAAACTCTGGGAGTTCGGGTTAATGAGGCTTTATGTGGCTAAATATACTCATTCATGGCCGGTCATGTAGGCTGATCATTTCTTAATCATGTTCCGTAGTAACAGCCTTTTTCCAGTGATTAATCAAGACGCACAATCAGATTTACGTCATGGACGGATTTCAATTTGCTTCATTTTGATGTGGTTGGGAACTGGAACTTCCAATATCAAAATGGCAAGATGGGACGAAAGCAAAAGGCTTTCCGAAACTGAAAGGTTTATTGCGAGTTAATATTCACTGTATCAATTAATGCCTTATTTTAACGGATTTTGGTGGACAGGCGTTCTGATTCTCTGACAACGAGCGCTGTCTGCTGGATAGCACGTGCAATATCGGGATATCTTCCTGTCCGCGTTGGTGTAATACTTTACCAATTGTTTAAAATCCTGCACTCAACACTATACATTTATTTTAACTAACGTTAGAAGTTATGAAAAGTGACTACTATGTAGGCTACTATCATGAACATAAATAAATAGCACCAGAATTAGGACCTCTGCTAAAGACACAATAGGCCTAGTTCAAATTACGCTATTTAACAGACGACATCGGATGAGTTTGAGTGTTCTTGGAAAGAAGCCATTAAAAGCCCGCAATAACCTTGGGGCTAGTAATGGGTTTTACTTATACACTCTGTGTAAAGGATTGCCAGATTCTTAGTTGACTGTATAGGCTATCTGGCATAATGGTCAACGAAGGTCACACCAATGGAATAGTTGTGTAGGGAATTTCATTCATTTTTGTTAGTGACCATGGGTTACCTGTTTCTTTGCTGCAAGAAAGGGCATGGCATGCTAGCTTGCATGAGCTACCTGAAAGAGAATATGTTCTAAACAGACATTATCATAACCCGCGACCCATTTTATAGTTCCACCCACAATGTTACTCTAAACTAATACAGTGGTTTATGATAGTGATAATGACTAATGGAGTGAGGACAGCGCAGAGGAATAGAAATATGTATGTTTCCCCCGGGGAAGGTTCCCATGCGCAGAGCATATTCACTTCACCATAATGCCACCTTAATAGGCCTTTAACAGTCAATGTCCCCCAGTCTTGTAGCGAGTCCTGCCTAATGAAACACACCCTTGGTGTTGGCCACTCCAGATGGGGCCTTTCACCTTCAGCCAGCATGTCTGTCATATCGCTCGAGCTGTCACACCAGCTCTCAGTGCTGGTGACACAAGCCAATCCATCGCCCAGAACACCCTGCCCCCCCCCTCCTCCTGCCCACCACCACCCCACAAATGGATTTGTACGTTAAGTGCCAATGTAAGTTGGTGAGGTGTGTGAAAAATAAGCATCTTTTCAAGGTGATGTTGACCCTCCGGTGAATCAGAGACGCTCAAGGGAAATCCTATTACCCCTGGAACTAGCCTTGTTTTAATAGCCATCAGCAACACTGGGTCCAATGATTGATCTGCTCAGCTGGATCCTATCTTAACTGTAAGAGCGGCTCACACGGCTCTCCGCAGCACGGAAACACTATTTTCATCTAAACGTAATTGCAAAGCGGTTGACAATGCAATCTGGCTAATAGCTATTAGAGCTCAGAAATGGGGATCTGCCATAACAAGGGGAAATCTTTGAAAACATGGCCAGTCATTGTGTACTGAGAGAGAAAGCTTTAGAAATATTTCTGGGGGAAGAGGTAAACAGGAATGCATATCTGTTAACAAGGATTTATAAAAAGCCAAGAAGGCATTCATGAGTTATTTGCATATTTCACCCCTCGTCAAACCAAAGAAAACTCAACAAAACCCTTGTTCTCCTCATGCTTCTTCTGTCCTGCTTCTGTTCTTCCTCTTCCTTATCTTTTCTCCACCAACTCCAATCCCTCTTTCTCCGGTCCAGCAGAGCAACGTCAACAAGAGTAGCATCTGCCAAAGTGCTTGTTGACTTTGTCCAGTGCGACAGAGACAAGGAGGCTGACGAGCAGGAAGTGTCCCTGCTCCTCCAGCCACACCAGCTCCATCCCCACCTTGCCCTCCGCTTCCTGGTACTGGATCAGGAAGTGATTGCCTTCATAGTCATAGGACACCTGCTTCTTATTGGCTGGTGCTAGGGAAACGGGAGTGCTTACACACCAGAAGGGCTTGTGGGCCTCGTCCAGTAGAGTGAGACTCATCACACAGCAGTTCTAAAGACAGAGAGAGACAGGAATGAGAAAAATGTTATATATTATTTTATTCACATTTTCATTGGCCCATCATAAATCAGCATTTAGGGAAATTACGGAAACAGGTAACTTTCCACATCTTCCATCAAAAGTCAATGAAGCACCCATTGTTAAACATTACTGACTATAATAGGACTGGGTAGACATATACACAGGCTAGGCAGTGGAAATGAAAGAATGGCAGGGTTGATCAGACCCATGCAGAAGATGGGGCCCAGTCACCTCCACACTACCCTGCAGGGCCTCACACATCCAGGGCAGCGTGGGCTTGTTCACCAGTGGGCGATGCTGGGACCGACGCCCCCTGCTGATGGCACTCAGATGAATGTGTCCATTTCTGATCTGATCTGGTCGACGACACACAGGCAGAAGTGACCAGGTCAGTTTGTTGGTTTAGCAAAGCGAGATCATTCAATCTCATCCCCTCATTCGCCATTCAGTCATTGAATAGTTCACTTGCACTGATAATGAATGCTGATCTGAGCCCCTGTAGTGTGTACCTTTCTGGCAGGAGAGTTGTGAGAAGCGGTCAGACATGAGCGTCGCCTCTGTGTTGTGGAGCACAATGTGTAAAGTATAACCGTGGAGACCATAGTTGGGGTCCACATCGTCAAAGAGGGCGGTTTGGGGGCTGGTTGGAGGGGGAAACCATGGTCACCAAGTGTGTCAGAGAATAAACATAGACTTTTCATTATGTGACAGGTGGAAGTGCTATGACCACCAGCCTCCACTGGAGGGAGCCATCACACAATGAACAAGTCTGCCAAAAACAAACCAGGGAGATTAACACTTCATAAATACATCATTAAGGCTACTAATTCAGACCTAGTAGTTAAGGATGTGCATATGTTTGAAGCCAAGCCGAAGTCTGAGGACATATCCAACACCTCGGATCATTTAAAAGCATCCGAGGTGTTGGAAGGAAGAGCCTGTTTTACAGCATGAGACAGCCAAATGTAAACCATTTAGCTGCACCTCTCACAAATAGTCATTTGTGAGAGAAGTACATCCGTTTCATTAAATAGTCAACAGTTAGTACCCAGTGTAATTAAAAGCCATCACATGCTGTGAAGACGACCCTTAAGACGTGCAGGCCTCTTTAAGGCCTGTCTTAAACACACAGCCTGCCATCCGTCAGCGATGAAGCCAGGCAGATACGGGAAGAAAAGGTGTTGGCGCAACATACCTGACAGAGGTGCTCAGGAGACTCCTCTCCACCAGGCGGTTAAAGTGCAGACAGACCATGACAAAGGCAGCAGACCCCCTGTCCTGCACAGACGTACACACACTTCCATTACAGTGTGATCAGACCATGCGTTTTAGATCAAGTATTGTTACTTTACCCTTACCGATTGATTCTTACCAACACGTCTATTGGAAGTTCAAAGTCAAAACACTGTTTATGTTGGCAGGCATGTCCTCAACATGCACTGGAAATGTTGGCTTACCTTCCACATGCCCATGATGACGCCTGGTGCTAGGCACAGCAGGTCGACCAGCCTGTCCGTGTCAATGACCTGCCCGGTCTTGGAGAGGGTGCCCATGTCATACTTGGCCATCTGTGATCGCCACCCTGGTCTATAGGAGAATAGAGATAGGAGAGGGATGAGTAGATGCTAGGAAATCTAAGCTTTTGTACATGGGGTTTGAGAGAGAGAGAGAGAGAGAGAGAGAGAGAGAGAAGAAATAAGGGGGAGAAAATTACTTGATGAAGTTGGGGCAGTTGAGGGGCACCCTCGTGACCCCGTGGAGCTGCAGGTGTGACAGATCTTGGACGGAGGGCCAGCTGCTGCTGCTCCAGCACACCGTCACTGACAACTCAGAGAAGTGGGCGTGGCTTTGCTCAAATGTACCCTCCCATCCTGACTTACCTAACACCGTTATCTCCCAGGTAACACGTAAGTTCCTGGAGAAGAGGAGCAGAGCTGTGTTAGTGTTTTGGGAGCGTATACATGCATTGGAGCAATTCATCTTCGATCCAATCTTGTCCAATTTGTGATTGAGGGATGGCACCACTGTATAGCATCCGGTGTCTTCCACACACAGCATCTCCTTTCAATTAGAGAAGCCACCCAATAACTAGAAGCACTCAGACGGGGCTGGGGGATTTGGATCCCTGTTGTTGAGTGTGTCCGTTGTCTTTCGAAATGATTACCGGGGTAAATCGCTACTCCCACGTATCTGCAGCATAGGGGGCCCAACAGGGACTAGTCTTGGCAGGAGTGGGAGGAAATGTGAGAGAGAGAGGCGGGGGGGGGGAGAGGTCCAAGTAATTTATTTCAACAATTCGCACAGCCCCGGCAAGGAACACAATTATTTCCACTTCCCCTTCTCTACCGCCACGTCTCCCATGGAACTGAAAATTGAGTGCAGCCACGGTTCTAATCAGAGGTTAGAAATACGCGGCAGGAAGAGCGGAGGAGGCGTCACGGGAGCTCTCCTGGATACGCTGGGATCTCCCCGAGCACGGATCACATCAGACACATACCTCCTTCCTCACCTTTAATAAGAAAGAGTCATTATATGGGGCGACAAAACTCCTGATGTTTGATTGCTAGAGGCTTCTATCCTCCTCACGTTCCCGTAAACATGTAACAGCTACAGGGCAGAGCTTTCACCCCGCAGTTTAGCTTTGCAGAAGACACAAGCGATTGGATTCCTCCTTGAGATAATATCAAGACCGGAATTCCCCTGGTATTACAGACACACGCAGCTTACTTAAAAGGTCTGCCTGCCTTTGCTGGATAGAAATTGAGAACCATAGCAAATATTTTACTTGACACAAATAGGCTGGGCCTTTATTTATAACTAAAATGACCTTAACTTACATTTAAAAGCCCTATATTTTACTGGTATACAAGTATTCAGGAAGGGACTAGTCCCCTCTCCCAATCTCTGACCTGAGGACTTTCTCCGTCTGCTTGGGAAGCCCTGTGTAAGGGTCGATGTTCCGGAGTTCTCTCTTCCACATGTTCTTGTTGTACCCAGCCTTGGTCCTGAAGTACAGCCTCCTCCAGTAACCAACAGGCCTCTCCTGGACTTCCACACAACTCAGCCTCTTCACCAGCGCATCCTTGGGCGTTGCCTTCCCTTTCTTACTCACACTGTACTCGGACAGGTACATTTTGTGCCACATAGAGCTGCAAGGCGAGTGGTGAGAGATTTTTGCTGAATAGAAGGGGTGGATGGACAGGGTCACGAATCATTAGTAAGCCATTTATTTTTGATCCAGAGACTTGGTTCTTACTTGTTGTTGGCCAGCTGAAGGAACAGTTTGTTGACATGCCCGATGCAGAAGAGAGAGGAAGCATCCAGGTATGAAATGATCTTAATTAGGATCTCAGGAGGCATTCTAATAAGAAGTGTGATTAGAAACAATGAACACAAATGAAACACCCTCCACCTGCATTTAGCCTTAATTACACAACAGCTCTCATGTGAAATAGAAGGTCTAGTTGTGAATAATATGACTTTTGG